>VWZP01003689.1:210-27216 GCA_013396995.1 Dicaeum eximium
TCATCTACCATCACCCCAAATCCTTCACTGTAGGGCTGCTCTCAATCCCTTCTCTGCCCAAGCTGTTGGTGTGTCTGGGATTGTCATCACCCAGCTGTAGCACCTTGCACTTCTCTTTGTTGACCCCCATGAGGTTTGCACTGGTACAGCTCTCAAGCCTGTCCGGGTCTCTCTGGATGCCATCCCTTCCCTGCAACGTGCCCCACACAGCCTGGTGCTGTCAGGGAACTCGCTGAGGGTGCCCTTGATCCCACTGTCCATGTCCCTGACAAAGATGTTGAGCAGTATCGGCCCCAGCACTGACCCCTGAGGGACACCACTCATCACTGGTCTCCACATGGACCATGAGCCCTGACCACAACTCTTTGTGGCTGGCCATCCAGCCAGCTCTTTATCCACCAGTGGTCCATCCCTCCAATCCATGTCTCTCTTCACTTAGAAGAAAACTTCTTTTAGCATCACAGCCTATAAAATCTTTATCTAAATGTCTCTGTCTCTCTGGGTTTTGTTTGTTTGTTTTTCATTGTTGGGTTTTTTGTTTGTTTGTTTTTCATTGTTGGGTTTTTGTTTGTTTGGTTGGTTTTTTTTTATAATAGGGAGAATAACGTGAGCTTCTTATCTGCAAAGCAGCTGCCTTCTGTCTTCAGCCCATTAACCCTTTTCTGTACAAAAATTCAGATTTGTGAACAATTGGTTAGCAATTATTATCCATTGTTGCTTTCAAAAGAATCAAGAAATAAATGACAGTACTAGTACTGTTCTGTACTTTATGTATTATTTGTGTCAAAAATAGTTAATAGTTTTACAGTTCTACTATTTCCAATGTCTCTGGAACAGCTAGGAACTTTTTTTTACTTACATTTTTGTATTAGAAGTTTTATTTTAAATATTCATCTAGTAAACAGAGCTGCTTTAGTTCTATTATCATGTGGTATTCAGGTTTTTCTCTGACATTTTAAGCAGCTGTTTGAAGATATTATAAAACCCAGCTTCACGAACTTTGTGTAGTATGATAGGAAAGTTGAGGCTCTGAAAGTCCTTGGCACCTGTCTTCTGCCTCCATTTTGTCTATCCTTGTGTCAATTATTGGTCCAGATCTTTGGCTGGAGAATTTTCTTCAGTGAATTATGTCTTCCTTACAACCAGTTCCAGTTCTAAAGTAACAAAATCTAGCTTGTACCCTCTCTCAGCTTCATCTACAAAGATAACTTAGAGTAGAGCTAGAATCTATGCCCTTTAGAAAAGCAATTATGGAATGCTGTGGAATATTTATTGTTCTGTTATAATATAGTATAACTTGAAGTTAATTTTGCCTATCTAATTTACAGTGTGCCCCTCCATGCAGTCATCTTTGTACCATTTTTTATCCACTCACTGTGGATTTCCTGGCTAGTCAGTAAGTCAGTTTTAAAAAATGTTTTTCCCCCCAGAACTACTTGTCAGAGTGTGGCCTTACAGCAAGGATTTCCAAAGTGAGTGACTGCTTTCTACTGGCAGGATGTGACCCAGTGCATGAAGAAGTACTACAACTACTGCTAGAAGAGCCTACATTATTTCAACTCATGACAGCAAGTACTGAGTGAGCCTGGTCCTCTGGGTTCCTTGAACCCCCTTACAAATTAGAGGGCTCTGGTTTTCTCCTGCAGCATAGCAGGTGTTGAGCCAGCTCACAGAAGTGCTCTTCATGTTACGTACCAAGAAGGAGAAGGGATCTATTTGGGGAGTACCAGGCAGATAAACCAGAAGGGAGAAGTCAACTTCCATTGAGTGCTCTTCTAAGCGCAGATAGCATGAAGCTCTCCCAGCACTGACCCTTAGGCACAGTAAGCCTTCTCTGCTGGCAGAGAGCCTCCTCAAAATTGACTTCTTGACACAGGAGAGGTTAATCACTAGCTGTTCTTAAGCACCAACTCATATGAGCAAGGAAAACATACAACAAGCAGCTATTCTTCAGGGATATTTTCAAGGGTTAGATTCTCCCACTCACCCATGACAGGTGAGCTGTCAGAAATCCTCTATTCTCCTAACACATCAGCTGCTTCTCATCGTTACACCTGTTACCTGTGAGAAAGCATTTCTATTTATTAGAGGCCTCAATAGAAGAGAGGGCCTCTCCCTATTACTTGCTTGCATTTTTTTGTGATGGATACAGGCAAAGGGCTTCTGTCATGCTCCACAGTTCTCACCAGTGTGAGAGGCAGTGTGAGACTGATTTCTACCTTCTTCTTCCAATGCAAGTTTTTAACACTTTTTACTCCTATTAATCTCTAATGCCATTGTACTTAACAAGATTTTAGGAAGCTTGTTTCACAAAGTGCTTGTTTTCTGTCAATGATTAAGTCCCTTTCGGGCAAATACTAGATATCCCGCACACAATATAAAATTTGATCTTATTTATAAATAAAGAAAAGGACAAAAGGTGAGAGGGTAGGGAAGTATTCTTTTAAGCAGGTCAGTCTTGTTAAAAAAGTTTAATATCTGAAAATAATAGTCATTTCTATGTCACAGATGAAGATTTGGTTCTCCCTTATGGAAAAGGAAAGGGTCATCTGTAAGGAAACTACTGAACCTTTACAGGGTCTTGCACGTAACATATAGTTCGTCTGGTTTGTTTTCTTTTCTCTGTCTGTGAATCAATCTACTTGCATTAGTTAATAATGTTCTTACATGTCTCAAACAATGCTCTCTGTAAAGAGGAGTTCCATTGAGTTATGTTTGAGTGTATATTAATTTGCTTATCTCTATATATTATCTTATAGCTAGCTCCTTTGTATTTAGTATTACAAATGTTAAATGGATGATTATTCAAGTATTTACTTTCACTCTCTCTTTCCCCACTACCATTTTCTTATTTACAATATAATAAAATAATGGCATAAATATTGAGGAATTATTTTTACTGAGGTTTTTTTCTGTTTACTTGATATTTTTAAATGGCTTGCCCACCTGCCTTTGGTTTATACATAGTCATTTTGGCCGATTACTTAATATACTGTACTACATTTAGAAAAACTCTTCTGTAACCATAGGAACTATTTTTGATTAGGTACAGCTGAGCACATGGGTTCATTTTAATATAGGTGGAAAAAATTAGAAAAATTATCTTGAAAGCTCCTGAAATAATTTGGTTATTATTTGCTTTCATTTCAGGTTCAACAGTGAAAGAATTGCTTATAGCCTCTCTTTCTTGCTTCTAATGATGTTGGGGTTTTTTTTTGTTGTTGTTGTTTGTTTGTTGTTCTTTTTTTTTTTCCCCCTTCTTTTTTAAACTTAGTAGGTGTGGCCTGTAAAAAATTTATATAAAAGTTTTTGGAGGTTTTCCAATGGCAGCTTGTCTTCCTGAAGATAAAAATCTATTTATGCTAAGACTTGCCTAACCAGGAGTAACACTGCAACGTTCTTGTCCTCTCTATTATACCAGAGGGATTGTGGCCCCCCTATAATCCAATTTCTCTTACACCCTGTGATGGCTTGGCTCAAAATCTTTACAAGCCAATGGGGATTGGGTTGTAATAATTCAAAGAAGAATAATTTGAAGATGGCCAGAGGAAGAAGTACAAGTCTCACTTACCTATCCCTTTAGCTTTATGGAGATTTTGAAGAATATTTCCCGATGTCCAGGTATGCAAAGTGTTTTCTAGGACAGACATATCCAGAAATATGTCCTGAAAGATTTCCTTGGCAGATGCCTTTTCATTGTTGATCCTGTGGTACCTCAGCCATCCTGGTGATCAGAGAGAGAATCAAAGATACCTGCTTTTTCCTGAAACTATTGATTCAGCATGCAAACATGCAACCATGAACTGACATAATCTCATTCTGATATGAAGCACATAAAAAAACTTTGTGGAAGACAGAGAACTGAATCTCACAAATCTGCATTGTGAGAGAATAACAGCTGACTCCTGGTAGCATCCTCAGGAGTCCTGTGTATATGTCCAGCACTGCAGCACTCATTCAGGACAAAGCCCAGGCCTTTACAGTACAGCTCACAATCACATTTCTTTTTTTTTCTTTTTTTTTTTTTTTTTTTTTTTTTTTTTTTTTGTGTGTGTGAATCATAAGTCACAGTGCAAGCTAATACACATGCAGCACAACAAAGTAACCTGAAGTACACTTGGCTGGTGATGAACCCAGAGATGAGACAAGATAATCTCCGTCGTCAGAGAAATCAGACTTGAGTTCCCACGGGTTTCTCCTCATTAATTATGTCATACAACGATGGAGCATGTGTTGGTATCGTTACCCTAATTAGTTGGAAAACAGTTTTGAAATTTGTCAATATTTCTCACTCACCAATTGACAAAGCATGTGAAATGATGTGACGGTCTTTGTAGATAATTGTATAACACATTTTACAAATGTTCTGTGTTTTCTCTTTTTTTTTTTTGGTCTGTCAGAGCATTATTTATTCAATCAGTCTTGTTAAATGTTCAAATGAATCTAGTCATTATTCCAAGACTTAATAACAGTATATGTTTCTTCTTGTCTGCTGCAAAGGACAATTCTCTGTATTAATCTCTCTGATGCCTATGTTGTTCTTTTTATATCAAAAGAGGTTTTACTATTTAGAAGAACGCACTTCCCTGTAGAAAGATGGTGTGTCAAGACAACCCAAGGCTATTTTGCCTCATGTTGTGATTAGCAGTGACCAGTTGTGGCCTCTAATCAGTAATCCCTAATTTTTACTGTCCCATGGCCTGGGCTGTCTGTAAGACCTAGTTACCTGAGAGAAATCTTCCCTCTGCCTCTTGCCTTTGTAATACTTCAAATAGTTGCTGTCTTGCAAGGGTTAGGAATTAACCAACAACCCTTCACTCAGTTGTGACTACTTTTCTTTTGCTGAGTGAAAAGTGATTGATTTGCTTCATCGCCCACTCAAAGGCAGCCACAACCTTTTTATTCACGTTTTACAAAAGTAAAAGGCGAGTAAAAAATGTTATGAGAGGCACATCTGAGGGTAGATGTTAATCTGCATAGTTCATTGCTGGGATTGGCTGCTGCTTTAATGAGATGTGGGGTTCTCAGTGGACTGCAGGGACACAGCTACCACACTATGGTGTTCATCATGGGCTGCAGGGGAATCTCAGCTCCAGTGCTTGGAGAACCTCTGCTCCCTCCTTCTGCACTCACTGTGGCATGTAAAGAGTGGTTGCTCTAATATTTCTCACTCTTCTTCTTTGTCTGCAATTGTTTTTGCACAATAACTTTTTCCCCATCTTAAACGTTATCCCAGAGGTGCTACCACCATTGTCGACGGGCTTGGCCTTGGCCAGCAGCAGGTCTGCCTTGGAGCCAGCTGGCACTGGCTCTGTTGGTGTGGTGGTGCATTGCCTGCTCTTCTCCCTCCCATGCCACACTGTGATCTGAGAAATGCTCGTTAGACCTTGGCTTGATATACAGCACCTGGGCTAAACCCCTTTTGGGCTTATCAGAAACACTCTGCTCCCAGGAACTTGTGTTGTCTAATGAGCTCCTGTTTTTAATGAACAGCCTTGGAAGCTTATTTTTCTTGTCTGAATAACAACCCAAGTAGAATAATATTTTTGTTATCAAACCTTCAAAGGCAGTTATCAACCTGAATTACAGCCAGGATGGAAAATTACCATGACTAAAGCCCACACCCTTGTGACCCTATACATACCGTCCAAAGTGAGATCCTCTGAGCTCTCCTGGAGCAGTGGCTGTGACCAGCAAACCCCCCCCGCTGGGTGGGGCCTGTCAGAGTCAGTGAACTCTCAAGTTTGCTGCAGTTAGAGGATCACCAAATGGTGATGTTGGGTCCTGGCCTGATACCCACGACAGCTTGAAGCCCAGCCCTTTGCCCACTGAGAAGATGCAGAGGCATCCAAAGTGAGTATCTCACCAAGTTTGAGGGGAATTTTTCACAGGTATATACACCTTGTACAGGTTGTGTCTGTTGGCATGTGACTGTGAACACACTGAAATGAATGTACTAAGAATATTTTACTAGATTCTTAAGTATTTAAAATTTGTAGTGAGTCAGAACTGAGTTATTGTTGTGACACAGTAAATTCTATATGAATCCTTTTCTAAATTGTTTAACTTATCAATTAAGTGTAGTTAAGTTTAAGTGTAATTAAATGCTGCTGGACATTTAAGCATAACCTGTTGGTCAGTTCTGGGCTCAGTTTAGCATGGGATCTACTCTGAACCTTGGAACTTAGCAGGAGGATATTCCATATTCCCTTTTATGCTAATGCTTTCCTGTTGTTCTCTCTACCTTTCTTGCACCACCCAGTTCCTTTTGGGTTTATTTTAATTTGGTTTGATTGATTTGGGAATTTTTTTTTCTTTATGTGCTTTGCCCATCTAGCTAACTAGCAAAGTGAACCTTCCCAAAGAATTTTGTTGTGCCTTCACTTTAATATTAAACCTGTTTTGGCTAGTGCCCTTGTTGGTGATTTTTAAAGCAACCTTAAAGCACTCACTCGCAGCAGTTGCACACAGGGGGAGCTTATTCTCAGAAGTTAGCCCTTTATCTTCTTGGTCTTTGGATTTGTTCCACTCATTAGCCCAAAAGGACAAGATAATTATCAATACACTTGAAAGAAAGGAAGACCCTGTTGAAAATGGAAAGGCATTGTAACAACTTGTTTTTTAGTAAAGAGTACAGGATGAAGACAAAAACTATATTATATATTTTGTATGTGCTGCATATTGTGCTTTTAGGAAGTGATATTTGGCTTATTTTAATGATGAATGGTGGAATTTTTCATTATCATTTAACTGAAGAGTTGAGTAAAATGTTATTAGGAATATAGAAAAGAGCAACGAGAGACAATTTTTTGCCTGGATCTAAAAAGACAGAAAAAAAGTCTTTACAGGTTGGAGTATGGGTTAATCAGTTTATTATTATAGTTTATCAGAGGCTAATATTGGGCACAAAAATAACATCAAATTTCGGTGCTTATTTTTAATATTCTAGCATTTTCTGACTCTATAATACTGTGTATTTTAAAAAAAGGATTGACTTTGCTAATATGATTCTAGGTATTTAGACAGAAACTAAATAAGAAAATAAAGCTCAGTATCAGAACTAAAGAAAGTGTATTTTTATATTCTGAAAAGAATAAAGATGGACTACAAAAAGTCAGCTGCAAGCACTGTGAGATTATATTATTTTTGAGGGCTCTAAGGAATCAGTATACAATTTTGTGGAAAGTGTAACTTTCCAAAACAAAACTGTAATTTTGCTAGAGATAATTGGACCATTCATAATTATGTACAGTGAATCAGTTACTGGAATATTTTTAGAGTTATCTTAAACTGTTTGTAAACAGAGTGCAACTGGAGAAAGTTTCAAGTGTAATAATTTTAGGCTAAGATTTTTCTTGTGGGGTGTTCCTCTAACTTTCAGCACGGTATCTGTATGACCATAGCTGTTGATGGCAAAGATGTTGCCAGCATTTTAAGCAGGGTGTGCCCATGCCACAGGGCAACAGGCTTCATGCCAGGGAGCTCAGAGCACAGGCATGTAGTGAGACAAGAGGTGCACACTCTTCATCGTTTTGATAATGTTTGTGATGCTTTCCTTCACTGCTGGCACATTGTTGATTGAACCAGAGAATAGTCTTCAACACAGACTTAATGCAACAAAGCAGGGTCACTAAATGCACCGTACTTCTCTGTGATTCTCTTGTGCTTTCTATTCACAAGCAGAGATACAAGTGTTGTTTCTGTCCCTTCTTGCCCTCGCCTCTTCTAAACTGCCTGTACCCCATGGTTAAGTTGCTCATGCTTTCCTGAGCAGAGCCTCTGGATGCTGCTGGTAAAGACCCAGAGGTATGTCAGAGGCCATCCACTGCTCAGGAGCTGATTATCAGCACAGTCTTTCTGATTTCAGCCCCCTCTTGGGTCCGGCTGGGTTAATAATTTACATGTTGTAAATAGGGCCATTGACACTCAGGCCTCACTCCCAGATTTTGCCATGGGGTGAGGGATGGCCATGATAATGATCCTTGTACCTGCTGGATTGCTCTGTGGGGCTCTGTGTAGCTTTGTGTGGTGCAGAACTTTCTTTAATTGCTACAGAAAACACTGCTTTTGTCTCCTTGATTTCAGTAGCCTGTCGTTTTCTGTGGGTTGCCTGAGACAAGGACATGTTAACAAACAGTTCTAAGTATGCTCAAAAGAAGGTGTTCCAGCCCCAACCCCAGCAAAGCACGGCAGTGAAATGAAAACATACATTTTATGTGAAGGTCTTACTGAATAGCTTCTTGTGTTATTGAGTCATCTTTGTAGATTGCCAAATGCAAGCAGTACAGAATGAGGGTAAGGATAGCAATACAAGCCTAGCACTTACAAGACAGTTTTGTTTCCTGGTTTGGCCGTGGACTTCATCAATCTGTCTTCCTTCAGAGAAACCTTTAGTTTTTGATTGCTTCTAGTCATTAGAATATTGTGACAATTAATACTTTGCAGTATTTTTCAGTACCTAAATTGGAAAGTAAAATTCACGCTACATATATTAATGCCTGAAGTACATGACTATTTACTTCTGATTTTTTTTTTTTTATAATTATCATATTGATACGAATGTTGCTGTGATTTCTGAGAGGATGAAAAAGAATCCCATAGGAATTCAATAGTAATTTATTAGTCATTGGGACTGCTTTTCAAATGTTAAAATTTAGGTGTCCAAATAGGGTTTTTGGGGGATTTGTCTTGCATAACTGCAGTGGAAACCACACTTCCAACACTCAGCTGAAAAAATTCTTAATTCAATAGAACTCATGCCTTTGTTTACAGCAGTCACTAACAGGCCTTTCGGAAAAGATGCAGTATTACCAAGTGCTAATATTGAAATCTTTCATTTACCAGGCATGAATTGTATGAATGTATAACAGTGATAAATAGCATCAGTATGGATAGCTGGTTGTCTGAGACTGAAAATAAGCCTTGGTGGACAAAATGCTGCCTCCTTCTCCTGCTCATGTCAGGTGGGCTGACAGCAGCCCAGGGGAAGGTACATCATGGACAACAAATACCTGCTGGCATTGCCCTGACTCCTCCACCTGCAGGATCACCTGCTGAACCACACTGAACAGGACAAATGAAATTAAACTTGGCTGAAATCGGCTGCTAATAACTATTGCTTTTGGCTCTTCTCCTGTTTCTTTTGAAAATTCAGTGATTTTTAATCCTGTGGCCCCTAGAGTCCATCAGAAGAAGTGTCCCTGGAGTTAATGCGTCAGGGAAAGGCAATTAAAGAAAGAGTCTATTGGCATTTCCTGTGTGAGTTCCTGCCACTTGCTAAGTGGTGGCCTCCAGCTGACAGGAAAATACTAAGGTTTCATATCAATAGGTGTTGGAAATGCTTTGTAAATCGCTGGCAAAGCCCTGTCAGGTCAGAGGGTGCTGTGTCAGGTTCTCTTTCTGATGAACCAGGACATTATTATTTTGCATCCTACAAAATTTCTTCTGAGACAAGAGAAAGCCCCTGACTGTGCTCAGAGGCACAATGGGGAGCCAGACACCACTTTGCTGTGAGCTTAAGAGTGTTCCCAGACTTTGGAGCTGGTTTGAACTGGTTTTGTCCCTTTGATTTTCCTCTGCATGGACATTTCTTTTTGGCTGAGGTAATACACAAAAAAAGGATGTGTATTTAGGCACTCTGCACTAGTGGATTGGGTGCCATTTAATTCAGCAAGCTAGTCTTTATTCCAATTTATGCTGTGACAGCTGGGAACATAAAACTACTTTACCGGTGCTGCATGCATTTTATGAATATTTAATAATGAAAGTAATCCCCTTCTTATTAGCAAGAATAAGGAAAATAGTGTGTGAACACATAAAATGTGGTTTTCTTCTTGAGGAGTAGTTTTTTGAGGGCCTATTCAAATTCCATCTTCTTTGTGAAGTACTACTCAAAGGTAGCAGATTCAAGAATTTAACATTATTTATATAATAAAGTGGATAGATAGCATCTTCATGTAGATTTGGGTTAGTTATCTATTTAATAACTTCTAAAAAGTCATGATTTGATATAATGGCAGACTGGATCAGAAGGAATGCAAATTGCAGAAATTAAGATCATGAGTCCTTGAGTATTTGCTTTGATCATGATAATGCATATTTGTTTCAGAAGTTTTACGTTCAAGATATGGAGAAGCAGTCATTGGCAATTCCCATTGATGTCAGGTTTGAGGTTGCCTCCATAACAAAATTTTCTGGTCTGAAGATTTGTGTTGGACCTTTTTACTGAGTGATAAGTTTTGGAACTTCCTCTCAAAAATGTTTCTTGTTCCTGCAAAAACAGATATCCATAAGGGAACTGGCCAAGACTTTGTGTTTCATCATCAGGAAAGATATTGCACTGTCTCAAATTTGTACTTGGTCTAACTGTAGTAGGGACATGCTGTAAATTCAGCAGGAACTGACTAGAGCAGGGCCATTGAGAGCATAGAGAGCAATGCAGCTAAGCTGGGGCAAAGGAACATGTTGGTCTTCTCAGAGAAATATGAGGAATATGAGAAAGACTGGGGTTTTTTTGTCTCATAAAATTAGGTTTTTTTACATTCAAAAGCTGGCACAGACACTTCCAGGTGAAACAACATGTCTTCTTCTCAACATCTCATGCTGACTTCTAAGAAGACCAAAACCCTCAAATTTATTGCATATTGAAAATGCAATATTTACAATGATAAGGCTAGGAAAAGGTTGTTTTCCTCTAATTGAAACATGTATATTACCAGAATTTATATCATACCCTGATACCTCATATACACCTTAGTTAAATATACTAAATAACTAGTGATGAACAATTGATTTAAATGTAAAAATTATTTAGAGGGTGGCATGAATTCTAATACACAGACTTTGGCTAGGTAATCCATGTGCTTTGACAGTTCTGCTTTATTATGGTAGATGTGTCAATGAATTATGTTCAGATGAATGAATGTAGTGGTTTAGGGATGCTTTTCTCAAACTTAGTGCTCTCACTGCAGTACTCTGAACTCTGAGCTGCTTGCTTAGTCTCCCTGCAGTGGGACGAAAAGGAGAATTGAAGGCTCAAAAGGTAAAGAACATGGGTTATGTTAAGAGCAGCTTACTAGAAACAGCAACAAAAGAAGAAATGAAGGGCAGCAGCAGCAAAATGAATAATAGCATACAACAGAGGCAGACGACTCTTCCAGGTGAGTGCTCACCACGCAGAGCCTGCAGAACCTGAAGGAACTGCACCACCCACCTGGCCAGAAGAGACCCCTCCTCCTCCCCCCACCTTCTGTGTATGGCATGGGGTGGTGTAGAATAACCCCTGGGCCCTGGCCATGCTTCTCCTGGCTACTGCAAAAATTAGCCCTCTCCTGGCCTGATGCATGGCAATGGGATATCCTGATCATCTTGCTCCTAAATACTCTGTGGGTCTAGGATCCTGTAAATATTTTATTATATTCATTGAATTGCCTTAATTTCTGAAAATAGACATCAATCTTTGCTAAGAATGATCCTATCAAAAATCCCCGTCAGTTACATGCTTCCTCACAAATATGTTTGCTTCTTTTTAATTCTTCATATCTTATTCTTCCCTATAGGAATTCTGATCAGAGAAAAAAAAGAAGTCTGAGAGCTACAAAGAAAGAAATACTTCTAGGGGTCTCACAAATTTCTTCACTTCTTTAGGTTCTTTACTCTGGTGTTTTTGTGTTTTTTTTTTTTTTTCTTTTTTTTTTCTCCATTTCCTTGACTCTTCTTAAATTTTAATTATGGCAAGTCCCCAAAGGAATGACAGGTAATTTTTTTCTTCTATGTGTTTAAATATCTGTTTATTTTTGACCCATGTTTTAGTTTAAGTACTATCTTGTACAAAATTTACTGTAATTTTTGCACAAACCATATAGCAGAAGAGTGTGTGTTTTTCTTACACAAATATGCACATCCTAAAAGATTATTTATTTTCGTCAGATTAGCCTCAGCAAAAATAAGTTTACAGGAATGCTGTCCAAAGCTTTTGCTTGATAAAAAAATCATTAGGAAAAGAAATTCTAGGGAGTACAGAAAAATCAGAATTTAAATGGCAGAATTTTTAGACATTGTAAGTAGGCATGTAAGAATATCAGATAAATATACACAGGGAATTTAAAATTGTTGCAGACTTTTGTCAGGTGTGATCACACAACCAGTGGCTTGTTGAGTCACTACTCCAGATTAACTGTAAGATTAGGAATTTAAATTCTCCTCTGAATAGAACCTGCTTAGCAATGAGCAATTCTGTCATTGCACATGCTGGAAAAAGGTGATGCTGGTTTGTCATCCCATGAATTAATGGAAAAAACTGAACAGTGAAGAAAAATCCTTCTCACCAAGTACTTAACTCAGCTTTGTCTCAGGTTGCCTGAATTCCTTCAAATGAGACCTCACTTTTACTCCAAGCTTCAAGTAAAATTGTCTCAGTTCATTATGTACTTTTGGACTGGGCCACAGCCAATATCCAGACAGATTCAGGATTCAGCTGGGATATGTCTCAACTCAAAGGACCTCGATGTACCTGAAGAGCCAAGACCACCCTGGTTGGCTGGATTTAAACCTTGGTGAGCTCTGTACAACTTTTGCAGCACCAGTTCTTGCACCTATGTCAGAATCTCCAAACAGAGCAGCTAGCAAGAGCAGGGCAACAGTGGCTCTTAAACATCTGCAAGTCTTTGATTTTCTCAGAAATTCTGCCTTGAATCTCTTGAGAGGTTGAAGAAAGAAGCATTACTTTTCTGAAATATGTTCCAGCAAATGTGTTGGGAAATAATGTTAGTTCTATAGTAGGCATTGTGGAGCTACAGGCAGAGAGAACATAAAGGGTTTTTGCTTTCCAACCACCTCTCTAAAAGCTCTTTTACAAGATATTTTTTCCCCCAGGACATATAGTGTGCATTATGCAGACCTCAGCCTGTATTTGATGTGTTCTGTCAGAAGAAAAATGATCAATGCCAAAAATGAACAATGCCAAGTTCTTCTGTGGAGTTGACTCACAATAGTGTTACACTTATTTTCCATGAGCCTGGCACATTTGAATGCAAATGCTAGGTTTTGGGTGGGTTTTTTTTGCTCATGTGCCTGCATATACACATACACAAGAAATAGTTTTAGAGTAACCCTTTAATACTAGCAACCACATTTCATATCAGCACCCTTAGAGTGGGAGGCAGAAGTGGCTCATGTACTAAGGGAAACAAAATGGTGTGAACGAGGACAGCTCTTCCCAGAAAGCTTGAAAGGGAATAGTGTGGTTCTTGCTCCTCCCCAGCCTGGTGTGGGATATTCCTACAAAATACCCCTCAAGGTGTGTTGGACAGAGGAGAATCTAAACTGACTCAGTGGTGAGAGTGCTGTCCCTTTCTCCCCTATTTGATATGTGGGGCTCTTTTCTTACATTTGGGGAAAGTGAGAGGCAGGGGACAAAGTGAGAAGCAGCAGTAGCAGCCAGCTCAGATGAGCAAATGACTAAAATATTGGCAGCTTTGGTCTAGTAGCACCAAGAATGAAGGCATCCATGCTGGAGAGGATCTCACAGAGGAGAAACAGACCAAAGTGCCCAGGGGCTATGATGCAGAAGGAAGAAAATAGGTAGGACTAGAGGGAGGAGAGAGTGTGAGCAGCAGAACTCATGTCCTGTGGGAGAGTCAGTGGAGGAGAATGGCAGGCAGGAGTGTGAATGTGTCAGCAGGGGAGAGAGATGTGTCCTCCCATTTTAGCTTGTTTGCATCCTTCTCTAATGTCAGTCACCGATGATTTTCTGCACCTAAACACCAAAAGTTAACCATTTAATCATGGTTTTGGTATAATTATCTCTTTTATCTAATTCGTGCTTGGAGTGATTTGTTTCTATTTACTATAACATTTTCTGCAGCCTCTACTATAGACAGGCTTTAAATAATACTTCTGAGTCTTTAGTGAATTAACAAACAGTACAATGCTCTGGGAACTTTAGTCACAGATGGTGCTGAAGAAATATTTCACAATGAATAATTTATCCATCAGACAAATGTAATGTTCCTGGCAGGTTCATGAACAGATCATGAATTTTTTTTTTTTAATTATTCACTATTTTGTTCCAGCAAGTGGTCCTCTGCATCTGGTACATTATGGTTTCTTCCAATAATTCTGATATATGTTTTTTGATCCATTGGGAGTTTTGGAAAACACTGACTGCTCTTTCTGATCCAAGCTAGCTAGGTGGTTACTGTCTTGAAATATGCTGTATTGAGAATGTGTCTGCCTGATAGTGCCAGCTGAGAGGAAAATTAGATGGGTATGTCTACAAAGAGGAAATGAAAGAAAAATCCACAATACAAATTATGACAGTACATCCTAACATGTTAGGTAAGCATAATTTTTAAAGCAGATTTTATTTTCATAATGCACTATGTAAGAAAAATCTGTAGTGCCTGGTCTTTTCAAAATGAGGAACATTTTTGAGCTAGATCATTATTTATTAAGACAGATTATCTCAGTTTCCAGAAAATTATTTGAGAGGCTGAAAGTAATGCTATGCATGTCTGATTTCATAAGGGAAATCTATTCCAAGTTAAAGATTTATTTCAAAATAAGTCTCCCAGGAGGATGTTTTGTATTCTAAGACAAATATTCTATTTCACTGACTACAATAGTAGTAATCTGTTAACCTCTTAGGCAGCACAGCAGTGAGGCTCATAAATAAAGCTGCAAAAATTGATGAAAACATAAAAAATAGTAAAAGCCTCACAGACAGTGCTAAAGAACTTGTTCAGGAAACTGAAAGCTCTTTTCAAGGTATGTGAAGAGGCAGATAATGAAATTTGAGGTTTTTGTATAAATGCAGAATAAAACGATGCATTGAAAAGGAATTGGTGAAAGCTGGAAACCAAAATACCCTAAATGATGTCTGGGACTATGCTTCAGTAATACATAGCAGGTTCAGTCTGTCTCAGTCACAGACTCTGTCAGATTACTCAGCACCCTCTTATTTGGTGGTACTGTAAGGAGATCTCACTCTCTTATTTGGATGGTGCTGTAAGGAGATCTAACTCTCTTATTTGGGTGGTGCTGTAAGGAGATATGTTCCATCATGCAAGTCCATGGGACTGTTATGCTACTATACAACTGTTGGAGCTTATTTTACATTTTAATAGCAGCTTCTAAGCTTCAAGTGCTAGCTAGCCCACTTTTTGGCTGGGGTATTTAGATATTGCCCTTCTGCTGTAGTTCCTCTGGTTCCACTGCATGGTAAAGAATGGAGTTTGACCAGGATTAGTGGGGCTCCGCTCCACACCATTGTGGAGGCTAAACCAAGGAAATTCTTCTTTCCCAGGGTATTGGAGTCCTCCACATACTTCTGCATCCAATTAAATTGTGCAGTAAAAGAATGTCCCTTGAAGTCAGTGTTTTTCACAAAGGATTTGTTCCACCTCACTGGTAGAAGCTGCACCCTCTGAGCTGATGTCAGAATGAGAGTCTTGTGTTTCATTGTGGTGGTGAGAATCTACCAGCTATTTTCCACTTCTTCAGCTGCTGTGTCCAGCTAGAAACAAGCTCTGTAAGCTGAGGAAAATCCCAGTCAAGTGGTGAGAGCATCAACAGATGCATTCGTATTCAGAATGGAGAGGACATGCACATAAGCCTCATGATAGATGATAGTCATGTCTGGCACACAGAGGGCAAATTGTTTTCTCAACTAGTTCCTAACAAAGATTTTAATATGATAGATTTAGGAGAGGGCTCTAAATTGGGAGAGGGCTCTACCTAAGTACTGTCCTTTCTAGCCACATTACAGGCATGAAAGGTAATAATTTGAAAAGTCTTCTGTGGAGAACATCTTTAAAGTAAACCAGTAAATTTTGGTGATATTTGAATTACATGAATTGAAATTTAATAGGTAAGTGCAACAAAGTTTCTTAGAAATATTTTTTAAAATTTATCCCTTTTCAAAACTGCTGGGTCTGGGAGGTTGCGTCTCTTAGCATGGCTTTTGAAAAAAACTTTTATTTCCACCCCCAACATTTTTGAAGAACGCCCTCAAATTCTCATGCAGAAGGTCTGGTCTACGTGCTTCTTTGTGCTTTAGAACTTGAGTTTGTGGGCTAAATTTATTAGAAACTATTCCAGTGAGCATGTTTCTGAGAAATGTGAAGAAACAATGCATTGTAGGCCGGGTCATTAGGTCACAGTTCAAAACATCCAAACCTGTAATTGTGTCTCATTTTAGGAGGCGATACCCTTAGAAAAGGAAAAAAGAAAAAGCTGTTCCCAAGTGAGTTGGAATTGATTTTAAAATAGAAAACAACAGTGCTGATGACAAAATGGTGATAAATGGGGTAGAACAGAAATTATAGATACAAACAAAAGAAAATGGAAGTTCTAATTTGGGGGGATGAAAACATATGTTTTCCATCAGGATGTTCAATCAAGATTTCTTCCAAAACTGTTGAACTCGGGTCTATTTGAAAGCCTGGCGTGGAACAACCAAAAGCACATTAGGAGAAGGCTGGCATTTCACCACTGGAATGACATGGGCAAAACTCTACAGAAGATGTAGTAACTCTGTAGTCCTTGGCAATTTAGACCTAATTAATCTCTCTGGATGAACATGGGTTGACTGCAGCTTTGCTTGAGCCTCGTTAGTTATTGCCGCAAATTTTTTTTCTGACATTTGTATGGCTAGTGCCTAATTTTTTTACTTTTGCTTATAATCAATCATGAGATATTACCATAGTTTTAGGTAGATAGTAACAAGAACTATTCTGTGTAGAATGATATATTTACTATAGAATCATAGAGCAGCTTTTTTGTGAAGAGACCTTTAAAAGTCATTGCATCCAAACCCTCTGAAATTGACAGAGACATCTTCAAATTGATAAGCTTGCTCAGAGGCCCATCCAACCTGACTTTGAATGTTTCCAGGGATAGGACATATGCCATCTCTTTGAACAATTTGTTCCAGTGTTTCAACAACCCTCATCATGAAAAACTTCATCCCTATATTTAGACTAAATCTACCCTCTTTTAGTCTAAAATCATTACCCTTTATTGTGTCACAACAGGCCCTGCTAAAATCTTGTCTCCATCATTCCCTGGCAGGCAAGAAGAAAGGGCTGTCTGAACAGGGAGCTTTTGCAGGAAAATGAACAGACTTTCTGGCCTTTGGAAGAAGGGGCAGGCAAGAAGAGTACAAGTATGTTGTTAAGTCTTGTAGAGAGTCAATTAGAAAGGTGAACTCATCTAGAACGCAATCTGGTTGCTGCTGTGAAAGATAATAAAAAGTGTTTTTACAAAAATATTAATAGTAAAAAGAGGGCCAAGGAAAATCTCCATTATTGGATGAAGGGGGAACACTGTCACCAAGGATGAGGAAAAGGCTGAGGTACTTAATGCCTTCTTTACCTTAGTCTGTAACCGTAAAACCAGTGATCCTCAGTCTCCTGAGGATCAGTCTCCTGAGCTGGTAGACAGGGACAGGGAAAAGAAAAGACCCTCTGGAATCCAGGAGGAAGTAGTTATTGATCTGCTGAACCATAAGTTTAGACACTAATAAGTGGGACCAGATGGGATTCATCCAAGGGTACTGAGGGATGTGGCAGAAGAGCTCACCAAGCCTCTCTCCCTCTTTTATCATCATTCCTGGTAAACCAGGGAGGTCCCAGGTGACTGGAGACTGGCCAGTGGTCACATCTGCAAGAAGGACAAGAAGGAGGATCCAGGGAAATACAGGCCTGTTAGCCTGATCTTGGTATTATGGAATGTTATGGAACAGATAATTTTGAGTGCCTTCGCACTCTAGGCATGCAGGACAACCAAGAGATCAGGCCCAGCCAGCAAAAGTTTGTGAATAGTCGGTCCTGACTATGCACTCTGACCAACCTGATCTTCATTTATGAGCAGGTGACCTGCTTAGTGGATAATGGAAAATCTTAGATATTGTCTACCTGGACTTTGGCAAAGCCTTTGATACTGTCTCTCACTGTGTTCTCCTTAAGAAGCTGGCTGTTCCTGCCTTGGATAGGTGCACTCTTCACTGTGTTAAAAACTTGCTGGGTCCAGAGAGTGGTCCAGTTGGTAGCCAGTCACTGGGATTTCCCAGAGCTCAGCACTGGAGCCAGTCCTGTTTAATGTTTTTGTTGATGACCTGGATGAGATGATTGAGTGAACACCCAGAAAACACCAAGCTAGACAGGAGTGAAGGAAGGCTCTGCAGAGGGATTTGGACATTCTGGATTGATAAACTGATGGCAGTGGTGTGAGTTTCAACAAGACCCAGTGCTGCGTCCTGCACTTTGGTAACAATAACCCCAAGCTTGGGCAGAGTGGCTGGAAGGTTGCCCAGTGCAAAAGGACCTGGGAGTGCTGGTGATGGCAGCTGAAAATGAGCCAGTGTGTGCCCAGGCGGCCAAGAAGGCCAATGGCATCCTGGTTTATACCAAAAATAGTGTGGTCACTGTCTCCCTGTACTCAGCACTGCTGAGGCCACTCTTTGAACCTGTATCCAGTTCTGGGTCCCTCATGACAAGACACTGAGGTGCTGGAGTGAGTCCAGAGAAAGGCAGTGGAGCTGGGGAAGACTCTAGAGAGTAAGCCATGTGAGGAGTGGTTGAAGGAGCTGAAGTTGTTTATTCTGGAGAAAAGAAGTCAGAGGGTGTATTTCATCACTGTCTACAACTGGCTGAAAGACAGTGTAGTCAGGTGGGGATCAGCCTCTTCTCCCAGGTAATAAGTGGCAGGACACGAGGACACAGTCTCCAGCTGTGCCAGGGGAGATTCACAGAGTATTTCTTCAAAAAAGGATTGTCAGACATTGGAATATGCTGTCCAGGGAGGTGGTGGGGTCACCATCCCTAGAAATGTTCAAGGAAGGACTGGACATGGCACTTAGTGCTACAGTTTAGTTGACGTGGCGGTGTTTGGTCAAAGGTTGGGCTTGATCTTGGAGATGTTTTCCGACCTAAGTGATTCAAAAATTCTGTGATTCAAGGACCCTGTTAAGTACTCTAAGTCCTCTGTAAGGTCTCCACAGAGCCTTGTCTTCTCAGGGTGAACAACGCCATGTCCATGGCATATTGATAATACACAGAGAAGAAGAGGTATGGTGTGATAGCAAATGCCTTGCAAGTGGGGACTCAGTGAAAACAGCCTGGGTGTGTGGGATGAAGTGATGGAATGATAACCAAGGAAGCACATCAAGGAAGTGGCAAATCCAGGTTTCTTTTATTTTTCTGAAATAATTATTCTATAATTACAAAATTTTTTAAGTCATTTATTCAGCTGGTAAGGTTGAAATTATATGAGAAATAAATATTTTGTTTGCTGTTTTCTCTTTGCACATGACAATAATTTGAGTGTAGTAAAGTAGCTGTGTCTAAACCTGAGCAGAGCTTAACTGAACCACAGCATTTAAGCCATTTTTAATGGAAATCTTCTGGCTCACTTAAATTGCAACCCTAATACTTTCTGAGCAGGGCCAAGTCCAACCTCATTAGCTCTGCTGTACCACTTTTTTCCTTCCCTGGTAGGATTTCCAGGCTGCTGGGATTTGGGCGCATTGCAGGGGGGATAGGTTGGGAAGCAGGGGTCAGGAAGGTGTGGTGACATGGTGGGATAATGTTAGATTCTTTGTAGACATGGATGTTGAGGTTTGAATCTTTTCTACCCCTGAGATGTAGAGATCCTTTTTTGGTCAGCATTTGGCTGATTCTAAATTCGAGGGAGTCAGAGGAACGGGTAGATTCACTTGAGCCTGTAGATTTGTCCATGTATTAGCATGATAAAAAATATGTAATACATGGGTTTGCTCTGTCAACCCTACACAGAACACGTCACATGTTACCACAAACTGCTTTAAGGGACTGTCTTTTTGAAACTGGGATATAAACATTCAGAAATTTCAGATCCTTTATGGCCCATTTGATTTAAATATATTCATTGGGATTTTTTTTTCTTTCATTCCACAGCCACAATTCCAAATGTGCATGGATGCTCCTAGTAACTTCCCAACTTTAACAGTTTTGTAATATGTCAGAATTTCAATACTAGCTTTATGATCAGGATCATTGATGTTGGGCAGTTGCATGTTTGCCTTTCTAAATAAAGAGTACCACATTTGCTGTATCTCAGCAGCCAAGAAACTTAGTCCATCTTGCTTTTCAACATGCAAGAGACCCTGACTCTTCACCTCTTCTGCAGCACATGGGAGGGACAAAACATCTCTTGACCTCCACAAAAACTCATTTATGTCTCTGGCTATGAAAACAGATCTTTCACCATCTTTAGGGTATTCAAATAGACAGCAGATTTATCTATTCCACATAAACACACTAGCATCAACAGCCATGAAGGTAAGTGATTTGAATAAACCTGAGCCTTCCCACAAGATGTAACTTTGGCTTATCAGGTGGAATGAGCTTTCCCATCACTTTAAACATCTGACAGCCCTATTTTTGGGAGAATCACTGCCTTCCAGTGGCCTCCAGACAGCCATCTATCCCACAAGACAGGGATATTTTGCTTGGCCTGATCTTACTCTTTCCTTCTTTGTGTGGCTCACCACAAAACAAAGGTCCTAGTCAATCCCTTGTAGATTTATCTAGATAGAACGTGCTTTGTCTGAGGATACTGGATTTGTGTCTTATCTGTATTGCTTACATGGAAAAAAGCCTTTTTCTCTTTGTTTTCACTGCCACTTTTACCTGTGTCAGTGAGAATATTCTGGCACAGCTAAGTAGTGCATGTACTCATGCACTAAGTAGTGCATGAGTACATGCAACTTTTTCTGGGTGCAAATAACTTTGGGCATGACGTGGTTTTTCAGGGTTAACTATTCTCTGTATCCTGAGGCCTCAACCCCAGAGGCAGAAGGAGTTTGATAGAAGAGTAAAGAAAGAAGTATGTATGTCCTTTGTAGTCAGCCTAGACCCCATCTAGCAAAGGGCAAAATTTTTATCAGGGCCTGATTTTCAGGAGTTAGTGCTCAGTGCATCCTGAAGGTAGCTGTTTCTCCAGTGTCTCTGGATGGGCAAGAAAAAAAAATAAGTACAAGCAACTATCATAATTTTACCGTTCATGGTTCAGCAGGTCTGATCATGACTATTCCACACCCTCCAGTGTTATGGTTTATGAGTTAGTAGTTTCACTTCCATGGCTGCTGTACAATTGCTTGTAGAGTGATGACAGGAATGGATTTGTTTTTATGGCTTCCATTTCTACATCTGGACTGTGGACTAACTGACAGCATTAAAAACCCCAGTGGCTTTACATCATTTACATGTGATTAGGAGACTAGGTTGCAGGCAGAATTGGATACGGCTTCAGAGGAAGCCCCAGTTCTTCCAGAATGGGCACTGCTTCTCACCTAGACCACACATTCAGCTTTACAGTTTGTTGTTTATTCTATTTTGGTAAAATTCAAATTCTTGAGCAATCCTTCTGGAACAAGAACTTGTTTGTTTTTTTTTTTTTTTGGTTTGGGTTTATTTTTTTTTTTAATACAAACAAAGATGGCAATTCCTATTCTACAGCACCCCAAAAATTTGGAAAAGTAGTGGACTTGACAGATGGAGACCAGATAGTTGTGGGTGAGCAAGAAAGCAAAGAAGAAATGTAGAGAAACAACCTAATCATTAAAGGGAGGTTGTGTGGAAATAATGGAAAAGGGTGTATGTTTATGAAGAAGATTAGGGAGTTAATTTTGACATGTATTTATAGAAGCTTCTTCTATGTATGTGCAGCAGTATTGGAGAAAACACAAAGGACTCCTGAAAGCATAGAATAGATAGGTAGTGCCAGGTAGAGACTGATATTTTTGGCCCTTGAATACAAATAAGGAGAGAGAGGACCTCGTGTTATCAAAGAGGAGATAGCTAGGGGATTAACTGACCAAGAAAGGACTTGAACACTGAGCAGAAATGCAATTTGTTTGAAAAAAAAGAAAGGAGAGAATGTGAGAGATGCAAAGGCAGGAAAGACACAGTCAAGGCAACTGACCATCACAACAGTGTTCAGAGTAGATATGAGTAAAGCAAAGGTGCTTCTGTCTAGGCCAGAGAAAAGTTCCTGCAGTACTGTAAAGGTAATTAGCATCATCTATTAGCTTGCACCAGTTACATATTTATGAATGGGTATGAAAGGCATATGCAGAAATGAAACACAAGGTTTCCAAATATCTGGGAAATGAGAGAGACATGGAGGGAGGTCTGAGTCAAGGAAAACACAGCTCATGGACTTCATGACAAGCAGGACTGCAGTGTAACCCTGAAACATCAGTGTGGATTGAAAAGATGTTAAAGTTTACCCCTTGGTCCTAAACATGCTGTTTAAACTGGCAAGCAGGTGTCCATGAAAAGTGTCAGAGAGATCAGGATTTCAACCTGCCATGGAGGGAAGGAGTAAGGAGAAGGCAGCTCTGTGAACTGTCTGTTCTAGAGATGAGAGTGTTTCTGAGATAAGCAGAGGGTAGAGAAAGGTGGTAGGGACAGAACTCTTACAGGAAGCTGAACAGAGATGAAGAGGGTGTTCTGAATAACATGTCACAGGGGTGACTATGGAGATGAAAGGAAAACAAGAAGAGGACAGAATTCTGGGTGCTGGGGAGAAATGGGAGCTTGGAAGAGCTTGGTTGCTATTGATGCAAGCAGATGATAACTCAAGAGTAATGAAGACAGAAAGAATTCACGGCAGCTCTTCTATAACACGTTAACCTGAGTACAGAGGAAGAACGTTGACTTGCAGCAAGCCTGGAGCTGTTCTATTTGCGTGTCTCAATGTGTTAATTTCAACACTGAGACCAGGTGCTTTATAGGTGTATCACAATTTTTTGAGTAATTAAGGAGAAGTAACCTACTATTTTTGATGTAGAAAATAACTTACTGACATCCTTACAAATAATATTCCATCTCTGTTTTTAGGACAGACATTTTCTCTGTTGTAGGACACAACCCAACTTCATGTAGCATTTTATGTGGGATTTTAACTTTTGTTTCTGACTCTACAATGATCATATGCATTCCCTATTCATCAGAGAAGAGTAATTAAAATGAATGATCTCTCTTGAAAATTTGTATAACTATTTTTAAATGCTCAGATTTTAATTAAGAAAATTAAAGGATTAAAGGATTAAAATTAAGTTTTATGGGGTGGCTGTAAGGGTAAAATTCTAAGAGCAAAATCATCTTAAGCTTTTATAGTATTAAGGCCAGCAGGAAGACAAAAAACAGTGGTAAAAATGAGAAGAAAAACGAACTAAAACATAGAAATTACACATGTTTATTAAACTTCTAATTTATGTTATTTATTGGCAGATTACAGCTGCCGAATTAGGCATAGCTAAGCAGTGAGAGTAGTATTTTCAATGAGCGACATACATATGATTTGTGCTAGAAATCAGTTAAGACAGTACTATCTGAACTACCTTAGCACTAAAAAAGCTTTTTCTAAACTTTTGCTGTTAGGAATCATTATTATATTATGATTAGATAGTGAGGTATGGGCAAAAGGCTGTGTAGGAAATACAGTCTATGGCTTTTGTTTAGCATGTTATTCAAGGTGAGTCTGTGGCTCTAATACATCCATGGCAAATCTGACAGTAATTCACCAGGGACAAGAATTTATCCTCCAAAGATATTATTTGAAATGTTTAGCTGCATGTGTGTGCTAAAAGCCTGTAACTGCTTAACATGCAATTTTCTACTCCTGCTTTAAAAAACTAGCCTTTTAATAGTCCCTAAGGTTTAGCCCACTGTTTGGCACTCTGTAATTCTTCCTTAAAATTCCTGAAAATATGTATTGTAGGAGTAGAGACTTCACTGAAGAGGTCAGTCAAGGAAGCATATAGAGCAAAAGTTGGTTTTTTTATTGATACCTGCTGAAATACCAGAAAGTGTTATTCAACAAACAGAGCTTATCCAGAAACCTGCCATTGCTACCAACTGCTCCACAGCTGATCACAGGCTGACCTGCCCAGCTCTAGAAAGGCACAACTTTAGTTATCACCATCTTTCACCTTGAAAACAGTCATTCTTCAATTCCTTAATTGAAGGGACCACACTGTATTTTACACTGGAATGAGCCAGCAGTAGGTTAACTTTTATTTTATTTTCTTTGTATCTTTAAAAGACATGAGATTTCAAAGCGTTGCTTCCTTGCACTGAAGAAACCAAAAATGCTGTATTTTTTTCCATAGAAAATTTTCTTCAATACTATTTTTCAATGAAATCAGTGCCAAGGCTCTTAAAGAAACTGACACAATGCTTTTGAAGCCATGGTGTGTGATTTTATGTGCTACTGCACCTCTACAGCAATTACATCTATTTTGCCTAAGCTGCCTCTTACCCCAGTGAAAACTCCACACATCAGGACTTAAGTGATATGATTGAAATTGCTCATACTATTAAATGACAGTGAAGTTTACAGACAAACAAGGAACCTGCCAGCAGGCTCTAGCCTTTGTTTTTTTTGCAACACAGTTCTATGTGAGTCAAAAGGCAATTTTTAGAGCTTAAAACCCATACCGACAGATAAAAGCTGAGCAGTTTTCATATATTCACACCAGTGCTCCCAGAAGGGTTTTGAGATTGGGAACTCATTGTGAACTGCTTTATTGAAACCCGGTGGAAAAATAGCAGCAAACAAAACAACAGCAGGGCTGTTGGAGCAAAATGGGTTGCACAGAAACCCTCAGCTGTATGTCCATAACTGCCTGCTTCTGTTCCTACTGAACCTGAGAAAAGTTCTAATTGCTAAAGCAGTACTATAGTTTGAATATGTAACATGCAAATATTTGAAGAAGTTCATATGACTTCTCTGACATAACAGAGGCTCCTTGAGGTAGGTAAATAGTTTCAAGTAATAAAACTTTTTGTGCTTTCACTGTTTTGGTGAGCACCTATTGGGAATATTGGAAATTCAAGCCTGGAATGTTCTTCTAGTTGAAAAGATTTCTGTGGTTTGAGTTTTAAAAGCTAAATTAAAATCAGTTTGTTTAGATTGTATTTACAGTTCTTCAAAGTCAAATGCTTCCTTTGAAGGAAGACTTAGAAGGAATAAGAACATGTTTTAACTATGGCATAAAGCACTTGAAACAGGGGCTCTATTTGTTTTCTCATCATTGCAGGCATGTAATTTCCATTAGTTTCAATCAGATTGATGTGATTCTATCAAAGAAAATAGTTTCTTTATAGTGTTGCCTTAAAAAACATAGAAACTAAGATTAGAAGAGGTATCTCATGGCTCCTTAGAAATCCATGTCCAGCCTCAATAAATTTCTAAGAAAGCTTGCTGAGCATGAAGCAGAACGTGTCTTTACTTTGTAACATCTAGGGTAAACAACTGTAATTCTGGAAAAGAACTAATTATTTTTGAGTGGATTGTGCATGTGGACCCCTGGTTCCTTGAGTCCTCACTCCAATTTTTTTTGTGACACAGTTTATATGCTGTCTGGGATCAAAAGTGTGTTTTCTTGTTTGCACAAGTGATGCAATCTGATTTTGTATCAAATGAAGCAAACCACTTTTCACGTAGCATGGTAAAATCTAAGTTAGATATCGTCACCACCCTTCTCTTGTTCTGCTGAGTGACTTTAACCACCCTGTCATCTACTGGAAAAGAAGTATGGTGAGCTGTATCCAGGACACTCCTAGAATGCATGGAATCCCTCCTACTCGCTAGAAGGAATGTGATGCTAGATTTGATGGTCACCTTTGTAAGTGAGCTAGTCAGAGATGTCAAGATTGGAGGCAGCCTGGGCTACAGTGATCATGCACTGGTGGAGTATGCAGTCTGGAAGAATGTAGGTTAGATAAGGAGTAACATCAGGCTTCTGAAGTTTAGGAAGGCAGCTTCCAGCTTTTCAGGGTGATAGGGGGATGCTCTGGGAGACTGCCTATGGGGACAAGGTAGCAGGAAAGAGCTGGCAGATCTTTAAGGAAGTCTCCCTCAGAGCACAAAAGCCAGTGATTCCCAGAAGGAAATTGGGAAAGGAAGCAAGAGATCAGTATGTCAGACTAAGCAACTGCTGGTCAAACTAACGGAAAAGCAAATGCACAAGCAGTGGAAACTAAGAGAGCTAACAGTACGAGTATAAAGAACAATTGTGTAGGAAGGGGGTGAGGAAGGCCAAGGCAAAACAGGAACTGAAATCTGGTGAGGGGCACAAAATAATAGGAAAGGTGTCTACAAGTATGTTAATTGGAAAAAGAGGATTAAAAAAGTGTACCCTCTCCAACAAACAAGACTGGTGAACAGGTAGCAACAGACAGACTCAACAATTTTTTGCTTCAGTCTTCATAGGCAGCCTCTCTTCCCACACCCTTAAGTGGATGAGCTGAACAGCACGTTGGAGACTGGGAGAGGAAAATCCCTCCTGTTGTAAGGGAAGAGCAGGTTCATGACCACCTGAGGAACCTAAATGTGCATAAGTCTACAGGACCTGACAAGATGCATCCCAGAATCCTGAGGGACTTGGCTGATGTAGTTCCCAAGCCACTCTCCATGATACTTGAAAATCCATGGCAGTCAGGAGAACTCCCAGGTGAGTGGATAAGGGGAAATATTGCACCCATCTTCAAAAAGGGTAGAAAGGAGTACCCTTGGAACTACTGACCTGTCAACCTCCCCTCTGTGCCTGGGAAGATGATGGAACAGATCCTCCTAGAATCTGTGCTAAGCTACATGGAGGACAGGGAGATTATTTGAGACAGCCAGCACAGCTTGACCAAGGCAAATCCAACCTACCTGACCAACCCAGTCCCCTTCTGCCCTTCTGTGGTTTGGTGGCTCCATCAGTGGACAAGGGAAGGGCTACAGGTGTCATTTATCTGGGCTCTCTAAAGCCTTTGACATAGTTGCCCACAACATCCTTCTCTTTGGAGAGTGATGGATTTAATAGGTATATTGTTGGGTGACTGATGAATTGGTTAGATGATTCCATCCAGAGGATGATCAATGGCTTCTAGTTCTGATGGACATCACTGACAAGTGGTTTCCTTCAGGTGTCTGTACAGGGACCAGAGTTATTTAATATCTTCATCAATG
>VWZP01003692.1:18586-36245 GCA_013396995.1 Dicaeum eximium
CCGGCCCCCCAGAGCCCCCCCCCCCGCCCTACAGGGACCCTTCTGCCCCATAGCGACTCTCCTGCCGTATAGGGATCCTCCTGCCCCATCAGGACCCGCTGGGGATCGATCCCGCTCAGCTCCCCGCTGGATTTGATGGATTTTCCACCAATTTCTTCTCTTCCCTGCAGGGGTTTCGTGCCAGGTTCTCCCCTGCTCTCCGCGCGTGGATGCATTCCCAAGGAGCTTTCCACACACAGACGGGAAAATCCCAGCGGTGAAATCCTGCCCAGGAACCCGCCGTGATGCAAAGCGGGGCGGGGGAAACTCATTTTCATCAGAATGGTGTTGAAAATGAAACCTTTCGGTTGCCAACACACCACGAGCAAGCCCGGAGGGTTTTCCCTGGGACGAGAGGAAGGGATGACCTGGCACAGGTTCATCATCCGCCTCAGCATCCCTCAGGAATCTGGGGATGCTCGAGATCCCGAGGGTGGATCCAGGATCACCTCTGATGTGAAACTGGAACCTCGTTTTTGTTCCCCTCCTTCGTTAAATTGAATCTCTTCTTGCTCGTTTATTGCCAGACTTAAAAGCTGCCAGGCTTTTGGGGTTTTTTGGGGTGTCCCACCCCATTGGATGTGTTCTCCAGCCAGGATCGCCCCTCAGGGATCTGGGGGTGGGAATCCACGGCTGGAAAGGGCAAAGCACTGGGAGGAGGAGGAGGAGGAGGGGGAGGAAGAGGCCCGCGTGGGATTATCCCGAGTTTAACTTCCCCCGGTTTCTCGCGGCCCGTCTCATTTCCCCTAAAGCGCTGCGTTTCCTGCTCGGACCCCTCTCCCTGCTCCGCCCAGCCCTTGTCCCACCTGGGTCCCTCGTTATCCCAGCCTGGACCCCGGCAAAGCTCAGGAACAGGCAGACACCAGCTCACAGCCCGGGATCCTCGGGGAAAACGGGGAAACGGCCGCACGGCAGCCGGTGATCCCTAAAACCAGAGCTGTCACATTCCCGGCTGGGAAAACTGCTCGGACAAGGGGTGACCCAGCCGGTTTCAGGCACCCGATCCCGGCTCTTGGGATCCCTGGATGGAGCCATAAACGGATTTTATGGAAAGGCGTGCCCGGGTGCGGCAGCGCCTCTCCATCCCTGCAATCCCGGCTCTGGTGAATCCAGGGGGATCCCGATCCCAGCGGCTCCTTCTGGGATGGCTCTGGACTCCCAGCCCAGCAGGAAAAGATTCCCGAAGTGCTGCTGTGGGGTCTCCCACCAGCTCTGGCATCTCGTCCATGGGATACAGGATGGTCCTGCACAGCCAATCCTCCTCCTGGAGCAGCCCTCAGGCTGGGATAGCCCCAGAAACGACGCTGAGGAAAAAAATTCAAACGCTCCTGGTGGCTTTTGTTGGAGGCGTGTGGCCATCGCTGCTCTGCCCGTGCCGGGAAAAGCCTGGAAAAGCTGCTGGAATAGCTGAGCCCATGTGCTGGGATGCCTGAGCTTCCCGGGTGAGCTCAGACCCCAGAATAAGCCCTGGGACAACGAGGTCACAGCAAATCCCAGCGCTCCCGGTTTTTGGCTGGTTGGATTTCAGGAAGCAGCGGGCGGGGGTGGGAGCGTGTCCCGGGATAAAACACACCCGCAGGGCTCGGCCTCGCCGCTTTTCTCGGCGAATTCGGCAAAAAGCCCCGCGGTTTGTCCTGGCGAGGGGGACGCTGGGAGCCCTGCCTGTGTCGCTGTCACCCGGGGGCTCCCGGCTGTCCCCGCGGTGCTCGATGCCCCGCTCTGAGCCGGATGCTTGGGCAAGGAAAGGGATTTTGGGCAGCCAAACTGGAATTCTGGCTGCCTGCGCCCGCTCCAACCTGTCGCCCTGAATTTTAGCCTTCTGATGTTTTAATTTCTATGATAAAGTTTCTCACGAGGTTTTCTGTAAACACGCAGATGTTTTGCTAAGTGTCTCTTTGTTTTTCATTCCTTCTCCTGGGAGGAAAGAGGTTTGATGGACTCTTTTATTGACCAGTGTGGTTGGAGAGGTGGTGACCTCTCTCTCCAATCCATGGCCGTTCTAAAAACTCTATATAATGTGTGAATCAAAATGAAGCTGGCTTCTTCTCCACCTTTCGCTGGCTGAAGTCGCTGTCTCTGCGTGTTTCGTGTCGCGCTCTCTAGTGACACCCACCCATTCCAGGGGCTTGAGCATCTCCTTTGTGCGCTGCTTCCAAGCCTCTTTCCCGGGTTTCAGTGCGGGATTTTGGAGCTTTGGGGTCTCAGAGCTGGCACCGGTGGAGCTGGGAATGGGAACAGCTCGGAGTCCCTGCGCAGCACCCAGAAATTCCCGCCGGGCGCTGGGCTCCTCTGCCTTCCCATCCCACGGGGCTGCCAAAATTCCCATTCCTGGCTCTGGAATGGCCCACTCCCGGCTCCTGCCTCCTCCCTTCCCGCGAGTTGCCGCACGCCGCCGGCTCCAAAGAGGGATGGCGGCAGGGAAAGGTTTCGCTTTCGGCTGCCAAACCTCCCCACCGTGAGGATCAGGGACCTGCGGGTCCCCTCAGTGCCACCCCCGTGTCCCCAGCGCCTCCCGGGCTCTGCGTCACTGCAGTCCTAAGTTGCAGCTCGGGACGGATTCACCCATCCCGGAACATTTCCCTGCGGGAAGAGGCCCGGCAGGAGCACCAGGAGTAGCCGGGCAGGGACCGGGACGAGCCTGAGCCCTTTGTGCTGGGGGCGCTTTGATGGAGGCGTCGCTCGCTCCTGCCTTTGTTGGCACCTTTTAAAATCCTGGATTCCCGTTCCCCGCCTCCTCCAGCCCCAGCCCGGCCCTTTTTCTTCATGGCATCGACCATCAACTCGCTTTTCCCAAAAATCTGGAGCATGCCAGGCAGGAGATCGGCCCACATCACGAAACCCCGCCGCTATTCCCTCCCCTCGCTTCCCAGGGGTGCTGCTGACACCCTCTTTTGGGTTTTCCAGTGGGAATTTGCTGCTGGAAGGCGCCGGCCCGAAACAGGAGCAGCAAACCCAGGGCTGGAGAGAACAGGACGTGGAAAAAAGGCAAGGGGAGATCCTGCCCCCACCACTCCCCAGTCATTCCCGGTGAGAACCACGGCACTCTCCTGCTTTTTTGCACTCTTTATTCCAACCATCCGCTTTGGTTACAGGTCTGAAAGGGTTGGGGGGTTTTTTTGGTAGCTGTTGTGGTGGTTCTTTTTAAACTTTCCTCTCCTGTAATCCACCCCTGCCTGCTGTAATATTATAAAATCCTACAAGACAGTAATGAGCAGTCGATATAATAAATATCTGTTAGTCCACAAAGTTAAAGTGCTTTGAGAAGGGCTGTAAGAAGCTCTGTCCCAGGTGGGGATGGGGAACATCTCGGGGATGTAGTGCAGAAGGAAGCTCTGGCCCGCTGTCCATGGCGTGTGGACGTGGCCCCTCGGCCCTCGGGCTCTCCTGAGTGAGCAGGAGCTGGGACAGCATTGGAAGCACAGCCAGGATATCCCCTGGGTGTCCCCTGGGTCCCCAGGGTGTCCCCACCCAGGGCGGGTGAGGTTGGGACAAGGAGCGGGACCCCCCCTTTGCAGGGAGAAAATCCCGATTTTCACAGTTTAGTCTCGCTCCGAGACCTCCGAAAGCACGGGGGAGGCGAACCCCGGGCCTGCCCCGGGCCTGGCTCAGGGGACAGGGACAGAGCCGGGGACAGGCGCAGCCCCCCGGTGCCCTGAGATCCGCGGCCGCTTTCCCTGAGGACACCCGGGACAGGGTGGGAGCAGGGACGGCCCCACTGCCCCGGCGATGCCCCTCAGCTGCCTGCAGAGGATTTGTGCGTCTCCAGCGTCTTCCCAGCGCCTCCCTCTCCGCTCCGGGCTCTGCTCCCACCTTCCCTTCCCGTCCCCACACCCCAAATCCAGTCGCCTTCCCCGGCTTTTCCATGCAAATTCCCGACGCGGCGCAGATTCCCGACCTCCCTCCCACACCAAAGCCGGCTGCAAACAAAAAACAACGAACGGAGCCCCCCTCGTGCCTCCGAGCCCTCCGGAGCATGAGGGGACTCGCGAGTGACGCCGGGGGTGTCCCAGCTGCTGCCAACCCCAATATCATCCGCCAAAACCTCGGGAGGGAGCGGCCCCCGCGGGGATCCCGCAGTCCGGAGGCCGAGGGCCGGCTCCTCTTCCTCCTCATCTTCATCACATGCAAGGGGTGGCCGCGCCCTGAGGATCAGTGCATGCATCGCGGACAGCGGAGCCGCCACCGCCGCGGCCACCGCGTGTCACACCCTCCTCCCGAGGCTCTTCCAGCGAGGCCAGCGGCGAGGAAGGCGAAGGGCTCAAGCCGCAGAAGTCACGGCAGCGGGCAGGGCGAGCGGGACGGCGTCAGTGGAAGAGCTCGGCCAGGGCCACGGCGAGCAGCAGCTGGAGCCAGGAGGGCAGCGTGGCCGGAGCGCGGCCGCGCTGGGACAGGAAGCGCTGGCGGTCCAGCAGGCGCTCCTTGACCAGCGCCTGGCGGAAGCCGTCCTCCTCGGACACGCAGACGTAGTGGCCGTAGTGCTCACGCCGCACGCTGGGGATGAAGTGGAAGCAGTCGTGCTGCGGGTGGGACGTGTTGCAGCTCTTGATGAGCACGTCCTCGTGGTACCAGTTGTAGGTGGCGTAGTGGGACTCGATGGAGCAGTTGAGGTAATAGCGGGAGAAGGGCATCACCGAGATGTTCCGGAAGTCGTCTGTGGGGACACGGGGGTGAGGTGGTGTTAGCTGGACGTGAGAGGAATGGGTTTGTCTTTACAAACAAACTGTGGGTCTGCTGGGAGATAAAACCAGCTCTGAGAGATAAAAGAAACAATGGGAAGGATTCCACTGATTGATGAACGGGAAAAAAGATATTTGCCTTCACAAACAAACTGTAGGTTTGCTGAGAAATGAAATTGGATGTTGAAAGATGAAAGAAACAATGGGGGAAAACCCTAAAATTCCATGAGAATTAAAAATTTAAAAGGAGGGTTATACATTAGAGGGGATCAGGCATTCTGGGCAGTCTGTGCCTCTCAAGTACCTCAGCCAATGGGGAAAGAGAGAAGGGAAATGTGGCTGGGAAATTGGGATTAAAAGAAGGAAATTGGGATAAAAAGGAGGCTGCATCCTCCAAAACTTTGAGACCCCCAGGGAATGCCCTGTGGCCTCTCCCTTTATTGGAATAAAGTAAAGGGACTCCTCTGTCTCCTTTTTAGACATAAACCTCTGATGTGTGTGGATTAATTTTCCCTGACAGACGCAATCTGACTTTAGTGGGGCGGAGGAAGCCACAGAGGCTGCTTCTGAGAAAGAAGCTCCTCAAACCTCTTCTCTGTGCAGCAGAGCCAACCCCTAAAGCTCTGACGTTGGACACATCAGCCGGCCCAATTAGAGAAGTTAGCAATGCCTCTGCAATAATGTATTTAAGAAGGAGAAAAAGAGCGCAATTCCTCTTTCTTCCTCTCTTTGGGCGGGTGGAGAGGGGGCTGCTAGGCCCCACGTCGTGATGGCCACTGGGCTCCTTCCCAGTGCAGCTGGGCCAGTGTTTAGCCAGGCACGTAGCCAATAGCCGGGCAGAAGCGGCGGCAGCACCTTTTTGTTTTTGGAGCTCCGCATGAGGAAGAGCACGGAGCGGAGCCGGCAGCCGGCGCGACTCACACAGTGCCAGCAGGTGATGCCTGAAGTTTGAGCTTTCATATTTCTCAGATTCTGTGCTGATTTAGTGTGTAGGTCTGAGCTTTATATTAAGGGATGGTGAGCTCTCCTCACAGAGCAGGCAGACAAAACAATTCCTTCTCTAGCTGGGGACCAAGGACAAATGATCCAAATCTCAGGCCCAAGAGCACAAACAACGTGGACTAAGGAGAGAAAAACAAGAAGGATGGAACTTGATGGGCTAAAGCTGTAATTGGACAATTAACTCCAAGATGCAAATGGAGCAGAACTGATCAAAGTGCCAGAGCCGTGCCCGGTGTCCATTTTGTGCCCATTTTGGTTCACCTTGGGTGCAGCCCTGGCTGGGCTCTTGTGCTGCCCAAGGTGGATCCATGGAGGAAATCCTTTTAATAAATCCCTGCTTTATTCTTTAACTCTGTCCAGCCTCTGCTCTAGGGCAGCCTTCTCAAGGCATCAAGGGGACCACATGACCAGCAGTGAGGGGCACAGCGAGCAATTGCCCCACAGGACCAACCTTTTCGGCACTGTGGAGCTCTATAAAAACTTTCCAGTTGATAGAACTTGGGAACAAACGAACCTACGGACACCGATTCTCTCCCGAGTCAGAGAAAAGGTGAAGACACGTGAGGGGAACGACGTGGCGACACTAAGGTTGGTGCAAAGATGGAGGAGGAGCTGAAATTCTCCTGCAAGCTGTGGTGAGGGCCATAATACAAGGAATTCTTTCCCTGTAGCTCATCAAGTGCATGGGCGGGATGCAGAATTCACCTGCAGCCCATTAGAAAAGGGTGCTGGTGCTGGAGCATGTGGGTGCTGAGAAGCTGTGATCTGGTGAGAGGCACAAACAGAGAGATAGAGAACCCTCGCTTCCAGAGATAGAGGAAGGTCCCTTGCTCTTATACTAGAACAGTTCATCCCTAAAAACTGCACCCCATAATGAAATGGCCCACAGAAAGCAGCTGTGGGAAGACTGAAAGCCATGGGAAGGACTCACGGGGCAGCAGGTCGGGCGGGACTGCTACCCCTGAAAATCAGAACCGTGTTGGACAAGTTCACAGAGAACTGTCCCCCATGGGAAGGACCCCAGAGCACAGCAGAAGAGACTTCTCTCCCTAAGCGAACTGAAGAAAGATTTTTTCAGGTGACAAACTGACAAAACCCTCATGTTTTTTCTCCCTGCGCTGTCGGTGGGAAGGAAAGAAGGGCAGGAGTAGGGGAAAAGGCATTCTAAAAGTTTATTTTATTCTCATTATCCTCTTTTAATTCTAATAATACAATTTCTTTATACCTTTTACAGTTTTGAACCTGTTTTGCCCTTTCTCCTGATCCTTATCTCACCCCATGAGCCTTTTAATTTCTTTTTCTTTCCCCCTCCTCTGCTCAACTATAGCAGAGGAGAAGGAGTGAATGGTTTCTCATGGGTGCACTGGCATTTAGCCAGGGTCAAACCCACAGCAGATGTCCAGGAACCACGGATTGGGTTGGTGGGATCGTGCCTGTGCCAGGAGGGTGGAACTGGGGACCCTCAGGGTCCTTTCCAAACCCAACCATGACATGATGTTACAGACCCACGTAACGACAGCAGCCCAGGTCTGGTGAAGCCCACAGGACTTTTCTCCCAATTTAATCCTTCCCACCCAGCTCAGAAAAGTGATTTCCTCCAATTCCAGCCTGGTGTGTTGATTCCAGCTCCCCAGAGACACCTCCCACCATCCAAACCCATCCAAAGCCTGGAGAATCCAACAATTCCTTCCCCAAGCACAACATCTCCACGCACCTTCCTTGACATCGCCCCTCTGGCAGTTTCCTCGCCATGAGTCCAAGTTCAGGTTCTGGAGCACATCCCTGGGGGATGGGAACAGGAATAAGCACCAACAGAACTTCAGGGATGGGAATCCCCCATATCAGTGGGATCAGTGGGATGAGCAGGAATCTCCCACTCCCATCCCAATTTCAGAAGGTTGGAGATGACCAACGTGAGACCCAGCAGCAAGGAGAGGGGTTTGGGGGTGCCCAAAACCCTTCAAGGGAGAGACTGATCCGTGCAGAACACCCCAAACTTCAGGGAGAGGGGCTGGGTACCCAAAACCCTTCAAGGGAGGGATGGATTCATGCAGAGCACCCCAAACTTTCGGGGAGAGGGGTTGGGTGCCCAAAACCCTTCAAGGAAGTGATGGATCCATGCAGAGCACCCCAAACTTTTGGGGAGAGGGGTTTGGGGGTGCCCAAAACCCTTCAAGGGAGGGATGGATTCATGCAGAACACCCCAAACTTTCAGGGAGAGAGGCTGGGTGCCCAAAACCCTTTGAGTGAGGGACGGATCTGTGCAGAGCACCCCAAACTTCAGGGAGAGAGGGTTTGGGTGCCCAATACCCTTCAAGGGAGGGATGGATCTGTGCAGAGCACCCCAAAACCACGCACGCCCTCAGCCCAGGAGGGGAACGCCGAGGGTGTGGGCGTTTGTCCACTGGGACCAGGGGGTAGGAATGGCCCCCACGTACCGGCTGAGGGCCAGCGAGAGGCAGGAGCCGTTGGCCCAGCCGCAGTAGGGGTCCCTGGCCAGCACGCAGCTGTGGCAGTTGTTGCGGTAGGCCCCGCACATGTCCATGGGCAGCTCCAGGACGCGGCTGCTGGAGCCCACGTAGAGCACGGCCTGCGGGAGGAGAGCACAGGGAACCGTCACCCCCTGTCCCAGGGAAGGACAGCAAGGACCTGGAGCTGCTGGGAGGAGGCCAAGGAGATGCCCCAAGGGTGGAGCCCCTCTGGAGCCAGTCTGGGAGAGCTGGGGGTGCTCACCTGGACAGGAGAAGGCTCCAGGGAGAGCTCAGGGCCCCTGCCAGTGCCTGAAGGGGCTCCCGGAGAGCTGGAGAGGGAATTTGGAGTGACAGGACACAGGGAATGGCTTCCCACTGCCAGAGGGCAGGGATGGATGGGATATTGGGAAGGAATTGTTCCCTGTGAGGGTGGTGAGGGGCTGGGATGGAATTCCCAGAGCAGCCGTGGCTGCCCCTGGATCCCTGGCAGTGTCCGAGGCCAGGCTGGACATTGGGGCTTGGAGCAGCCTGGGACAGTGGGAGGTGTCCCTGCCATAGGGTGGGGCTGGATTGTCATTAAAGGTCCCTTCCAACCCAAGTAATTCCATGATTTCACTCCCAGACCTCAGGGCTGGCACTGACCCACCCCATTCTCTGCCCCCAGAGCAGGGACCCACCCTGGCGTGGTCCAGGATCATGGACTGGATGGGATCCTTGTTGGGGAACACCTGGATCTCCATGATGTTCTGCACCCCGTCTGGCAGCTCCACCACCTTGTGGATGGACCCCTTGTCTGGGAAGAGAGAGGGGACAGCCTTGGTGAGGCACCCTGAGAGGAGGTGCCAGGAGGTGCCTGCCTGGATCTGACTCCCAGGGAGGGCAGGAGCAGCGTCCCAAGGGAACGGGCTCAGGAATCCTCATGGTTCCCCCCCTTCCCAAAGGGATCCCTTCTCCCCCCTCAGCCACAGGGAGGTGAAGCCCAGCTCTTGCAGGGGTCGGGACCCCCCAGGTGACTCCAGGTCCATCCCATGGCCCTTCCCGTTGGATCAGACTTCCCAGGGGGACCCTGCAGGGCAACCCTGCCTTTAAACCCAGGATTCTGGAAATTCCCTATAGCTCTGTCTCTCTCTACTCCTCTGTTTCTCTCTAACTGAATTGCTCTGCTTCTCTATTTCTCTCTATTTCTCTCTTTCTCTCTTTCTCTCTCTTTCTAACTTTCTCTCTAACTCTGTTTCTCTATTTCTCCGTATTTCTATTTCTCTCTATTTCTGTTTAAGTCTGACTCTCTCTAACTCTCTTTCTCTGTTTCTCTGTTTCTCTATTTCTCTATTTCTCTCTGTTTCTCTCTGTTCCTCTATGTCTCTCTATTTCCCTCTACCTGGAAAATCCCGAATCCAGCACTCATGAGCCCCAATCCAACCCCAGCCACCCACCCACTACACTTTCTTCATCACAGATCAGAAATTTAAACCCCTGCAGGTCCCTCCACGAGTACCAGGGAGCAGATCCCATGGATGGGAGAGACGAGGACAGCTCGGGAAGCGCTGGAAAACGACGAAGCTGCTCCTTTGGAAGGGATTTCTTCACAAAGAAATCCTTTGATTTGATTCACAGCGCGAACCCCCACCCGGGGAGGGCTGTGCCCGCCTCCCCCGTGCCTGGGATGCTGCCGGAGCCCGGCTGTACCCACACACAGCATTTGGCTGTTCCCGAAATTTGGCAGCTCGCTCCTGCCTGATGAACATATGCCAGGCTGGGAACGCAGCCCTTGCCGCAGGGAACGTCCCCTGGAACGCGTCCCGCGTACCTGTGGCCAGGTAGAGGACGTTGTAGCGCTGCCCGTCGCCCGCGGCCACCTCGTGCACGCCGATTTTCTGGTAGCGGTGCTTGTTGTGGAACAGGGGGCTCCTGGACGGGGACAGCGGCTCCACCCGCTCCTCCACCTCGGGGTGGCTGTCAGCGATCTTGAAGGTCTCGCTCGGCGTGTGCTGCCCGGAGGGGACGCACTGCGGGCAGAGGGGACAAAAGGCACCGTCAGAGGCGGGCGGCGCGCTGAGGACGGCGGGGGAGGAGGACAGCTCTGCCCACAGGTGTCACTGGACATTTTATAAGTTTCTTGGATGCAAACTTGCTGAGTTTTTTCTTCCATGGGAAAGCTCTTTTCTCTGCAGATTTCAAATCCTTGTGTGTGTGTTTCAAGGACAAAATGCATTCCTTTGCTCTGTCTCCCGATATGGGAGATGTGGTTTGCTTTTCCCAACCTGTGATATAAAGAATTGCTCTCTCTGACTTTCTAAACATTTTCTGGCATTCTTGCACTTTTGGGTATGGAGCTTGAAGAAGCAAGATGTGAGCTCTGTACCTGGGCAGAAATAGCCCAAATCCTTCTGAACAATGGAGTCATTTTAATAAATAATATAAGTCAAGAGTCTTGATTCATCCTGACGGGACTCCAATGACAACAGTTGGTGACCTCAGGGATGTGGGGCTGTACACAGGTGTGGTGCCAGCACTGTCTCGGGGGTGCTGTCACTGTGCCCCTGCCAGGTGCCCCTAAGATCCTCTCCCCGTGCTTTCCATGAAGGGATCAGACCTTATCCAGCTTCCCTCCGTTCCCAGGGATCAGCTCGTCCCGCAGCACCTCCCTCTCTCCGTGTCCTCTCCCCAGGGTCCCCCGGGCTTGGGACCCCCGAACCTCCCTCACCTGGCCGGGTTTGACCTCCGGGGTGGGGCCGTTGTAGCCTTTGAGCCGCGACGTGCGGAACACGTTGTCAATGTCCCCGAAAGAGTAGACACAGACGGCAGAGCTTCCCCTGAGGGGACAACGAGAGGGTCAGGGGGACATGGCCACACCCTGGCTGTGTCCACCACCATGCCCGCTCCAGCTGCTTTCCAGCTGGAAAAAGAGGGCTGGAAGGAAGGATTTAGGCCGGGGCCCCTCACCAGGTGTTGGTGAAGAGCCCATAGACCTTGGAGCGCCGCCAGTCGCCCGCGGGGACGAAGAAGACGTCCTGCAGCCAGTTGAAGTTGCCCTTGGTGACAGGGTCCACGCAGATCAGGGTGGCCTTGAGGAACGTGGTCCACTTGGAGGCTGAGAGGGAGCTGGTTCCTCCCTTGTCCTCCTGGGGGACAGGGACAGCAGGGACGGGTCAGGGCTTGGGGGGAACACCCCAACATGCCCACCCTGATGAGGAACTGCGGGACACTGCGACAATCCTGGTCCTGCCATCCCAGCGAGATGGAGCAGGGAGTTCTCTCCCCTACGAGGCCAAAGGACGTGGCTGTGTCCCACTCAGAGGGTCCAAACCAAGCCTGGGTAAGCCCAGGGGAGCTGGCACGTTCCCTATCACCCCTGGAGATGTCCTGGCTGCCACCCCACCCGTCCCCATGGTACCTTACACAGCTGGGCCACCCGCGAGATGTTCCGGGGTGCCTCGGGGCTCTTGTCCGGGTTGTCCTCGCGGAAGAAGTAATAAATCTTGTCCTGGTGAGGCTCCTCGTGCCTCAGCGTGGTGGCCTTGACAAACTGAGGGTCTGGGGAGGGAAGAGACAGAACTTGGACCTGATTTCATCAGGGAAGCTCCCAGTGGGGACAGGGCAGGGAATGGGACATGGCTGTGCCCCAGGGAAAGGAGAGCTCCGAGCCCAGGCTCCCGCTGCCACCTTCCCAGTGCCTCCTGCCTGCCTCCACGGACTCACTCCCTGCAGGGAATGACTCCCTGGAGCCTGGGAAAGCCTTGGCAGCCACGGAAACCCAAGTCCCTCCTGGTTTGGGAGCTCTTGTGGGAAGGAAGGAAGGATCCCTCAGGAGGAGAAATCCCCGCTGTTTGCTGTGAAAACCCCGTAACGCCGTTCCTATTAATGCACCCCTGCCGTGACGGTCTTCCCTGGGTCCCTCTGAGCATCCTTAGCTGCTGTTCCTACACCAGAGAATGTCCCAGGATCAGCCTGGCAGCCCTGGGGCTCTCAGGTCTGGTTTGGTTTCCCCCTCCCTGTTTTATCCTGATGTCATTTTAATTCAGTTTTTAATCCTGAGAACCCCTCATTTCCCCCCTGGGGAGCCACCACAACCCCACGGAAGTGCAGCAGGGTCCTTTCCCCGTGTCCCTGCCCTGTCCCTGCCCAGCCCAGTGTGTCCCCACCCCAGGCTGGGGTTTGCCCAGAGCCCCTGCCCGCACTGGAAGTTGCCCAACGCTGTGGGGCAGCTGCCGGGCATTTTGCACAACCCCATTTCCTTCCACCCTGCAGGAGGGACTCGCCAGCCTCATTTCCCCATCCCCCCAGGACAGGGAAGTCACTTTTGTGCTGGCTGGGACAGAAGCAGAGCAGTGACAGGGGAACAGGGGAAGCAGCCAGCTGGGTCCCTCCTGGCTGGCACTGAGGGCACCCCATCAGCCCCCACAAGGAGCTCTGGAGCTTCTCCTGCCCCCTGCCAGCAGTAGGGGGGCAGAGTCCAGGATCCCCCTGCTGGGAATGTCCCACTCACTCTGCATCACCGTGTCACTGGTGTAGAGCTCTCCCCCACCCCTGACGCGGCGGAATCGAGGGATCTTCCCATTCTGCTGGCTCTTCTTGATGGTGGAGTAGATGTCCTGGCCTGTGGGACAGCAGGGATTGGGGAGAGGAGGAGGAGGAGTGAGAGCAGCCGGGACTTCCTGGGCATCACAGGGATGGAGGGTATGGAACAGGAATCCCAGGCCTGACCCAGCCTTTGAAGGGTGGCAGGGACAGATTCTTGGCAAGGATCCTCACCTGTCCCTCCACTGGGCCTGGAGCAGTGGGATCACTGCAGGCCCCTCCTTCCGAGGTCCCTCCCAAGCCAAACATTCCTGATTCCCAACATTCCTCCCACACAGAGCCCCCATCCCACTTCCCAGTGGGAATCTCCAACCTCCATCCCAAAGGGATGTGCATTTCCATGGCAACAAAATGAGGAGAGCCAAGGCCACCCAGAGCAGGGGACAAAGCCCTTGGAGCAGCCTCAGGGGGCTCCTGTTTGTCCCAGGGAGGCTTTGAGCACAACAAATACAGTGGAAAAGAGGAAAATGGGAAAATATCCCACTTACCATCGACAACGACGAGGGTGTTGGAGTCAGGGGTGAACGGAGCGATCCCTCTCCCGTCCCAGGGTGGGCTCTCTTTCCTCTGCGTCTGGGAAAGGACAGGAAGGGATCCTGAGTGGGGTCAGGCCTGGTTCTCCCTGCCCGGGATGGGGGAAGGATCCGTACCACATTCCAGCAGGTGGGAGCGCAGGCGCCGGTCCCGCACACCAAGAGCCCGTCCCCGTAGTGCTCCACCAGGGTCAGGTAATTCCGGCTGTCCTCCTGCCAGAAGGGAGAACAGGAGCCTGGTAATGGCACAAAGGCCCCAGCACCACACAGCCTCCCAGATTCCTCCTGGATTTTCCAGGATCTCCTCATCCGGAGGGAGCTCATGAGGAGCACGCGCAGCTCCTTCAGCCCAAACTCTCCAACTCTCCCCCTCCTGCTCTTCCCTCTTCAACCCAAACCCTCCCCATCCCGCTGTTCCCTCTTCAACCTAAATCCTCCCCATCCCACTGTTCCCTCTCCAACCCAAACCCTCCAGCCCATCCCGCTGTTCCCTCACAGGTGGGACCTACCAAATTCCCAGACAACACGCACTGGCCTTCATTTTTCACTGGGAACTCTTCCTAGGATAAAAGAGAGGGAAACACTTCCATTCCTGCTCTCTCAACACCAGCAGGAGTGGGCTCAGAGCGCTACAAAGCCACCAAACACCGCGAGGTGTCCTCGTCCCCCACCCCTGGCACCTGAAATCCATCAGGAAGGCCGGGCTGCATGCCAGTGATGGAATGTGAGCATCACTGCCCTCACTTCAGAAAGGATCCCTGGCTGGAAACACCCTCCCTGTGGGGCAGCGAGGACCTCAGAGGGATCCCACCCGGGGAAGAACCTGCCTGTGGTCAAAGCGGGAGATTCCTCCCCACTGCAGCCATTCTTTCCTGCTGGGATTTTGCTTCCTGGTAGGATGGAGCCGGCTGGGCAGAGACCAGGCTCATCCAGGCCCAGAATGTGGGCTGGGAGACGTATCCCGGAGTTTTTTATGGGGTTTTGAGGCCAAACCCGTTAGCAGAGCCTCCTCACCGTGTAGTACTCGTGGGTTGCAAAGTCGTAGTAGTAGAGCCTCCCCTCGCCCCCGACGTAGATGGAGGAGGTGTTTTCCTGGTGGAAGAACACCGGGAACCTCTCCCTCCGTGGGAACACATATTCCTTGGCACCTGGGAACAGCACACACCTCAGGGAGCTGCTGGGGGGGCACCCGCTGATCCCCTCCCTTCCTGTGCCCTTGGAGCGCCGAGGAAAACGGGAATGCGGGGCTGGGGACCCCCAGTAGGGCTGGGAAAGGGGACAGGCAGCTCTCGGGCTCCAGCTATTGTCCCCTGGGCCCCCGGGGGTGGGAGAGCTCCACAATGCAGAGAGGAAGCAGAGCAATCGCTGGGGGAGCTGTGATGGCAGGAGGGGGAGCTGGGAGTGCCCCAGCCCTGGCTCTGAGTGCTGCCTTCCAGAATCCCAGTGCCTCCTGCATCCCAGCTGAGGGATCAGGGATCCCTCTCCCACCCTGGCAGCCGATCCAGGCACTGCCAGAGAGATCTGGATCCTTCCCAGAGCCAGGAGGGATGGACAGGGTTTGGATCCCAGGTCTGCCAGGAGAAAGGTTCACCCAAAGCCACAAGCCCTGAGCTCCCTGTCCCAGACAGGAACAAAAAGTGGCAGCCAGGCCTCAGACGTCCCAGCTGGCAGCAGAGCCACCCGTCTGCCCCTGTGCCCTTCCTCTTTCACATCCCAGTTTTTCCAGCTCCCCTTCCCTACCAACACCCTCCGTTCCCCGCTGCATGGCCGGCTGGGCTGGGGCAGGCTGGCCCTGTTCCCCCCATGGGGTCCCCGGTCCCAAAGTGCCGAGGTGTGCGGGAATGGCAGCACAGGGATCGCTCCAGGGATCAGGGCTGCCCTCTACCCAAACACTCCCAGGCATTCCCGCTTTTCCCTTTCCCAAGGAGAGCGGCCTCTGCCCTGGCCAGCGCTCCTAGCGCTCAGCCAAAGGCCGGGAGCGCCTCTGGAGCTGGCAGCTGGCACCGCCGGGTAATTAATTAACCAGCGGCGCGTGGCTCTTTATTTCCAGGGCTGGCACTTGGCACTGCTCCGCCCAGCCAAGAGGTCACCGAGGCCGCTGAATTCCCGCTGGGTTTGTGGGATTATTCCCACCTCCTCGAGCTCCCTCATCCTTTAAAACAAGCAGAGTTTTCCCAGCAGGGCTTGGGGAACCTGCCAGAACGCCCCTGGTCCGGTTTGGGAAGGGCTGTGGGGACTCAGTGAGGGGACAGCTCCCTGTGCCCTCCCCTGGGGCCCCCAGCCCGACTGATTCCAGGCCCTGCCTGCCCCTGTGCCCTGCCTAGCCTTCCCTGTGTCCAAAGGCTCTGAGAAACTGCTGAGCCCGGGCTGGAGAAGCTGGCACAGAATCTTCCAGGCTGATTCTGCAGCCAGGCTCAGGCTCAGCCTGCCCAGGAGAGGAAGAATCCCTTTCCCACCCGCTCCCTTCCCAGAAACCTGAGGAGCCCCTAAAGTGCTGTGACCCCATCACCAGCACGCCTCGAGCCGATCTGCCCAGAGCTCACCAAACTTTACTCCTGTTTGAAACCTCCAACCTGTAAATCACTGCTAACCCAGGCAAATCTCCAAACTCAGCTTCTCTTCCACAATACTCTCCTGCTGCCCTGGGGCTCCTTTGGGGGCTCTTCCTGAGTTCCCTGAGCCCTGCCGAGCTGCGAGGCGCCGCTCCTCGCCGCGGAGCCGAGAACAAACGAGCCCTAAACAATCACTTGGCCGAGGTTGTTGTTTATCCTGCAGCTCCCTGGGGGCTGCCGTGAATCTCGGAGCGACAGAGGAAACAGCTCTGCCAGCCAGGGCCCTCCAGCGAGCCTGGGCTGGGCTCCCCGCGCTGGCAACGGAGCCTCCAAACGCTTCCAGGAGCGGCTGCTGGGGTCCCTCTACGCCCTGCAAAGCTGGTCCTGAGTCCTGCTCTGCCTGCAGCAGCTTGGATTAGGGAAAGGGTTTGACCCCCTTCTCCCCTGGTGGGATGGGGGACCAACCCTGCACCCCAAACTGCGGGTCTGGGGTTTGAACACCATCAAGAGATGAGGATGAAGAGGCAAAGGGCAGCTCATGGAACACAGTGCCATAAAATCATGGAATTGTTGGGACTGGAAGAGACTTTAAAGCTCATCCTGTTCCACCCTGTGCTAAGGGCAGGGACACTTTCCACTGTCCCAGGGTGTTCCAAGCCCAGTCCAGCCTAGCCTTGGACACTTCCAGGGACGGGGCCATGTCCCACTGTGTCCCCAAAGAACGGGACATCTCTCCTGGCAAACCCAAAGCTGCTTTTGACACTGGAAAGAAAAGCTCTTGCTCTTGGAAGGCTTGGCCCTGCCATCACCCCCGCTCCCAGATCCGACCCTGGAGCTCCAGGGGACACAGGGCTCATTCCCAGAGCCTGGCTGACCCCGCTGAGCCCCTCTGCCCGGCGTTTGCCGCCAGGCCCACGGCTGGAGCGGGAATCAATGGCACCACTGTCCCTGGAAAGGTCCCTGCTCCTGCGGCCTGAATGGGAGAAAGGGCGGCTTTGTGCTCGGCAGAGCTCCGCGCCAGAGGGGAGGGGAGCAGGAACATCAAATCAGGGAGAGAGGCACTCGGTGCATCTCGGAAGGACGCCCAGGAGTGAGGGAAGGGAGCAGGGAAGGGAAGCAGGAGATGCTCCGGATGCGATGGAGAGAAGGGAGCAATCCCGCTTTCTATCCGGACACGCTTTTAGTGACAGAGCAACAGCTCCCTGCGGGGCTAAGAGCCCCTGGAGAAGCACCAGAGTACCCGGGAGCATCCCAGAGCATCCTGACTGTTCCCACCTCCGGAGCAGAGGGGCAGCGTGGGCTGCAGCCTCTCCCGGCAAACTCCACCAGCCGGGCCGGCTGGGGCTGAGTCAGCGCTGCCTTCCCTCTCCTCGCTCCAGCATTCCCGGCTGGCAGCGGCTCCCGCAGCCCAGACGCTCCTGAGTCACCGGCTCGCACTGCTCCCGGCTCCGGGAGCGGGGAATGCTGTGGGAATGCTGGTGCTGGGGCGGCCCGCGATGGAGGTGATGGTTCCGACAGGTTAAAATCAGGATCTGAAATAAAGCTGGGGAGAAATCAAAGTGGAAGCGGGATGGGAGCGGAACCTGCCGGGTTTTGGGAGCTGGGGTGGGCACGAGGCAGATCCTTCATTTTCTGCCCATAATTTCCTTCAAAGTGAGAATAAACTTGGAATGGGAGGTGGGAGAGCAGGGTAGGGAGTCTGCCTGTTCCCTGGAATTGCCTGCCCCTGGAATTGCCCACCCCTGGAATTGACTGCCCCTGGAATTGCCTCTCCCTGGAATTGCCCTCTCCCTGGAATTGCCCGCCCC
>VWZP01003692.1:36517-57389 GCA_013396995.1 Dicaeum eximium
CCTGCCCCTGGAATTGCCTGCCCCTGGAATTGCCCTCTCCCTGCAATTGCCCTGCCCCTGGAATTGCCTGTCCCTGGAATTGCCTCTCCCTGGAATTGCCTCTCCCTGGAATTGCCCTCTTCCTGGAATTGCCCTCTCCCTGGAATTGCCCTCTCCCTGGAATTGCCTGTCCCTGGAATGGCCTGCCCCTGGAATTGCCCTCTCCCTGGAATTGCCTGTCCCTGGAATTGCCTGTCCCTGGAATTGCCTGCCCCTGGAATTGCCTGTCCCTGGAATTGCCTGTCCCTGTAGCTGCCCGCTCCCACAGGGCCCCTCGGCTGAGCTGCGCCATCCCGAGCCGGGCGGGCAGCACATGGCACAGCGGGATTGGCACGGGCGCGGTGCCGAGCCCTGGCAGCGCACAGAGGCAGCCGAGCCCCGACGCTCAGGCGATCCCCCGGGAGCTGTCGCCGTGACGCGTGGCAGCGCTGTCACTCGCAGGAACCCCGATGGCACCGCCACCTGCTGCGCTGCCCGCGCAGCCTCCAAACATTCCCCCGCTCGGATTCGTTTCCCCATCGCCGTGCCAGATTCCGACCTCGATGACAGCGCGGTCCGGCTGGGATCGGCGCTGGAGGCAGCAGGAAAAGCTGATTCAAGGGCTGGAAATGTGGGAGTGTCCCCTGATGTCACCTGCGCCCTCATCCCGGCTCTGAGTCAGGGCGCGAGACCTGGGCTCTCCCATGGGTGCCGCTGCTGGGATATCAATCGGGAGCCGTCGGGATGCGGTGACACCGATCCCTGTCCCTCTCCCGCTTCCTGCAGGATGCGCAACGAGCAGCCCAGGTGCACTTTTCCCGGGAATGTGATTCAGGTTCACTCCCTGAGTCACTCAGGACTCTACCCCAGCTCCCACATCTCAGCTCCACAGTGCAGCTGGAGTTTCCTCATTCCCTCAGGCCGGGCCGGGAGGACAATCCCTGGATTTCCCACCTGTCCCTCGGGGCAGACCCAGCAGCCACCTCAGAGGGACGGGGACACCCCACAGCGCTGCTAAGGTCCCCTCCATCCCCGGAGCAGGGCTGGGTTCACCACACCACTGCCACCCCCGCTGCCTCCCTCCTCCCCAAGCTCCAGCATGGATGCCAGCAAAAAGCCAAGCTGCATCTTCTTTCTTTTTTTTTCTTTTTTTTTTTTGACGATCTATAAATTCCCAAATTGAGGCATTTCAGGAAGAGGAAATATGTCTCCAAGGAGCTGCTGTGCTAAGTTTTCCTTCCAGCGTGACTTTGCTCAAAGGGAACAAAGTGACACGAGGGAACAATGTGACACTAGGGAGGCACAGCGGGGACAGGAGTGTCCTGTTCCCATGGGATGGATGCCTCGGGCAGCCTGGCAGGCTCCTGGGACAGAGCCTGCAGCAACGGGGTTTTTTATAGGAACAGTCTGACTGTAAATGAGGCATTTCAGGAGCAACGTTTTGGGCAGGTTTGCTCTGACCTGCCACGGAATAATTGAAGGGTTGTGGCTGCAAGGTCCCACCACATCTCGTGATAAGTGACACATTTCACATTTTCTGGGTGGGTTTCTGAGAAGGAGGTGAAATGAGAAACGCAAGAGGCAAGAAATGTGTGGAGGCCACTTCCTCCCAGCTGTCCCCTCCTGTCCCCACTGCTGGGGCTGACCCCAGGAGCAGGGTCCGTGTTCTCCGAGAGTCCCCGGGGCCCTCAGACACCCCTCTGGAGAGGGAGAGCCAGGAAGGGCTGAGGGATCCCCCCAGGGCAGCCCCGCAGTGTTTCAGGTCGTCCCGTGCCCCAACCTGAGTCATTTCTCAAAGGAAGCAGAAGAGGCAGAGCAGAAGTGACACCTCCAGGTTTCTGTCCCATCCCCCCAGGAGCTTCCTCCGGGTCCAAATACCACCCTGGCCCTGCTTTCACTCCCTCCATGTTCAGCTTGGAGCTGACTGGAGCATGGCCACCTGGCACTGCTTTCCTGCTCTCCCCTGTCCCTGAAAGGAGCAGGGACCCCCAAAAACTCCTGGGGAAACTGGACAGCCAAAGGGCTGAAAACGCTTCTGGCCAAAGTGAGCCATTCCCTGCTTCCCGTGTCTCCCTGCCACAGGTTTGTGTTCATCCCCTCCCGAGGCTGGAACGTGGATCAGTGAGTCCCGTTGGGATTCTAAGTATTGCAAAGCCAGCTCAGCCTCTCCCGTCCCCCTGGGCAGGGAAGGGCACAGGCCAGGTACACAGCAATGCTTTGGTCACGGTCACAGCCTTGCCTGGGCCGGGCCTTCCCGCAGCTGCATCCCAGGGAGGAGCAGTTAAATGGTTTTCCAAAGTGCTTTCCCATCAGCCCGGGCTGGGTAAAAGCCCTGACCGGAATTTTGCTGTTCCCTCCATCCTGCAGGAAAGGCTGCGGTTCCTGAGAGCAGGGACTGGGGCTGTGGGCTGATTCCCTTCCCATTTTCCAGCTGGGACCTGGGGGAAGCTCCAGCTGCTCACTCAGGTCCAGCACAGGCTGGGGGAGAGGGACTGGGGGGACACACAGCCCTAAAACCCCACTAAGGGGTCCAGGAGCTCGCAGGAAACCCCAGAAGAAGAGGTGTGAAAGGCCCCAGCAGCCTGAGCCATCTCACGCCTCTCTCTCACCCTGAGATCCCAGCAAGGCGCGGCCCCGCGGCTCATCCGGAGTTTCTCATCACCTCGAGCCGCTCTGGAGATGAGCAGCGATTCATTGCCCACCAAGAGAGCTCCATCTTCTCTTCTCTTCTCTTCTCTTCTCTTCTNGCTTCCGAGCTCCCCTCCCAGGGAAGGGCACGGCCTTGCGGGGCCACCAACATCCCCACCCCACGGGGTTTTCCACCCAGCTTTTGCCTCCATCCCGCTTTTCCCTGGCTCCTTTTCCGCTGTTCCTGCAGTCCCGGGGTGCTCGCTGTGCCCTGGAGAGGTCCCTGCCATGCCCAGTTTTTCCGGAGCCAGGCAGACAATGGAGCCCGCATTAGCAGGGATAATCCCACAAAAGCCGGCGATCCCAATGCCCAGCAGGGCCACACTGCAGAGCACTCTCGGAGCACACAAATACGTTTTTTCAGAGCCACGCTCCGAAAGGAAATATCCTGGCACGTCAACCATTCCCGAGCTATTTCTGGGAGCGCCTTGGGGGGAGCTGGGGCAGGAATGGGGGGGGAAAACCCTTTTGGTTGGGTAACTGAGCTGCCAGGCTTGAGCTTGGGATTTGGGATCCCAAAAGCTCTTCTGGGAGCTGTGCTGCTGACATCCCTGCTCCGAGCTGGAATCGATCCCAAACACCCACTCAGCGAGCAACAAAAGAGACCCCTAACCTGCATCCCGCGGGGAACAGGCCCTGGATTCAAAGCCGGGTCTCTGCTCACCCCACGCTCCAGGAACGCTGGAATTCTCCTTATTAAACACCAAATCCCTGGCTGGCGGGCTCGGCAGCAATTCCATGAATACTAACACGGCCCCACTCTCGCTCCCCCCATAATTATGCAGCACTGGAGCTGCAAGGCGAGGCCGGAGCCTTTGATTCCGTAGATTTCTGCCATCCAGCAGGTCCGGCCTTCCTGGCTGCCCTGGCATCAAGCTGCTCGCTGCACCCCACGGCTCCAGGGGCTAAATTTAGAGCCAGGTTTTGCGACTTTCCAAAGGCTCCTCTCCGCAGCGGCTGGTCCCAGGCTGTGCCGCTTCCCAGCTCCTGCCTGTGATTATGGAATTTTATCCCACGGCCAGCGGAACAATGGCACAAGCACTGCTGGGTGTTGTGTCAAGGCAACAAAGGATGGATTCGGCAGGATCTGGGGAGCCCCTCCCAGCCCAGGAAAGATTCAGGCATTGATTTTCCAGGAAAAGCCTTCCGTGGGGGAAAAACTACCCCAAGCAGCTCCAGCATTATCCACCAGCAGAACAACCTCGCTCCATCGCAGCTGCCTGCAGCTGGAGAACCCCTCCCAGGCAGGCTCTCCCTGCCCAGAGCGGCACAGGGCATGGCCACCTTGGCATCCCCAGGGAGGTTCTGAGTGGGAAGATTCAGAGGTTTGATCCCTGTGGGACACAGGTGAGGTGTGTGCAGTGCAGGCCCTTCCCACCAGGATCGGGAATGGCCCCGCCGTGCCCTTCCCAGAGGGAGTGGGAAGGATCCCAGAGGGATTGGGAATGGCCCCACCGTGCCCTTCCCAGAGAGAGCGGGAAGGATCCCAGAGTGATCAGGAATGGCCCCGCCGTGCCCTTCCCAGTGGGATCAGGAATGGCCCCGCCATGCCCTTCCCAGAGGGATCAGGAATGGCCCCGCCGTGCCCTTCCCAGAGGGAGCGGGAAGGATCCCAGAGGCAGCGGGAATGGCCCCACTGTGGCCTTCCCAGAGGGATCAGGAAGGANTCAGGAAGGATTCCAGAGTGATCAGGAATGGCCCCGCCGTGCCCTTCCCAGAGGGAGTGGGAAGGATCCCAGAGGGATTGGGAATGGCCCCACCGTGCCCTTCCCAGAGGGAGCGGGAAGGATCCCAGAGGCAGCGGGAATGGCCCCACTGTGGCCTTCCCAGAGGGATCAGGAAGGATCCCAGAGTGATCAGGAATGGCCCTACCATGCCCTGCCCAGTGGGATCAGGAAGGATTCTGCCGTGCCCTTCCCAGTGGAATCAGGAATGACCTCGCAGTTCGTGCCCTTCCATTCTCCTGCTGCTGGAGGCTTCCCACACCTGCCATGAGCTCCAGGTGGGTGCCAGCCCCGGGACATTCCAGGTTCATGCCAGGGAATGCCACGGAGCCTTCCCCAGCACCCCCTGTATGCCTGGGACACAGGATTCCCATTCCCTTCACGTCCAGCCCTGGCTGCAGCTCCACATTCCCCAGACTTGGAAAGCCCCGGGGGCAGGAATGTGAAACCAGACTTCCCAAAAGTCCAAAATCCCATCAAAGGGCAGCCAGGGCAGCCCGAGGGCAGGTGTCTGGCTGGGACTGGCCGCGAATTCCTCAAGGAAACTCCCGAAACTCACGGTGCCCTCTCACTCCCACAGCCCCACACCCGCCAGACGGGAATATTTGACCCCAGCGGATAACGAGACGTGGAGTCATCGCTGCCCCGACCCAGCCAACAGGGCCCAGGTTGGGGAGGGGACAGGTGACAGAAGCAGAGCTGTCGTTAAGGGCGGGATTTGTCACCAAACCCGTGTCCCCACACCTAAGTTATGGCAGCTGCTTCCACATCCCGCTGCGGTGGCACTCCCACGGTGTGCCAGGCGGGGCTGGGGCTGGCAGGAAAAGGGTGCCCAGCAGGAGGAACCAGCCCTATTTCTGGAGCAGCCGGGAATAGCCACAGGCCGGCGGATGGAGGTGGCTGGAACCCATTTCCCCTCCTTGCTCACCTCCCAGCCCTTTTTCTGGATGCGAGATTTTCCCTAAAAAGCACCTTGTACTTAGATTTATTTCGTGCTCAAGCTTAGATTTAGTTTGTACTCAAGCACTCGGGTCTAAATTTAGTTTGTCCCATTTAAGGCACTGAGCCTGACTGCATCACCCACAGAACACCTTCCCAGGCCGCTTTTCAGCAGTTCCATCCCCAAATTGGCTGGTGCAGAGCTGGGAGCTTGGTCAGGAATTGGCAACTGGCTCCCTTTTCCAGCCACAACTTCCATCAGTCGTGCCCTGCCTGTTGTTTTTGTGTCGTGCTCTTGCAACAGGAGGTGCCTATGATTCACTTCATTTGTTTGGTTTGCTTTTCTTCTTTTTCAATCTGCGCACAGCAAAACATATTTCTTTTTCCTCTTTTTTTTTTTCCCCAACCAACATTTTCAGCTCCCAGCATCCCCCAACCCTGTGAAAAAGGAGAAAATAGCACTGCTGGGAAAGCGAGCAGCTTTCTCCTGGAAATGGTGATGCTCTGAGAGCTTCGTGGGAAAGTGTCCTACAAAGATGTTTCACACCATGGGACCACAAAAAACCCCAGAGATGCTGTCACTGAGGAGAAAAAGCTGCAGCTGGCACCAGAAATCCCTCATTTGCCACAACATGAAGAGATGAGGACCTTAAGGACCATCTCATCCCATGTCCTGCCACGGGCAGGGACACCTTCCACTGTCCCAGGCTGCTCCAAGCCCCAGTGTCCAACCTGGCCTTGGGCACTGCCAGGGATGGGGCAGCCACAGCTGCTCTGGGCATTCCATCCCAGCCCCTCCCCACTCTCCCAGCCAGGAATTCCTTCCCAATATCCCAGCCATCCCTGCCCTCTGGCAGTGGGAAGCCATTCCCTGTGTCCTGGCATTCCATCCCTTATCCCAAGCCCCTCCGCAGCTCTTTCCAGAAGGTTCTGGGGGGACCCAGCCCCACTGTGCCAGGGCACAGAGCGCTCCCCGCCAGCCATGCTGACACAGCTCTCCCAGGCAAGCAGGCAGCCAAGCCTAGCAAAGCCCAGGAGCTGTTCCAAGCAGCCCAGGCAGATTCCCAGAACTGCCATTCCAAGGGCCCACTGTACCCCGGGGCAGGCTGCAGCCAGCTCAGCCCGCCGAGGCAGCCAAGGGGCAATTGTATAATCCTGCCTTTTCCCCGGGGCGCCCTTATCTCACAACCTGCTCCCTGCGGCTTCCAGCTCACCTGTTAATGAGCAGGGAGTAATTAAACAGCCGGAGCCCATCCCACCCCGCGGTGTCAGCCGAGTTTTCCTCTGCTCTCTGCACGTGTGGCTGAGCAGGGACAAATTCCTGAGCGTGGCAGCAGCTCCAGCCGAGCCCGCGCTGCAAAGGCCTCGGGCTGCAGCAGCCCGAGCCCGCCCGCAGGCTCCGTGCCACGCTCAGCATTTTGCGATGCTCGGTGACTTTCCGGTCAGGAGACAGCCGCGCTGGCTGTCCCCTCCGCTGTCACCCCCCTCCCGCCCCGGGACACGCGGGGTGCGGAACGCGGGAGCCGCGCTAAGGAGCGAAAGCTCCGAGTGGGATGCGGCAGCACCTTTCCCAAAGCACAGCCCAGCCGGGCAGGGAAAAAATCCAGGGAGGCAGGGGAGGATGGAGAGGGAAGGGATGATGGGAACACTGCGCCAGCCCGGCTGCTGAGCTCAGCCCGGAGGAACTCGGATCCCCTCCGCAGGACACGGGAAAGGGCAGCGGCCAGAGATACCCCCGGGTCAGCCGCAAAAGGGAACGGGGCAAAGGCCCTGGCCACCAGAATGACTCGGGCTGCTCGAGAAGTGATGTGGAGCTGAGCCTTGCTCTGGGCTCCGTGAGATGAAGGAAGCCCGTGGAGCCAGTAGTGCCCGGCAGGGACCACTTGCCCACGGGGACCTGGCGCTGGCCACCTGTGCGGGCTCCATGGAGCTGCAGAATGCTGTGCTCCGAAGTGCTGGGAATTGTTAATCCAGGAGCTCTAACCACCAGGACAGGCCCGCGGCGTTCCTTTGTCGGCAGGTGTGAGCTCAGGGCAGTGCCACCTCGGCTCGGGTACATTTTGTCCCAGTTCCCCACGTCCCCTCAGCTATTTCTTACTGGGAACTGGGGGCCAAGACAGCAGGGCAGTTCGGGGACCTGCAGGGAGGGCAGGGTTTGGCGGACCCAGGGAGGCTCCAGATGTCACCAAATCCTCTGCAAACCAGTGGAATTGAGCCTTTTGGTGTCACAGACTCGCTGGGCACGCTGCTGGTGAGGGGAGCGAGGCTGAGGGATGGAAAAGCAGCTGCAGCTTTGCCCCATTTCCTGCACTGCAGGCAGGGAGGGATCGCTCCTGCAGAGAGCCCGGCTCCAGAAATCCACACCCTCGCCCTGCTCAGGGCTGGAGCACGTGGAGGTGCCTTTGCCGAGCCGCATCACCTGCTGCTGGTGCGGGGCCGTGGCGTGTAAGAAATTTAATTAGGGGAGAGCTGCCAGCTCCCGCAGAGCCCAGGGCCGGGGCCAGCCCTGCACCACTGCAAAGGCAGCAGCGGGCCCGGAACGCTGCTCTCCCCGCCTAGGAACGGGGGACCGAGCTGGAAATGAGCCCTGCGGCTCCATCCCCCCCGCACGGCGAGGGCCGGGCTCGGAGCGGGCTGCAGCTGCGGCAGCCACGTGCTGAGCGCCGGCCCCGCTCAACATGCTGAGCTTTCAGTGCGCCCGGGGCAAGGGAAGTTCACCGGGGCTCCTCACCCACAGCAGCCCCTGGCGCGTTTCTTCATCTTCCTCCTCCTCCCTCACCCACAGCCCTACTTCGGGAGGGTAGAGGTGACACCGAGGAGCTGTTAAATAGGACACGGCTCACTCCCATCCCTCCCGGCCTGGGGCCCTGCCAAGCTTTCCGAAACAATTACAGGCACAGATACATAAAAGAGATAAGCTGAGCAGGTGAATGTCCTAATTTTTGGTTTCGGTGACAGCTGCCGGCAGCCTTCAGTGCCACCCAGAGCCGGGTGAGGGACGACTGACAGCATTGTGCAGGGACACAGGTGGGGATCGGCCACTCCGTGCCTCCCTCTCCCTCAATTTTCAGCCACGCCAAACCTCACCACTGTAGAGAGCAGGGGGAATCTCCCTGGAGCAGCAGCTCCCGTCCCACTCCCTCTCCCTTTTCCCGCAGCCACCGCCGGTGACGCCATAGCGGAGCAGCCTCCCCTGCCCTGCGTGCCGGTGCCTCTCCCCTTTGTGTGACAAGGTGACAGCAGAGGCCACCCCCGAGCCGCGCACATCACCCCCAGCTCTGCCAGCCCGGGGAAGGGCACCGCAAATGCCAGCGGAGATAACAGATGGCACGAACGAAGCGGGGGAAATGGGCGTTCTCGGAAGTTGCCAGGGAATGGGGAGCACAGAGGAGCCCTTGTGCTGCAGAGCCCGCCCGGCAAAGCCAACGGGGTCTTTGTTCCAGCCAAGCCTGGAGGGGATTCATCCCAAAACTCGGGATAAAACCAGCGCCGACACACCAGGCTCGGAGCCTTGAAAACATGTCTTTGTTCGGGTTCGCCGAGATCCAATCTGGTTACAAAGTCTTTACGTGCCGTTTGTAAATTTTTCCCCGAGACCAAAGGTCCTCGCCAAATATTTACTCACCAAACTCATCTGCAGCGAGCAGGGCGAGTTAAAGCAGATGAATAAGTGCATTAACTATGTAAATACACTTCTCCTTTCTGGAGAGCTGCAAGTTAGGAAATGTGTCCTGTGGCCGCCTCAGAGATTTTTGACAGCCTTTAATACACCCAGCTGATAGGGAAAGAAAAAGCTTTTCGACAGCCTTTAATGTCCCCAGCTGGTAGGAAAATGCTTTTAAAACATAAGGGAAAGAACGGTCTAAAAATCCAATAGAAAGCCAGCAGCCCCAGCCCGCGGGCGCTTAAGGAGAGCCAAAAGCCTCCCCGAGGACACAAAAGAAATAAAAATAGCCCGACTGCTCAAAGGACGAGCCCCAGGTAGGAAAGAGCCGGCGCGGGGAGCAGCCGCATCCCGAGGGTGCAGCCCGGGACTCACCTTGGGGAGCCGCGATGATCCTGGGGTTCACCTTGGGCCGCCCCGCTGCCCACATGCCCAGCTGGCCGAGCCACAGGGCCACCAGGAGGGCAACAGGCGACCTCCTCCTGCCCATTCCTAGTCCGGGAGCGAGCTGGGATCGGGAGCCGGGCGGGCTGACAGCTGCATCTCCCCGCGTACAAAAGGCTGCGAGCATCCGGCCACAGCCAATGGGCGGGGAGAGCGGGTTCTAGGGGAGGGAAATGGAAAAAAAACCACCCCGGCCCTCGCTTTAACACCTGAGCTCCAGCGCTTGGTCCCTGCAGCTTTTACTGGGGATTTTTTGGGGTTTCCTCCTTCTCCTCGGTGAGAGGAAGGTGCGGGGGTCCGTGGCTTTGTGACCCGCGGGCGCTGGGAAAAGCCGCAGCTGGGCCGAGGTCTGCGAAGAACTTCCCACGGGGGCTGGGGAGGGGAAATAAGGGTTGGGAAGAGTGAGATGAAACGGAAATAGGGCTGAGAATAGGGGCAGAGAGCGATGATAGGGGGTGTGCCCACAGGCAGGTGCGGTGGCAGGAGCGGAACAGCTGGATCGGGAGCGGAACAGCTGGATCCAGGAGGAGCGGGCTGCAGCAGGGCTGTGTGCCAACAGGAAAGGGCCACTCCTAGGGACACCCAAGTGTCACCACGGGCTCCCCGCGCTGTCACACCCCCTCTCCCGAGCACACGTGGCAGGGAATGACATCCCCGAGTGGATGCGGGCACTCTGAGAGCCGGGAGGAAGGTGAGCTGGAGGAGAGCCCTGCCCGACCATCCCGAACCTTTGTGATGCGGCTGCTCCCCCAAAGGACACCCCGCGTGTGGCATCGTCACCTCCTTGTCCCAAAGGTCCCCCCGGGGAGGGCCGGGAGCCTTTGTACCGCTGGTTAATGAGAGGAGCGGGGCATTCCGAGCACGGAGAGCGAGCTGGGACGTGACCGGAATGAGAGAAGCCCACCGGGAATGAGACGCAGCTGCGCCCTTTAAAGTGGCGATTGAAGCTCAGCCCCGGCCCTGCTCCGCTCCTGGAGGGACGAGCAGGGGCAGGGCAAGGGGGGCACTCTGAAGGAAGCAAAAGTAAATTAATGAGCCGGCTAATGGTGAATTTGAAGGAGCCACAGGGATTTCCCAGCGCCTCTTTGTGTGTGAGTGGGTTCATCTTCTTCTTCGGCCACGCAGCTGCCGGGGTAATTACAGGGGGAAGACACACGCTCACTTCTGGCCGTAGTGATTCCCAGCCCTGAAGCACTCTGAGCTCACCCCCAACTGCCCCGGGGGCAGCTGCAGTTCCCTGTTTGTTCCCCGAGCTGCCAGACCCCATTAGCACTTGGGTTTCCAGCAGGGAAAAAAGGAGTTTTCTTCCCGAAAAGCACTGCTGGAAATGGACTTTTCTTCTTTCACCCCTACCCAGCAGCTGGGGGCTCAGCGTGGTTTTGGCTCTGAGGTTGGGGGTTTTTGTTCCACCTGCAGTGAAATCCCGTGGATAAAATGTAGCCTCAAGCTCTCTCAGGATTTTAGGAGTGTTTGTAGGATCCCAGGATGGTTTGGGGTAGAAGGGACCTCGGTGTCCAACAATTCCCACTGTCCCAGGGTACTCCAAGCCCATCCGGCCTGGCCGTGCAGGGATGGGGCAGCCTCACAGGGATAGATTCCTCCCTAAAATCCGTGAGAGCAGCCAGGGGGGAGCCTGGGACCCAGAATCATGAGATCACTGCCTGGGAAAGCGATTGCAGGAGATTGGCAGGATGTGGAGAACACAACCCCCAGGAAAAGCCAAGCCTTGAGAGCAGCACGGCTCCCCACAGCCCATTCCCAGCTCAGCCCGGGGTGCAGGAGGTGTTGGAATGAAGGACACGCTTCCCAAAGCGGGCAAGGAGCTGCAGATTCCGTTTGTCAGCTCAGGACCGCACGGCAGCCGATTCCAGGCACCAGCTCAGCCCCTTCCTGCAGAAATTTCCATCTGCTCCACTCCGGGATCAGAACTTCCCCAGCACAACTCGTGAGCAGCTTTCTCCCAGATCATGCGCCTCGCTTCCAGCACGGATCAGGAGGCAGCCTCCCCCAGGAATCTTGTCAGAAGCACAGATTTTTCCCGAAGAGGAACAGTTTTATTCATCACAGACTGAATGTTCGCGGCCCAGGCAACCCAAAGAGCTCAGATTGCACTTGGCACCCAAGCAGGCATGTGGTGATTTTATCCACAAAAACAGATCAGTTACCTTCCCTCAGCCTCAGCCAGGAATGTGACCCTTGGAAGCACCAACACAGGCGGCTCTTCCACGGAAAAAAAGGCACAACAAGAGGAATCTTAGCCCTGGCTAAGCCAGGCAAGACCTCTGCTGTGCCACAAAGCAGGTGTGACACTCCCAGGCAGCGCCAGAGGGACCCTGCTGAGCTGGACAAAGCATGAGGATGTTCCTCATCCCCCTTTTCCATGGTCCCTTCCCAGACAAGATTGGGATGCTGCACGTTTTGGCCCAGAGCTGGAGAACCCTGTGCTAAACCTGTGGGAAGGACTGACAGCCCAGGAGCCTGGGACAGAACTTTTGGAAGATCAGAGCTCCCATTCCTCATGTTGGGAACGAGCTGACTGATAAGGCTGGGTTTAGAGTGGGAATCAGTGAAATTCCCCTCACAGCTCCTCTTGGTGCTGACAGGCCCTTCATTCCCCAGCTGACAGAGTGAGGAGGGAAGTGAGCAGAGCAGATCTTTTATCAGCTGCTGCATTTTCTGCTCTCCACACCCAAATTCTCCCTCCCAGCTCACGTTCCTGGCAGGCAGCAACCAAAAAACCTCAACCATCCTTCCCCAAGGCCACAGCCCTGCAGATTTTGGGAACTTCCCAGCTCTCCAGGCCCACCTCTTCAAGCTGGATTGAGTTTGGGGCCTCTGATCACTTGGCACAAGTTCTCCCCTGGGTTCTGCCAAAGGACAGCACAGCACAAGTGCCACCAAAGGGGCCCAAACGTGCTCAGAGCCACCCCCAGGGCTTTACAAACCACTCAGGAAAGGGGTGGAGGAGCCACGTGCCCCCAAGATGAGATTTCCCAGCAGATTTCAGCCCCCAGAAAAGATTTCCCAGGAGATTTGGCCAGAAGGGAACTTGTGACCAAACTGATTTGCACTCAGTGATTTTGAGAGCAGCACAAAACCCCAGCCTGGGACTCCCCTTCTTCCTGTACCTCCAAAGGAAAGCCCAGGGGCTCGCCCAGGCCCTTCCAGGCCAGTGTCACAACGTGATTCACTGGTCACAGATCCTGCCTGGGGACTGGCCACAGCCACAGCCCACCCTTGCCACCAAACCCCCCCTGGGAGGCACAGGAACATCACCTGAAGGTGTCACATCCTCAGAGGGGACTCACTGGTGGGGCAGGAAACGAGGCAGGGGCGCCAAAGGCTTCAGCAGAGTAAACAAAATCCAATGTGGAGTCTCACCCAATCAAACAAGGTCAGAACAACAAAAAGAACAGGAAAGGTGGCTCTGCTGGGCCACGCTCCCACCATGAGAGCTGCACTGTCAGCTCCCTCTCCCTGCCAGGTTCCATCAGCTCAGACTGTTCTACAATTCCTTATTTCCCTATGTGCTGTGCTCCTCTGCCAGGGCCTGCACTCCAGGGCAGCACTGGAACGGGAATGGCTCCAACTCAGGCTCCCCAAAACGTGACTCCCACATCTGCCAGCAGCCCTGGAATGCCCAGGGAGGGTTTAGCACCACCATCCACTAAGCAAGATGATAACCCCCCCTTATCAGGCCCAGCAGAGCCACAAAATCCTCCCGCACACACCTGGGTAAGGTCTGACCCCTCTGCAATCTGCCTGCCCTAACAGCAGCTGAAATTTCAGCCCTCATTTTTCTGCAGAGAGTCCAAACAAACTCACCTCACTCTCAAGAAGCTGCTTGGAAAAGTGCCAGAGCCCTCTCAGAGCTGACCATGCTCATAAAGCCAAGCTGCTCAGGAACAGCAAACTCCCTCCCCGTGACCTTGGAGCGCTTCCACCGGTGTTATCTGTCTCGCCAGGAAGGGAGAGACAGGGAAAAAGGGGGGAAAAGGGCCATGTCCTGCTCCTCCTTCCCGGTGTGACCCCTGAGAGCCACACCCAGGCCTGTGACGCCGAAGGACAGTGGCTGCAGTGACACTGGCACCAGCAGCACACAGGGAGTTCTCCATCCCTTCCAGCACATCCCCCGAGACCCCATCTCATTTTTCCACTGGGCTGGGCAGGGAAGAGCTCCCCTCTCTTCCTGTGTCCCATCTTCCATTCCTCGTGCTGCCTGTCACCTGCTGTGGGACCAGCCCGGTCCCACAGGGCCCCTTTGGGCCAGGGCTCGGGTCAGGGAGGAAAAGGAGAACGAGGAGCAGGATGGGGGGAGAACAAACAGCTGGGAACTGCTCTGAGCAGACAGCAGCTGGCAGGAGCTGGGGTGATTAAACCATGTGTAACTGAGAGTCCTCCGGGGTCAGAGTGCTGCACGGCAGCCGCACAAACCCCGCCGAGGGAGGGATCCCGCGGGGCCGGCACCGCCTCCGTCCCCGGGAGGGGCACACAGAGCCAGCAGCACGGGGGGAACGCTCGGCGCCTGCCCGGCTGGCTCCTCCCGCCCCACAGTGACAGCAGGGGACAAGGATCCTCCTGCCTGCCCTGCCCCTGCCACCTCCTCGCACCCCAGTGGCCACAAGCACCCCAAAAGGAACCTGCTCCTCCTGCTCCAGTGACATCAGGGGATGTTGGTCCTGATTGCCTCGCTTCCCTGGGTGTCCTTGTCACCTCCTCCTGCCCCAGCAGCATCAGGGGACAGTGTCCTTGCTGGCTGTCCTCTCCTTGTCACCTCCTCCTGCCCCAGTGCACCCCAAAAGGAGCCCTCAAAGCTTTACTGGGACCCAGGACATGCCACAGTCCCACAGCTCCTCCAGTCCTTGGGACCTGGGTGACACAGAGGGCACAGATGTACCTGTTTAAGGAAAAACCGTAAGAGCCCTTGGTCTGTTCCCAACACCCCACACCCAGCTCTGAAAGTCCCCAAACCTCTGACAGCCAGATGCTGAAAAATCTCTTAGAAATGGATTTTTCTCTGCTCATCCTGCTCCTAAGTTTTGCTCCAATCTCTGTTCTTGGCCCTTGCAGGAAAAAAGGAACTCTGGCTCCCCTCTGATGGTTTTATGGTTCCTGGAGTGGAACCCCACAGCTCCAACTCAACACCTGAATTAATTCATCCCTGCTGAACCAGCAGACCCTGCTCTTAAATCAGCATTTATTTCAGAGATAGAGGGGGGAGGGAAAACCCTCTCTGAGGGATTTTGGGACACATTTATGAATATTAGAAAACTATAAATATAAAAGGGAACATAAGGAAATAGAAGTATTCTCACAGGATGACATTTTCAGCCCATTTCTGCTTTCACCAAATTAAAAGAGTTGCCTGGTTTTTATTGTGGATCACGTGGGCCTCTCAACTCAGTAACCTTAAAAGGGCACTTTGAGGGCTGAAATCACAAATCCTTTTTTGTCACTTCTAACAGGAAAATGGTGATTCATGCCAGCAAAGGGAGCAAACCCCACAGGACACAGGTCACTGGGATGTGTCACCTGCCCTGTCTCTGCGCTTTCACCTCATCAGTTGTTCCAGTATCAGAACATTCCTCCTTTCTCCAAAGTTTCCCTGAGAAAGAGTAAGACCAATGTGTCCTTATCACCAAGAACACTTCTGTCCCCTCTTCTTTTGTCCCTTCCCACAGCCTGTCCTCTCCCTGAGACCCCTCAGCTCACTGAACCAGCACAGAGCTGGAAAAGGAAGAAAAACTCCAATTTTTGATGTGTTTTGGCCTTTCCTACAAGGACAAAGCTGGAAGCAGCCAGGAAACCACCGAGTCCTCTGCAAAAAAGAAAGTTGATGGGCAAAGGCTGTGCCAGACAAATTCCTGCTGCTATTCCTGCTGGATGTACCTGCCCAACAAATCCTGGAGCATCAGGGAAAGTCACCTTCACCGATTTTCTGGAATTTATGCGCCAGGAAGGAGCTCAGGGCAAGGTGTGAAGCCCTGGGATGTGACTGGGACAAACAGAATGCACAGAGGTTGTCAGGCTAGGGGAGGAAGGAACAAACATTATCCCATGGAAATCTGTCCAGCATTGGTTGAGGCACTGCAAAAGCCACCTGGGAGATTCTGCTTTGCCTCCATTCCACCTTTTTGGTGGAAAATCAACACCCCCACCCCACAGAGACAAATCAGCCCAAAATGAGAGAGACAAGGAGAAAAAGGGCTCCAGAAAAGCAGAGCACACATGGTGCAGGGCCCAGCCAAACCTCCAGGTGTCCAGCGAGGGTCAAGCAGCAGGATGAAAAACAGGATTATGGAAAATGGGAGGAAAAGCAGCTGCTGCCATCCATCCCTGCTGTCACAGCCTCCCCTGGCAGCCCCACCGAGGCCAGCAGGGAACCAGACCAAGAGCTGCTCTTTGATGTCACTAACAGAAGGTCCCTGCTTACGCTGGGGAACTGTGCCTGACCTCCTGCTCTTCCAGGGTCAGCCAACACTTCCCAGTCTGCTCCCAGTGAAGCCCAGCCGGGGATGCTGGGCTGGAAAACACAGTATGGTGGGAACTGAGCATGGGGGCAGGAGAGGGATGAGCTGAGGGCCAAGCAGAGCAGATCCACTCTGCTCCAAACGTGGGAGGGGAAGCTGCCAGGCAGTGGCACCAGGGATGGAGCACAAGGAACAGGCATCAGTTTGCTGTCTCTGTGGTGTTCAGCCACGCACAATTAGTGACAGGGACCCTAAAGCCATCCCATTCCTCCTCTACCATGGGCAGGGACACCTCCCACCAGGCCTGGGACACTGCCAGGCATCCAGGGGCAGCCACAGCTCCTCTGAGCACCCTGTGCCAGTGCCTCCCCACCCTCAGAGGGAACAATTCCTCCCTGATATCCAACCTAATCCTGTACTTTCAAGCCTTTCCCTGCTGTTCTGCTGCTCCATGCCCTTGCAAAGGCCCTGAGCATCCCTCCCATGTGCTTCCACGTGAGGCTGGGAGCGGGAATGTGCAGCCCCGGGGCGGCTGCAGAACCACTCCCAGCCCCCTCTGAGCTGCCCCTGTGCTGCAGGAGCTGCTGCAGCAGAGCTCCCATTGCTCCCCAGCCGTGCAGGAGGCAGCAGAGCCTCCCCCCTCCCTGCAGCCTGCAGCTCTCCCCGTGCTCAGGCACGGCTCTGCCCGCCTAGGGAAGCGAGCATCGTGAGCGGCAGCGCTGCCAACTTCTCCTCTGCTGCAGCCAGTGCAGCCTGAGCTGCTGCTCCCAGCCAAGCCCTGCCGTTTGGGAAAGGAAAGCAGGGAAAAGTCATTTCCAGCCCAAAAATCCAGGCAGTTCTCAGCTCTCTGGGGGCGTGGGGAAGCAGAAATAGCAGCAAAAACGGCTTCCTGCCAAACCTGGGTCAACAAAGGATCAAACATCCCAGGAGTGACACGAAAATACCATTTTGGGACAGCATTGAGCCTTAAATTGAGAATTCAGGTGGTGCAGGAAGGCAAACTGGACGTGCTGGTGTCCAGGAGAGCCTGCAAATGCTTCCCAGCTTTGGGCAGCAGCATCTGGAATCCGGCTAATCCGTGGTTATCCCAGAGGATTGGGGGCTGACAGCAGGGCTGTTGCGAAGGGAGGGTGTTGTGCATGGGCTCTGTCCTGCCCCTGCAAAGCCAGGAGCCAGGGATGGGATGGGTTTAATCAGTTTTCTTACACATAAAATCCGTCTGGGTGCCGAGGGCAGGGCCCCGGGAGGGTGTCAGGAAAGCCATTTATGTCCATCACATCTTATCTGCTCCAGACTGAGGCACAAAAACAGCCCCTCCCTCCCTCAGGCATTAATGCTCTCGACAGGATTAAAGCCTATCAGTGCAGGGCTCCCCCGCCGAGAACAATCCAGCATTTGCTGGGTGACACCGAGATGGTATCAGTGAGGATCACAGAGCTCGCGGAGGGATTAGAGGGCAGCACAGGCAGCCTGGAGGTGAAGCAGGAGAGCGCTCTCTGCTCGGCGCAGGCACGGCAGCACCCGAGCACAACCCGCTCCCGTTTTCACGCCTCGTTAACCCCGGCGCCGCAATCGGGAGCGATGCCAGGCCCAGCTCCAGGCCTGGCTTTCTGGCTTTTCACTGCTCCCACTGATTGCAATTACAGGCGAACGCCGTTAATTGGCTTTGCAGCCCCGCACGTGGTGCCACCCAGACCGTGCTGTGTGTCAGGGGCATTTCTCCAGCTCTCACTCAGCCCCTGTCGTTTCTTTGTCACCTCGTGGTGGCCGTGAGCTGCCGTGCCCTCTGCTGAAACCACCTCCTCCCACCAAGGCAGAGCTTTTCCTGCAGCTCCACTCCCTTCCTGCCGTGGTGGGATCTGCATCACAGCCCGGGACAGAGCACAACCCACACAGCAGGCAGGGAACTGAGCAGGGCCTGTTTAATCCAGGGAAGCACAGGAATGGAACAACAGACAGAGCGGTGACAGATAAAACATTGCACAGCTGGAGGGGCCACATCTCCAGCACGGAGCCACCTCTTCCCTTCTCCGTGCTGAGTCCTGAGGAGGTTGGAGGGAGGATTTGGAGCTGCCCACAGTGCTCCCCACAGGAGAGCCCAAGGAGCATCCCCACGCACAGAACCAGCCCAAGGAACAGCCCAGCTGCTGCCCCAGCACAACTCACCAGCCCAGCAGGAAGGTTTAGGGGGCGCCCCCAGCAAAGATGAGCTCCAGGGCAGCCTGGATGTCCCCTCCAGTGGCCTGCAGGGCCCGCAGGCTCAGCTCGTCGTCGTGGATTCCCATGTCACGCAGCTGCTGCAGCTGGGGCTGCCACTGGCTCTGCTCACAGCAAAGAGCACAAGTTTGGGGTGGGTGTGATAATCCCAGCAGGAAAACCAGCAGCCCTGCCCACTGCCCACCCTCCCAGCTCCTGCACAAACAGCTCCTGAAAGCTCAGCGATGCTGCAAAGTCCCCAAATCCACCACCCCTCCATCCCAGTTCCACCCAGCACTTCTGCAGTGTCTGTGATGATGCCTTAGGATTTTACCTTTTATATTTTTCATACATTTCTTTATATTTCTCATACATTTCTTTGGTGTATAACTCTGAACTCAACATACAGTTCTAGCTACTTTCCCATTTTGGTCAGACACAACAATTCCTCTCTAGGCCTGGGAATCAAGGACACCTCACTGCCTCAGGCCCTGAGAAATGTAAACAAAAGTGAGCTGGGGGGGCAGCAAACTTGGGGTAAATGAGTTGTAATTGGAAGATTAACCCCAATACCAACCAAACTTACAAAAGTTTGAAAACCTGTGACCTCCCATCCATCTTTGGGTGCAGCCCCTGGGGGAACTTCATCTGCCCAAAATGTACCCTTCAATAAACCTTTATCCCCTTAATTTTGTCTGGCCTCTGTTTTTAGGTAGCCCAAAAAGGCATCAGTGATATCCCTTCCAGGTGAATGTCCTGCCACAGGAGGCAGCTGGGAGATCCCAGGGGATACAGGATTCCAGGGGCTGCCACTGACCTGGAGGCTGGGCTGCCCTGAGGCCTGCAGGGCGTGCTGTAGGGCCTGGCTGAACAGGTCGTTGGTGATGGGTGTCCCCGACTGGACACTGGATGACATTGGGGACGTCCCGGAGGAGTGGCCCTAGGAGGAGGTAAGGGATCAGGAGATGGCTCACAGGAACCAGCAACACCTGCAGCATCCCCTCTCCCTCAATCCCATAGGGAAGGGAGCTCCTCCATGAGGGAATGAAGGTGACCCAGAGCTGATCCAGGCTGTGCTGGCTGTCCCCTGGGTGCTGGGATCATGTGGAAGATACAGATCCCATGGATTTGGATGAGGGAATGCAGAGCCAGGTGTGCCAGCCCCGAGCTGGCCTGCTGCTGGCTGTTCCCTGGGGGTGCCAGGGGTGGGATCCAAGGGAAGAGAACCCATCCATGAGGGAATGCAGAGCCAGGTGTGCCAGCCCCGAGCTGGCCTGCTGCTGGCTGCTCCCTGGGGGTGCCAGGGGTGGGATCCAAGGGAAGAGAACCCATCCATGAGGGAATGCAGAGCCAGGGGTGCCAGCCCCGAGCTGGCCTGCTGCTGGCTGCTCCCTGGGGGTGCCAGGGGTGGGATCCAAGGGAGGAGAACCCATCCATGAGGGAATGCAGAGCCAGGTGTGCCAGCCCCAAGCTGGCCTGCTGCTGGCTGTTACCTGGGTGCCCGGGGTGGGTGTGTGGGAGCTGCTCTCGGGGGTGCTGGCCAGGGCCAGGGCAGTGGCCAGCTCGCTCTGGGTGATGGGCCGGGGCCCTGCCGCCCCCGCGTAGCCCAGCGAGGCCGGGCGCGAGCCAGACGTGCTGCTGGAAGGGGTGGACCTCGTGCTCTGCATGGAGGGAGAGAAAAGCCCCAGCTGTGACCTTGATGTTTGTGTCCCAATCAAACCACAGATCCCTGTCCTACCATAGCCAGAACTCCCAAGGGTGGAACTTTTCAAAGACAAACGCGCCAGAGCAGGATGTGCTTTTTTTCCACAAAGTCAGCTGTGCAAACTGGCAGGAAACCTTTCAATCTATCATCCACCAGCCCCAAACCAGGGTGATGTTAGCCTGGAACAAAACAATTCTCTGTTGACAGGCATGTTTGGACCCAAATATCCAGTTTTTCTTACAGAACTCTTTGTCCTATGGAGAGGAAGACTGCAGAAGGGCAGGGATCAACCTCCCCATGCTCCACTTTGGCTACAAGGGAGTTTCCTCTGTTCCATTTTCCTGTTGTGTGCTGAGGAAAACCCTGTCCTGAACAGCGTGGAAGCAGCCAGGATCAATATGTTTGTCTCCACATCTCCCTGGGGAGCCAGAGCAGCTCATGCTGTTCACCAGATGGCAAGGGAAGAGCTTGGGAGTTTCAGGTCTACAAATTAAACCCAAAAAGAGGTGTTCCAGCCAACCTGGCTGCTTACCTGGTGGAAGTCATCTTCATCATCAGAGAGCCCCTCAAAGAGAAAGCCACCTGCACAGAAAGGGGAATAAAAGGATGTGGCAAACCCGCAGGAACTGGGAAGCAGATGAGAATCCTGTGGAGTTTCTGGCTGAGCAGCCAGGCCAGAGGCCTCAGCAGGGAGCTCCCCTCGCAGGTGGACGTACCTGGCATGTCCCGGTAGGAGCCCAGGGCCATGGCCCGCGAGGACGTGTCCGGGGCTGGCAGGGGGGTGCTGCCCGCCACCGAGTGCAGCACCAGGACGATGGCGTTCACCAGGGCAGGGTGAGCTGGGATCAGCCTGGGCACAAACGGGCACAGCTGGAGCAGGGCACGGGGCACCCAGGAACCAGCCCTGAGGCACTCGGGGCACAGCCACCACCACTGCTGACTTTCCTGCCGGGCACAAGCTCCTCCAGGCAGTCGGGCATCCTTCTGAACCCATGGTGGAACTGGCCTTGGATCCTTCTGGACC
>VWZP01003703.1:24202-51406 GCA_013396995.1 Dicaeum eximium
ACCTCTCTCCCAAACCTAAACCTCTCTCCCAGACCTAAACATCTCTCCCCCACACCTAAACCTCCCTCCCGACACCTCCAAGTGCCAAACCAGCCCCACCTGGGCGAGCTCTGCCCGTGGCTCTGCCTCGCCGGGTGTGAGGTGGGGACAGGGGTGACTTCCCTCTCGCTGTGCTCTCGGTGTGACAGCCCTCCCTGGCAGGAATGGCTCCAGGGAAGATGAGCCGTGCAAAGACAGAGGCTGCCAAACCACCCGTCGTTTCCCGGACACCTCCGCCGAGGGCTGGGAGTGGAGGGATGCGGAAAAACTTCTTTTTCTGCTTGAAATGCAGTGGCAAGAGCTGTGTGAGAAGTTGCCTTTTTCTTGTTAAAAGCAGGTAAATAGAGAGACAGACAGATTTGGAAATGCCTCTATATATATAGATAAAAATATACATCTTTATCTCCAGCCAGATACGGATATAGATCCACACAGAATTTTCCTGGCGGTGGCTGTTAAAGAGCTCCAAGCTGGTGCTTGGGGGATCCTGGCCGGCCTTTCCCAAAATTCCCCGTGCAAGTGAAGGCACCAGGCAATCCCCCCCAGAGCAAACAAACTGCAGAGCCCAGCTCCTCGTGAGTGCCTGCCCTGCGCAGAGTCCACATCAAAGGCCGGAGTTCCCGGGCTCCGTGCTGGGAGTGACACCTGCAGATGTTGGGAGTGACACCTGCAGATGTTGGGAGTGACACCTGCAGATGTTGGGAGTGACACCTGCAGATGTTCCCCTGCCTCGTGTTCCCCACGGGGGCCTGAACAAACACACAGTGTAATTAAAAGTGCCATCACCATGAAGGACTCTTAAAGGGAAGGCTGTTGAAAGAGAGTTCCTGAAGATAATCCTTTTAAAAGGTTTCCTTAAAATGCAACCGCTAGCGGGAATAAGGCAGGTTTAGTTCCAACATCTTAATACCTCTGCAGAGCAGAGTTTTAGATCTTGTAAATGTCTTCCCTTTAATAGTGGCTTGACTTTTGATTTGGGGCTTGCACTTCTCGGAGGATCTCGCTGCTGTTGTGGTTCTGAACAGAGAAGGTCCTTGAGGAGGCCCGGCCTGGCTCTCCACTCAATTGACCTGTCAGGGACTCACAGCCTCATTCCTGCTGGAATTCCAACGTGGTCCCATCCTGTCTGGGCTGGTGTCCTGCACTTGTGTCTAATGACCCATTTGAACAATTTTCAGGGTGCTGCTTAATTTGGTTTTTTTTCTCATTCTGGACGACACCCCAGCTCCTGGCCCACAGGGAATGGGGTTCAGCTGCTCCCCAGCTCTTTCCTTAGCGCTGTCTCCCGACTCTTCCATCGTGCTCAAAGAATTCCTGCGTGGCGTTGGTGCCAGGGTTGGTGAGTAAATCGCTTTATTTTGGCTTTCCCAACTGATGTCTGTGTGAAATGAGCAGAGCTACGCAGTGACCTGCGTGTCCAGGGGATAAATGGGCACCAGTGGGCTCTGCCTGGTGCCTCCTCAACCCTTCTCCTACCCCAGGAGCTCTTCCCATGGTTATTTGGCATCCTCACATTTCTCAGGTTTTGCATGGAGAGGGCAAAGCTTGAGGAACTGGGACCACCTGGTGGAGCAGAGCCCCAGTAGGAGACCCTGGGAGCAGCCTGGTCCTGCCTTTTGCTGTCACTGCTTTTCTGGAGCTCCAAGCCAGAATCCAGCCGCCTGCTTTCCAGCAGGAAAAGTTTAGATTTGTGAAAAATATTGTCGAATTGGTGTGGAAATAAGTGAGGGCCTCTGGAGTAAGGGATGATGGACACCTCCTCCAGGCAGCAATAATAAAAAAATTCAAAATAAAACTGAAAGTCAGTAAAATCAGATAGTTTTACTTTGTCTTACAGCTGTGGAAAGTCCTTTAGACCACCCCAGTACAAATTTCTGGGTCGGTGGCAGGTTTGGTGTCTGATCTCTGTAACTCCACAAGACCTCTGGAAAACCAGGGGATCTTCATTCCCAGGGAAGTTGTTGTGGTGCTGTGTGTAGGGAAAACAGTTTGAAGGCAGCAGGAGGTCTTTGCTGTGCTCTGGCTGTTTCCCTGCTTTATCTTTTGGCTGCCACATCCAGGTTTTCTTCCTCAGCAAGGTCAGAGCCCTCTGATTTAAAGTATTTAATTGCTTCTAATTTCTCCAAATTTCCGTGCAAGCATTTTAATGTTTGCCACCTTCTTTCCCTGTGAGCTATTAGGGTTGAGTCGGTTTCTTTCCTAACACAGACAAGGGTTTTTCCCCTCTCCTCCTAGTCCCTACTTACATGGGAATTCCCCCAGCAGGCACTGAAAGAAGAAAGGGAATTAGATCTTTATCAGAGCCTTACTTTCACCCAAGATTTCCTTAGATCAGGGAGTTAAATAGAGGCCAACAGAAGCCAAACAAATGCTTTCTCTCCTACCTAAAAACAGCCCTCCTGCAGCCAAAAGCATTCTCTCTCCTCCTTCTCAGGCAAACCAGGAGCTGGTGTGACGCTGTGTCCTTCTTTCAGATGTGCCACTGTCAGTCCCCTGTCATGGCTGGATTTCACGGGTTCTCTCTTTGCCCAGCAAGTGCCAGGCAAAACAAGAACTACATTTCTAGCAGGAAAAGAAAAAAAAAAAAAAACAAACAACAAAAAACCAGCATAGAAAAATAGAGAAAAAGAAAATGAAATCCCAGTGTTGCTTCGAATCCCTGCCAACTTTCCAGGCCTTCGTAACTCAGCCAGAAATAAGGCCACAAACCCATTTTTCCTCATTTGCAGGTCACCTTGAAGGGTAGATGAAGAGCTCTTTCAATAGCATTTCTTTCAAGGGGATTTCAGTGAGAAAAGTAGCAATGATTGCAATTCCCTGTTTCCTTCCAGATCCTCAGGTTTTCCTGGAGGATACACAAACACCCGGGCAACTCCCCACTGTGGATTTTCGCTCTGTTGCGGTGACATTGCCTGACTCGAGGGACTACAGAGGTTTGGCACAAACATACTTTAATATAATTTTTTTATCACCTCTTGGCCTCCCAGCCCACAAGTTCCTCTTCAAATAGCAGCAGGGATGGAGGAGATGCCTACAGAAAAACGGGACAGCGTCCGATTCCCTCTCCTCGGTGAGCTCCTCCGTGAGCTGTCGGTGATGTCCTGGTGAAAAGCACCTTCTGACCCGAGCAGACAAGCATCAAAAACCACAGAAAGGAGGTGCAAATTAGAATAATGAGGAGAAGAAGTGCCCTGATAGTGGCAGCGGGGTGTTTCTCTCTGCTCCCAGCCTGTGTTGATCCTTCTCCTTCAGTGTGGAGCCGAGTGGGGACAGGGCCCCACAGGTCCCTTCCCTTGCTGAGACATTGGGAACTGAATGTCAAATTGTCCAGGAGCTCCAGTTTAGTCCAAGTGCTTTTCCCAGCCTGAACTGATAAGTGGTGAGCAAACCTCCCCCTCCACGTGTACCCATGCATATGGATAGACATGGCCACACACACGTGTGTGTATAAATAGATCTCTTTAAATTTAAACAGATTTATGCCCAAGGACAGGAGGGTGGGTATGAGGTCATTACAAAGAAAGAAGGTGTAACACGTCCATACGTTCTGTTCTGGGGATTAAATCTATAGCAGGCTGTATGCAGTGCTAATACTCCTATTAATTTCTATTTTTCATTGTTGTTTGCACATTTGTCAGGCTCCGATGAAGGGATAATGAAGCGAGCGGATGTTAACTGCAAATTAATCAGCCCTGTCTTGGAGTGTAACACAGGTTCCTGTTTGCTTCCCCTCTTCACCCAGGAACGATAGCACACTTCTACATCCCCACCAGGAAAACCTCTTGGATGCTGTGACAGAGCAGAGAAAGAAAGAAAAAAGAAGAATGAGAGACGCCCTGGCCGAGAAACTTCCAATTCTCCTTGGAACTGTCGAGTTTGAGCTGTAAGAAAGCTGAGGAAGCTGAGGTTGTGCTAATTCTGCAAGAGGAGCTTGCTGGAAACGCTGTGTTGGCCATGGGAAGGTTGGACTTCTTGTTGTCTTTAACTCCTGAAGTGTCAGATCCTCTTGAGAGTTTATTTTTTTAACTGGGATGTGTGGGTGTGGGTTGGAATGACATGACTTTTACGGTCCCTTCCATTCTGTGATTCCCTGACTCTCTGATTAACTGGTGCTGTGCATGGGGGGTGGATCTATTTACAAATATTGGGACTTTTTTATTGCAAATCGTCTTGCTTTCCTTTGGAGGCTGGTGTCTGTGAGCCTGGTCTGGCTGTGGGGTCTGGGGTGAGGCTTGGGAGATTCCCAGATCCCTTGGGAGAGAGCGGAGTGGGAGCTGAGGCACAGTCACCAGCCCCAGGAATGCATCCCCTCATGGATGAGGGTACTCAGGGTACCCTGCCAGCATCCCCATGGCAAACACTGGTGCTTTGAGCACCTGCTTTTTGCAGTTTGGACTTGGAGTCAGGAAAACATGGGAATTTCTGCTCGGGTGTCGCGTTTCTGGTGAATTGAATTCAGTTCTATGCAGAGAGGCCAGTGGAGTTCAACTAGCCTGGCCTCATTTTGTGCTCAAGGAAGGAAACAAGAGCAGATTTTGGATTGATCATTAATTGTTCACCCTCGTGATGATCACTTGGTGCTGGTTTTGGCCCCAGCTTAGATTTCCTTCTGGAAAACTTCCTTCCCCTTCCCCATATCTCAGGATGCAGATCTTTGCAGCCAGGTCCATCCCTACTGTGGCAACCTGGGGAGCCTCCAGTCCCCTGCAGCAGCACCAGCACCCAGACCTGATCCTAATTTCTTGGATATTAATGTCCCACCCTGCCCAGCTCCCAGGGTGCTTGGATCCATAGATCACTCACCTTTCCAGGGAAGGAAATACTTGGTCAGACTGAAATTACCATCAATAAATTCATGTAGCTGTAGCAGCTCTCGTCCTGTTCAGGGCATGCACTAGCCCAAATAAATGGGTGTCTGCCTCATAAATACAGAAAACTTTCTGTGTTCCTAAAGATGGGCATTTCATGGACAAGTTCATACTGCCCAGGGCAAGCAGCACTCCAGACTCATGTCCAGAATAATCAGGGAATGCTGCAAGATTTAAATGTGCTGCTGCTTATTGGAGAAGGGGCATTGTAGATGATTTGGGCATTCCTTAAAGGGATTTCTCCCAGCCTTTGTCCCTTCCTTTTATCACCTTCCTCATTCCAGTCCTTTGCACAGTCCTCTCTCTTTTATTGATCAAACACTTGATCAGTTGATCAATTAATCCCCTGGTTGACTCAGATGTTTTACATATCTGCCCCAACTTTTTTTTTGTCTTCCCAACCTAGATTTGTCACCAGCCCTTCCTTTTTGAAATGCAAGGTTTTGACAACGAAGTGTTCCCCGATCATTGTCCTTCCACACATCTCCCAGGATATTGCCTCTCCTGTGATGCTTTATTTGGAGGCCCTGGGTGACAGCTTTCTGCAAAGCTTTCCTGAAAAAGCAGCCAAACCTCACAGTCTACCCTGTGTTTGGGTCAGAAAATCTATTTAGGCTCCATCCTCTGCACTTGGCTCATTGTGATTAAAACCAGAATTTTCTCATTGTCTCTTCCCCTATTTTTCTTCCCTTCTTCCTTATGTCTTTCCCCTCCCTACGAGTGCAGAGAAGACATTTTCTCACAAATGCTTAACTCTGTGGATTTCAAAAGGGATGGATTTTGTTCCTCACCCACCATCTCCACTCTGGGCTCTCCAAGCTGAAACATCTCCATTTGTTCTGCGGGCCACAGGAAAAACAAAGCAGTGAGAGGGACGTAAGTATCCTGGAATTCACTTCTCTGGTGGCACAGTGTTGACCCATGGCCACTTCTGGGGCTCTTGCATAATGCTTTAAGCCTCGTGTTTCTTTTGTTTTGTGCCCAGCCCAAGAATTCAGTTTTTAATGAGAAATCCCAGAAGTGTTTGTGAAGGATCCAGGCTCCCGCGCGTCACCGGCGCGGCGCAGCTGCGGAGCTCCCGCTAGCTCCTGTGGTCCCATGGTCTCCATCTCCTGGGATTAATGAGGGTCCAGTGTAGTCCTTGCCTTCTCCTCTTGTGGAAGCGTGCAGTGGAACTCAGAACTGCCTCTGCCTCTTCAGGCATCTTCTCGGCGGCATCACGTGCGCGCAGCTGCTGCTTGGAGAGCCTCGGAGAAGCGGGAGAAAGGCAAGGCAAGGATCTGCTTTCCTTTCCTGGCTGTCCTCGTGGTGGGAGGAGCAGCACGCTTTAGGTGTAGCTTACCTTGCCTAAAGGCTTGATAAAATCACCTGTTAAACCTGACTCCAGCTCTTTGTCCTCTGGGATTCAGCCGTACCTGGCTGATTATCTTGCACAGTCCACATCCTTGTGGTCTTTCAAGAGCTTGCTCAGAGAAGCTGTGGCTGCCCCTGAGTCCCTGGAAGTGTCCAAGGCCAGCTTGGATGGAGCTTGGAGCAGCCTGAACTAGTGGAAGGTGTCCCTGCCCTGGCAGGGGGTGGAATGAGATGATTATTAAGATCCCTTCCACCCCAAGCCGCTCCTTGATCCCAACAGCAGGGACCTGTCTCTCCCCCCACGCCAGGGCTGGGATTTAAACATGGTGCTGAGATCTGTGCAAACTTCACTGGAGTTTAGGGTCCTAAATCACACACACTTGTCTAAAAATAAAATACAGGCTCTAAAACGTCTCCAAGCAGTTTAGTTCATTTTTTGTGGCAAGATGTGAGATATTTCTAAATGGAATCAGGAATGAAGGAAGCAGCCAGGCACATTTTAATTCTAATTTTTCCTATATATCAAGCGTTAAATTAACAAGTGAGGGAGAACCCTCCTGAAGAGCTATCTGTGGTTTAGACAGGCATATCAGGATCAAATTACTCTGGGCTTGCCTGCGGTTTGTGTGGCTCCTCCTGGAGCTGCACCAGTAAAGAACAAAATTGTTCTGCTCTTTGAGGCTTGGGGTTTGGTGCTGTGGATCCTCCCTTCTGACCACGCCCGGGTTCCTTGCTGGTGTGCTGGTGTTGGGGAGCTATTCCGTGGGGATGGTTTTCACCCAGGCAGGGCAGAGCTCCTCAGAAGGTGAAAAAGGGGTGTAGGGCTCAGGAGAGAGACTTTTACTTGCAATCATGAGGGTGGATGGCTCAAATAACAGAATTAGAGGATCACAGGATGGTTTGGGTTGAGAGGGAGCTTAAAGCCCATCCAGTGTCACCCCCTGCCATGGGCAGGGACACCTTACACTAGCCCAGATTGCTCCAAGCTCTGTCCAACCTGGCTTTGGGCACTTCCAGAGGTTCAGGGACAGCCACAGCTTCCCTGGGCAACCTGTGCCAGGGCCTGACCACCCTCACAGGGAACAATTTCTTGCGTCTCCCTGACCCAAATTCCCCCTGTTTCAGTTTTATCCATCCCTCCTTGCCCTGTGACTCCAGTTCCTGATGAAGAATCCCTGTCCAGCTTCCTTGTAGCCCCTTCAGATTCTGGAAGGTGCTCTGAGGTCTCCACACCTTCTCTCCAGCCTGGACAGCCCCAGTGCTCGTTGTTTGTCACCAATGCTTGATGGAGAGAGTGTTTTGGTAGGGATGTCTTAACTTCCCAGGAAATATTTGGCAGGCAAAGGGATGGTTTCTGCTTCTGAATGATCAATGCAACACACAAATGATTTTAGTATCCTGCCACGGATTTAACTTTTTGTGTCTGTAGCGAGAATGAGGATTGCTGTCACTGCCCTCCACTTGGAGTAATTCAGCTTAAAATCAGAATGCTCTTGAACATCTTTTATTTGCTGCATGGTCTTAATTTGCTTCAGTTAGGTTTTTGTAGCCATTAACACCAATACAGGTCACCTCTGGGCATGGCACAGCTGGTCTGGACCACCCACGGGCACCTCAAATTCTCCTGGCCCTGACTAAAACAGCTGGGATTGACTTTCTCTGAAGCTCAGTTATGAAACGCTTCAGTGCACTCAACATGATTCTTTTTTTCTCACTCCAAGTCCCAAGAGGACTGACTCCAGGTATCCCCACTCCATGAAATATTGTCTCTGCAGCCAGGGAAAGCAATCTCTTGAGTATAAACCTTGAAGCAGAGGAATGTGTGATTTCTCAGCAACCTTTTGATATTGTCACACCTTCAGTCTTTTGGTGATTTATGGACTTTGCCAATACACGGGACTGACTCTGGACCCTAAATGCCTGATTTTCTCCAAATTTACAATTATTCCCTTTGCACTCTTTGTGTGCTACAGCTGTGGGAGCGGTATCATTGTTCCCATTTCATGGAGGGAAGGGTTGTGTTGCACAGAGATTCCTGGGAAGTGTTCCCAAGTCTGCTCTGCATTGTGACTTCCTCCTGCAGCACCAGTTTGGTGAGGAATGTGTGTTTTCTGATGGTTTTATGTGCTGACATTGCACCTTCTACTTCTCCTTGCTTTTAAGGTCTGGCTCCCATCACTGGGAAATAAGTTCTTAGGTAGAATATCTTGTTTTTCCTTCATTTCTCTCATTATCTACCATTCTAAGCTGTTGTTTTTATTCCTCTTCATCCTAGAGGCTGACATACACCTAAATATTCTCATTTCACATTAGGGATTACTTACCTTCTCTTAAGACAATATTGTTCTCAGTAAATGTTTGATGAGATTGGGCTTAAAAGAAAAAAATAAAATGCCTACATTTTTTACTGCCTACCAGTATTTAATCTTCATAGTAGGGCACAGAATAAAATCCTACAGCCAAGATATTCTGATAATAGTTGATTTATATGTAGTGTAAGGGTCAGAGATGACCCTTTTCCCCCACAGAGCAGAAGTGGGAAGAAGCAGGAGGAAGCTCCACCTTTTTCAAGTCAGTGTATTTGGCCACAGTGATGGACCCTGAGATTGCCCATGTCCTTCCAGGAGTATTTCCAGGTGTTATTTACTGTAGTAAAATCCTGCCTCACTCTTTAGGAGGTTTCAGCTGGTTTAATGTTCCCACAGAACCCTGAGTGGCCATATGGACCTGGAGCTCAGGAGAACTCCCCCTTCCCCAGCCCACCAGACCTTCCTGAACTTCACTTGTTCTTTGCTCACTCACAGTTGCTTATGACTGAAAACATCACACAGGGAAAATGTGAACATTTTGACGAGGGGAAAACCACCCAGATTTTAAATTTCCATCACTTTTGAAGAAGCAGCAGTGCCCATTCTTTACAGAGGTGTGCTGGGGCTGCCAGCTGCACTCCCTTAGGGAGGCTGCAGGTTCAAGGGCAAAGAAGCACCACAAACCCCACCTGCTCCAACCTCACAACTTCTGCCGCATCAACTAAAAGCTGAAACTAAAAACGAGTCCAGGAGGAGGTGTGAGGGCACAGTTGTGCAGAAGGCAACATCTGCATTCCAAAGGTTGTTTTCCAGCCTATTCCTCCAACCCCCACCTCCTGGATGATGTCCTACCAGTCCTTGTGTTCCTCTGTCTTCCCAGTAGACTTACACATACTCCAGAGGTGGAAGCAGCAGGAAGTTTAGATTCCCTATCCCACTTTTTCCTGGCCATAAAGTTGACCCCTGACACACATGAGGCTACAACAGCCCTGTATTTGCTCCGATACTGAGAAACAGCAGCAGGAATTACAGCACTCCTGCTGAGGATATTAGGGATTCTGATCAGGTTTGCCAAAAAATTCCTGCCACGTTGCCCATCCTGCTGCTGCCACAGCAAATACTGAGTTTTACCCCGGCATCATCACTGACTGCCTCCATACCCACCTGGTGGACAGGTTTATGGCTGATCTCAAGAATGTATTTTTCACCTCTTCCATGTTTTCCCAGGTCCTTGGGGCATCAGGAGACGACAGAGCTGGAGATCCCCTAAAAGAGCCGTGGAAGCATGAAGCAAACAGCCTCCTCTTACTGCCTTTGGGAATGGTCAGGCCTCAGGTGGATTTACATCCTCAGGGAGGTTCTGGCTCAGGGGAAGCATGGGAGGGGCTTGGTTGGATGTCTTGGGAGCTGCTGGGAGTTGGTTCCTTATTGCTGCACGCTGACCTGTTGCTCTGTGTAAGCTGCTTTACACCAGTGACAGAGCAGTGTAGACACAGAATTGCTATTTTTTGTCCATAAGACATGGAATTGCTATTATTTTTTGCTCCATCTCCCACCTTTGCAACCTCCCAGAGCTCCCATTTGGACTCCAGAGTCCCACCAAGACCATGACAGAAATATTGAGGTGCTGTCCTAAAGCTGGGTTTAGCAGCATAAATGCTCTTTAATGCACAGCACTACAGAGAGCGTGTCCCTTTCTGTCCTTACACATGGAATGGCCATCTGAAGGGATGGAATTCCAGCTCCCACCTCGCCCCACCATTATTGACAGGCATGGTTGGTACATCATTTAGGTAATTTGGCACGTGCCATATGGCAACCACCTGGACAGGACAAGTGCTGTCACCCCCAGCAGGCTCAGGGATCCCACCCCTGCATCTAGGGGCTGACAGAGCTTTGGAAGGGCATTCAGGGAGTGAAGGGGACCATCATGAGGTTCCCACATGTCAAAGTCCAGTAGAACACATGTGGGGAGTCCCTGGGGGTGGCTGCTCTTGTGGTGGCTCCTGGTCACTGCTGCAGGGTGGCTGCTTAGGGCACCCTGGGCACTTCTGGCCCTGGCACAGGTGGGCCAGAGCAGCTGTGTCTGCCTCATCCCTGCAGGGGTTGGATGGGGCTTGGAGCAGCCTGGTGTCATGGGAGGTGTCCCTGCCCACGGCAGGGGGTGGAACTGTACGAACTTTGAGGACCCTTCCAACCCAAGCCAGCCTGAGATTCTGTGGGTTCACAGATACAAATGTAGGTGTTGGCCAGGGCTGGAGATGCTGGTAAGAGCCAAGGAAACACCACCAAAGCAGCCTCTTCAGGCTGGTCTGGTTCCTCCAGCCTTTGCCTGTCCCAGCACACAACTCCAGAGGGGAAGGAAGCTCAGCTGAGTGTGCTCTGTGACAGCCTCAGAGGGAACCTGGTCTGAGGGTCCTCTTGAATGCTGCATCTCCTGCTCTCAGAGGGCACTGGCAGCACCTGTGAAAAAGGAAAACCCTGCAGAGCCTGTGGTGCTCTGTGTGAGAGGAGGGATTCATTCCCACTGCTCCAGGGAGCTCACCTAGGGAAGATTTCCTGCAGCATTGTAGGAGCCATAATGTGGTCTCAAAATGAACCCAACGACTGTGCCTCAGTGGGAAGTGCAGGTGAGGAAGGCCGAGCTCCATGAGCAGGGTGAGGGCTCTGACCCACCTTCATTAGTGCTGCTGTCTGCACCAGATGAGTAATTGCAGTGCTGAGGAGTCTCCTGGAGAGGTTCAATCAGGAGGCAGCAGCTGATGAGCTGCAGCCTGGGGACCTCAGGGAACCTTTCCCAGATCAGTCACGAGGGCCAGCCCTTGTACCACACTTGTCACCAGCTCGTGTCAAAGTGCTCTGTGAAGTGCTGCTGCCCTTGCACAGACGAGCAAAGAGGCTCCCAGGGCTGCCTGGAGGGCCAGAGGTGGAGAGGGGTTTTTGTGTCCTGGAGCAGGATCCCTGGCCTCTGCGTTTCCACAGGGAGAGATGTGCAAGTCCTGGCTGGAAAACAGCAAAGTACTCCCAGCCCTCACAGCTCACAAGGCAGAGGGAAATAAGATGTGGGAATAACTTCCTGGAGGGATTTCAAACACCCCTGTTGTCTCTGGAGAGACTGACAATGCCTCCATCAATTCTCTTGGAAGCTGTCCATCCACCCCTTTGCCTTCACTCCACCAGTTCTCTGGGAAAATCTCCATCTCCCACTTGTCTTCTGCTTCTTCTACTGCAGTGAGGGGCTGCAGCTCCTTCCAGCACAGGATCTCCATCTAGACACAGCTGCTCTGCCTCCCTGCTGGGTTTCAGCAGCACTTTTCCAGATTCATGGAGCATTTATCCTGGCCCTATACCCTTCCAGAGGCACTGGAAGCTCTGCTGCTGTCTCCTGTCAGAGCCAGTGTCTCCCAGGGGGTTCCCTTGGGGTCCTGGCTCTCTCACAAACCAGAAGAGGTGGCCCATGGCAAATGGACTTCATCCTTTCTGCCAAGGCCAGCAGCTTCTGGGTGTTGGTAGCCTGAGACTGCCTTGTCCAGGTGGAAACTGTCTTCTGCACTCAGGAGCTGCAAGATATAAACCCCAAAGCTGCCAATGAGCCAAGAGAGCAGGAATTATGGTTCAGTGTAAATAAACCCTGCTGACTGCTGTTCTGTGTCTGTCTGTGCTACTGCTGTACAATGTCTGTGCTTTTCTGTCTCCAGTGTGTTGCTGCAGAGGTTCCAGTTTGGACTTCAAGAGCTGTCCCAGGGAAAGCTCCTGTGAACTGGAGAGGGGGTCAGAGAGGACACATGATTCTGAATGTCACAAGAGCAGTAGAGAAGCAAAATACCACTTCAGAGTGTCTGTGCCTGTGTCCCTCTGAAGTGACAGTCCTGGTCCTGTGCCCATCACCAAACTCCACCAGCCTGGCCATCCAGGGACCAAAGTTGCTGCAGCATCAGAGTCAGCCAAAGCCCTGTAGGGGTGTCCAGAGGAGCTGCTGACAGGGAGATTTCTGCCTGATGGGAGGCAGGACAGTGATTTCATGGCTTTTTTGCGCTCTGTGGTGTCTTGTAATGAGAAGATGCTCAAAATCGTTGCCTGCTCTCTCAGCTTGCAGCATGGGGGGATGGAGGCTGAAGGAAAACTGATGGGAAAATGTTTACAAGCCTAACTACTGAGTGAGGCCTCTCTAAAGGAGGATTTAATCTGCAGAACATTGTTATCTCTGCTAGGTTTTCTGTATCTTAGGTACTCAATAAATGATTGCTAAAGTAATTCAGCATTCTCCTCTCAATCAGAAAACACAGCCCAGTGTCAGGTACCCAATCACGCTCTCATCCAGCAAACAGAACCCAGGCAGGGCAGGCCCATGGGTGAGGAAACTCTGAAAACAGGCCTGAAACGCAGGCCTGGAGCTTGAAAAGGAGAGGGGAATACTCCATGGCAAGAGCTTGTAGGAATGAGGTAAGGAAGAGCTGCAGGAAGCCATCCACAGGGAAATTACATCAGAACTACTTACGGGATGGCAGCCAGGTGCTGCAGTGCTCAGCTATGCCATGAAACACTTCCCTGACTCAATGCTGCTGAAAAAATCCTGGTTTTCTGTCTCTCCATGCCCCGAGGCACTTCCTTGTGTCCTGCATTCTCCCTGCGAGCCTGTGAAGCACCAATATTCCCAGAGGTGCTTTCCTTCAGCACTGACACTCAGCACCCTCCACCAAGGCACACTGTTTTTTTCCATTGTCTCCATCCCTCTCTTGGTACCCTTCCTGGAATGGACCCCCTGGATCCTCCCCCTCCAGCCCTGTGTGTCCCTCCTCTGTGCTGTGCTCTCAGTTCTTCCAGCCTGAAATTCCAGCTGTGTGGGGCTGTGTCCCCTCTCCAGCGAGTGCAGCCCCAGGTCGTGATGCCCCTTGAAAGATTTTTCCAGCCTCATTGTCTCTCATGAGTGAGTTTGAGCACTGGAATTGGAGGTCCCGGGCTGAGCTGCCCCTGTGGTCCCCTGGGACCTGACTGCAGCTCTGCCCCCTGGTCCCTGTGGGGTGTAATTCGTCCCTGTGTGTGGAGCACTTCCATTCTGCATCTTCAGACCTGGGTCAGGTTTAATACAGTCTGTGAGAAAGGCTTAAAACAGCAAGGTTTGAGATTGAATTATGGTCTAATCTGCCACTAATAGAACCTGACCGGCTCCATTATTCACTGTCAAATCACCGCATTTGCTATTAAAACACAGTGTGAACTTCCCTAATTTCTGCCGGGTTAGGACCATATCCATCATCCCCGCCTGAACCGACGCCGGGGTAGCGCAGATAACACAGACAAATTTAATGTGGTTAATTCACCTTAGGAAGCTTGCTCCAGTGGTGCTGGGGAGGGAGGGGCTGGGCAGTCCTAGGAGGGAAAGGATAGATGAGAGCGAGCTGCAGTTTGACATTGCAGGGGGTAATGAAACTGCACAGGAGCTCTTTAGGCTGGGGAGGTCTGAGTGGCCCCAGTGCTCTGACAGCCTGACCTAAAACTGTGCTCAGAGGGGAGGGGACAGAGGAGGGACCATCCCGTGTTCTGGGGAAGGGGAAAGGGAGCAGAGGCCACAACCACAGCCCCCAGATGTGCAGTTACACGCCCCTTGCTGCAGCTGTCACAGCTTAAGGGTGCAGCCTCTTTTTCCTGGGCTGTGAACGCCTCAGAAATCAGCTCGTGCTTTCTCCCAAGTGATGCCATCCTTGGGAAGGCAGAGGTGGAATCAAACTCTTTGCCTCGCTCCCTGGTTGGCATCAACCCTCCACATGGAAGGCAAACAGTCCTTCAGAGAAAATTGAACTGCTTGTGTGCAGCATCCTAAACTGACCCAGGAAGTCCCCAGCAGATACCTGGAGAGTCAAACAAAGGCTGCCTGGCCTGGTTCAGCCGTGACTCATACCAGGATTTTGGCTCTTATTTGCAGAGCTGGAAAGCAAGTCCGTGAATTTGGTGGGCCAGCAAAAAACCTTTGGCAGAAATTCTGCGTTTTTGTGCGATCTCTTCCTATTCTGTTGCCTATGTCTGTGCTAATTCTAGAAATAAAGAATTATGAAGGCAAATGCCTGCCATGTTGACCAAAGAAAAGGGAAATAGACACAAATGAGACCATTATAAGCATTTTCAAAGGTAAACAGATTCTGATGGCAATGGGGATTAGAAGAATTCATCAGACAAAAAGGAGGTGTTGTCATTACCAGGTCTAATGAGTTGACACTGGTGAAGAGGGACTTGTCACCACAGAAATAACAAATATTTGGAATGAAAAATAAACAATTCCAGCTGGATGGTGAAGACTTTATCTAGCCACTCTCTCCTGGCTGGAATGAATCCAAGCAGCAGGTCTGCCTTTGGAGGAGTTTGTGTTTCACCCATCTTTACCTTCAGCACAGCTCCTGTGTGTAAGGACCAAGGCTCTGGGGACACAACCAGTGAATGAATCTGCCTCACACTCAGCATGTGGTGTATGAGCAGGTGAGTGCTGCTCTTTCCAAAGGGGAATGACTCAGGAATGCTGAGGGCTGTCTGGGTAAGCCCAGTGTTGCAGATCCTTCTCAGCTGGTAAAGATTCCTGTATCTTTATTAGACCTTTTCCATGAAGATCTGGCCCTGGAAAAGCTTTACCCCTCCTCCTACCTGTGTTCAGGATGTACCCACCTGTCATGACAAGCTCTGTCCCTTGACCTCCCAAGGCTTCTGTCTGGGCCAAGAATTCAGGGACAAGAAACACTTTGACTTTTATCCAAACCAGCTTCTTCCATGTTCATGCTCCTCCCAGAGCTGCCATTTGCACATCCCCCAGCTGGGCACGAGGAGGCTGCTGCTCAGGAGGTCACCACATCCACATCCTGCATCAGCACTCACATCCTACTTCCATGGCCCTCTAAACGCCTGCCAGAGGATTTGGGAGGGTTGTGCCCACAAGCATCGGGTTTGCACACACAGATGCACTTCACGAATGCTTCCCAAGGGACAGGTGAGGAAAGGAGCAGAGAGGACAGGCCAGGAAGCTGCAGAATCATTCCTGACTGCCATCTCCAAAGGAGCTCTGTTAAGGTGTGAAAAAACCAGGATGCCACAGGGTTAAAGGTCTCACAGGGTCAAAGATGCTGTCACAGAGGTGTCCCCACAGTAATTAAGAACATGCCAGGAGCTTCCAAGTCTCTTGGGACAGGAAGCAGCACATGTCAGCCCCCACGTGTGTGTGCAGCTCAATCAGCAGGGATCACACACAATTGCACTGGGAAAGGATCTCCCTGAAACTGTGGGAAAGGCGCTGCTTGTCCTGTAGGAGCCAGGGCAGAGCATCTGCTGAGAGCTGGATCTCCTGTGCACCCTCAGGAAAGCCCAGGCCACCAGGGCCTGAAGGGCAAAGCTGCTGTGGTGGGGGGATCCATGCTCAGGTGTGCAGCTCCCAGTCCCTCAGGGCACACACCTGGGGCTGCCTGAAGGAAAAGCTGTGGAGGAAGGGATAGCACAGGGTCTCTTTGCCCTTCACCCACACCCATCTGCAAAGTGGTGACGCTGAACTTGGACTTGTGACACTTCCTAAAGACAGCCCTGACACCTCTTCCTGAACACTCCTGCTGGGTTTGCTCAGGCATGGCCTCTGCAATTGCTGGGATAAGGAAGGCAGCCAAACCCCACACTCCTGTGCCAGAGCCTTGGGACTCTAAAACTGCAATGCCTTGGCACGGACAGGCCTGACACTGCTGTGCCCAGAACAGAGCCACAGGGGCAGTGTGGGGCCATCAGAGGGGCACTCTATCCATGGTTCCTTCCCCCTCTTCAGGAGACAAAGGAAGGTGAAAATAATCCCCATGCAATTTGTCAGCCCAAAGGCTGATCCTGGTGGTGTGGGATGATCTATGCCACAACACATGGTAATTCCAGTGGAACAGGAGCTCCAAAGGAAGCTTTCTCCTTCTCCAGTGTCTCCAGCCTTCATTCACTTTGCCTCTTCTGGGTTGTCCTCTTCCAGGGTTGACTTTTTGCTCTCCCAGGTCTTCCATTGCAAGCACATTGCAAGTGTGGACAGGGGAATGGGTCCTTGCCAGGGGCTAAGGCAATATTCCTTGATGGTGTGTCTTAGCCAGGGAAAAGAAAGGACTGAGGTCAACATGGAATCATAGAATCATAAAATGGCCTGGGTTGGAAGGACCTTAAAGCTCATCCAGCTCATTCCTGCCATGGGCAGGGACGCCTTCCACTAGCCCAGGTTGCTCGTAGCTCCTCCGGTGCTTGGATCTGTGCGAAGGAATCTGACTTCCAAGATGTGTTTGGAGGGAATCTGACTTCCAGGATGTGTTTGGAGGGAGCTGTCCAACTTGTTGCTGGACTGTGCTGGTGGGCAGAGCTCAGGGAGGATCCCTGCCCCTCCTGCAGCACCACCCACGCGTGTTCGCGAGGCCCGCTGGATACACGGCGGCTTTGGGGCCGCGGGTAATCCCGACAGCAGATTTACATTTGCACACATGAGATGAGCAATGCCCAGTGTCTCTGCCTCCCCCTGTATCCATCTCAATTAAAAGGCGCCGTTGGAGAGGGTTTTGTGAGGCAGCCACGGAGCCGTGCGCGGGACGGGAGCGCCGCGACGTCTGCGCTGCTCAATTATTCATTCCCCATTTCTGCATACACAAAAGGTTAATCCAGGAGGCGCCTGCCACACGAGGAAAGCAGCTCTTTGGAGACAGATCCATATTATTATTATTTTTTTTTTCCTGGTGGTTTTTCAAGCATTATCTCTCCTCTCTTTCTGCTCGTGCCGGGGGTGTGGGGAAGGGAGCATGGGGGATAATGAAGAGCTTCCTCTCCCCTGGCAGGCAGCTTGAGGAGAAAGTTGATGTGGTTGGTGTGGGCAGGGTGGATGATGAGTCATTACAATTTTGAAGTTTGAGTCCTCCACCTCTCTAGTTCTCACCTTCACCAAGCTTTCTGTACTGGGGGATAAGTGCTGGGACCTCTGCCTCCCTCTTGGCCCACTCCCAAAAATCCCCCATGTTTAGAGGGGCTGAGTAGATCTGCTGCCTTATTAATAATAAAGACACTCAGTCCTTTGAGCAAACTCTGCCCTGTGCCCTCCAGCTCACACTGTGGGGCTTCAGGGTGGCCTCATCCCTTGGCATTCCATGAAATAGTGCTTCCCAAGGATGTGGAGGACGAAACTTCTCCTTTTGCAGTGAGACCAGGCAACAAAACAAGGCAGGAAGCAGTGTGGCACGGCCAGTGCTACACCAGCCTGGGAGGGAAGGCTCCAGGGCTGTGTCCTCAGCAAACACTGCCATGGAAAGCACATCCTTCCATCAGAGCAGCTCGTGAGGGAGGCTTGCAGAGCTCTACATCTTCCTCCTTTCCTCAAAACATATGCTTTTCCTTGGCATCCAGAAGCTCTGCCCTACTTCTGTTGGAGAACTCTGATGGGACCTCTGGAGAAGCCCCAGTGACCTCCTCATGCATGGCCTTGCTCTGTTCTTGTGCCTGGGGCTCAGGACAAGTTCCCTCTGCTGCCCTGAGCTGCCAGGACCTGCAGTTGAGTTGAGACTTGGAGGGGAATCAGAGCCAGGAAGGGCTTGGGCCTCACCCTGGGCTGCCTGGGGGTCATGGGGAGCTGAAGGGACACAGCCAGGCAGGTGTGACCTCAGCCACCCACAGCCCACCTTCCCTGGTGACCACTGCAGACAACTGGGTGACCCACAGCTCTTCCATTATTCATCCTGTTGGGCTGATCTCGTTCCTGGAGCTGTTGGAAAGGTCAGCTCCGTATTAAGGTGCTGAATGGGAAGGTGCCATGGGCTGGAAATTGAGCCTGTCACACCAGAGTGACTCTCATGGATGGTGTTTGATTTTCCATTAATATTAATTGTAGCTTTTTGAGGGACACTCACAAAGATTTGTCACGTGGTAACTGTCTCCAGCAGTGTTTGCCTTTGGAAAAACATAAATACTGTCCTGAAGTTGTTCTGAAAGGGCTGAACTTCCTCCTGCAATGGGGCACAGAGGTGAACAAAGAGGTGTCCAGAAGGCCCAAATGAAATGGAGCCTGTGACATACTGCCCTCATTTCCCATGCCATCCCACAGCTCCTGGGATGAGAGGGGAAAGCAGGAATCTCCTGGAAGCCATCAGGATTGTCAGGCAGACGTGTGGGCACACAGGCAGCAGCTGAATTTCCTGCTGCTGCTGTTCAATGCCGTGCAGAAAGACACCCTGGAAACTCAGGATATCCCATATGAAGCCACAGCACTGAGCCTTCTCCTGCCACAGCTGAGCAGGCCACACAAAAATCACCTTGCTGAGAGTTTTCCTCTGTTCCCAAAGATCCAAATCACCTTTGTGTGGGACATAGTGCCCACCAAGAGGTGACTTGAAGGCCAGGGGCCACATCCATCTCCTTTTCAACGATGAGGTGGTGCTGACCACAAAACTGGGGGTGGATTTATAACCTCTGTGGGCTGTGAGAAGAGAAGAGAAGAGAAGAGAAGAGAAGAGAAGAGAAGAGAAGAGAAGAGAAGAGAAGAGAAGAGAAGAGAAGAGAAGAGAAGAGAAGAGAAGAGAAGAGAAGAGAAGAGAAGAGAAGAGAAAAGAAGAGAAAAGAAGAGAAAAGAAGAGAGGAGAAGAGAAAAGAAGAGAAAAGAAGAGAGGAGAAGGAGACTCCGGTGTTTCCAGGTGAATTGCACCATGGAAAGACACATTTCTTTACCTGCTGTTGTTGCAATGTAAGATTGGCTAACAATGGCTGTCTGGGCTTTTCCACTCTCTACTGAAGACCTGCAACAGCTTCAGCTCCACACTGCCAAACCCTATTTTTTGGAGAGGATAAACCATTCCATGGTGGAGCCAGCAGGCCCTGCTGCTCAGGGGAGAAGGGCAGATGATGTGGTTGGATGGCTACAGGTGGTGAAAAGAGACAGCACTTCTGAGTGATTTGGTTGACCAGAAATACTTGTAAAAGTTCACTGGTATTTCTAAAAAAGTCTGGGAGGGAGCACCCAGAAGAGTAAATGTTTCCTTGTTGGAAATGGATTTGTAAAACACCTCTCACTTACCCCATCTCCAAGTTAAAAAAAAAAAAACAACTAAATCCAACATTTCCTTTTGGTCTTTCTGAATGGAAAGTCTCCATTTACATTACAAACACTGAGTGAGGAGCAAGTGAAACTTAAATTACCAACATTAGGGAAGAAAACCTGCCTGTGCTAATGGTTTGACCCAAGCTGTGGGGTAAGCAGGAATCCTTTCTCTAGGAATACAGAATGTTTCCAATTTGGAGCTGGCCAAAGAAACACTCCAGTTAAACAAAAAAGAAGTGGAGATCCTGGGAGTCAGCTGCCATGGAGGTCATATTCCAGCCAGCTTAGGTTGTGTCAGCTAAGAAAGGCTGTTCAAGGAAGATTTTTCCATCTGGTTTAGGAACAGGGGACTTCAGGACTTCAAAGTGTGCCTGGAGGGGACTGTTTGTTCTGCCATTGTCCCAGACAAGAGTCTGGTGCTTGGGTGAACATTGTTTGTTTTAACAAAGCTTTTAATCTACAGGCAATGGAATCAACGCAACCAAAGCAGCTGCTGGAAAGATGTGCAAGGTACAGGGACTACAGATCTTGATTTGGGGCTGGTAACAAATCCCATCACCCCAACCCCAAGTTATTCCTTTGTGTTTGGAGATCTGTCTATCTCTGTCATCATTTGTTTAAAGGGAGGTGGGGGACCCTGTTCTAAACTCTGCAGTATTATCAGGATATTAGGACTGCGTTTTCCTGGGCAGAGAAACAAAATTTGAATCTACCTGGGTTTGATAGTGAAGGCAGTGAAATGCTCCTGGCCAAGGCTGTAACTGAATTGAAATATGGCCTGTGGGCTGGAGGGGTCCTTAGATGCCACGTGGAACCTGGAAAACCACCTTCAGGAACACCTGAACCATTCCTGGGCACTGGAGAAGGTGGACCATGGACTTCTCCAGATCTCTGGCGCTCCCCACTCCAAGAACCAGAGCTGGCCAGGGAGGAGGACTCCAGGCAGCTTCTTCTGTCCATTTGGCCTAACCTGAACACTGAGGGAGGTGAAGCTGAGAGCTGAGGGAGGGACACTGATTTCTGCTCCCAGACTGACCCAGTGGTGGCCTAAAGGCTGAACATTTCCTAATTATGAAACTGGAGATTCTAATTACAGTGAGTGTTTATTCATACTCATTTAATTCCTTGTGTGAAGGAGGGCTTGATATTTTGGTGAAATTACAGTTGAGCTTTTTTTAACTCCAAATGCAGTGGGCAGTTGTCCCACCACCCCATAAAAGCTGTCAGTGATGAACATCAGTAAAAATGTAATGGGAGAACTAATGCATGAACTGCTGGAGAATCAATGAAATCTGAGTGTTTCAAATAATCAAAGACAACAGTTTTCACACAGTGGGTGTTGAATCAAGGAAATCCTTTGCACAGGGAGCTCCTGAGGCCAAGAATGGAGCAGGATCTGTGAGATGATCCCATACTCCCATGCACACCACGAACCCAAAGGTGAGCACAAATTCATGGTCATGTCCTGACCACTAATTACTGGATGCCTTAAATATCCCACCAAGGATCAGGGCCTGGAGAGGAAGGGAAGTCTTGCATTGCCTGCCAAAGCTGGTCTTTGGACACTTTTGGGTGCTTCATTCAGAGGCAAAGTGATGATTGGTGATTGAACAGCGTCTTTCCAATCCAGATGGATTTGGAGTAGAGGAATATTCCCTGGGCTATCCTATGGAGCGCCCACCAATTTGCTTCCTGAGAGTATAGAGTCTTCCAGTCTGGGTTTAATTAAGAGATGAGCATTACTCCCCAGGCACGTGGAGCAGGGAGGGATTTTCATGCCCCTCCAAGCTGCATTTTAAGCACAGATGGATCCTCTCCATGGACACCTAAACAGGACAGCACCACCGGGATCCACGGCAGGTCCCAGCCCTGTCCCCTCCCCAGCACTCACACACACTCCCACTCGTTTGGGTGCAGGATTTTCCAGAGGCACTCACTTCCTCTGGGTTTATCTGGGAGCAGGCTGCTCTGGTTAAAATAACACTGTGCAGCAGAACAGAAAATAAGATGTCACGGCAAACTAAACATCTACACTTTCCCAACATACTAAAAAGCTCTGGGGTGAGCAGGGACGGGCGAGGGGCAAAGGGACCAGGTGGCCCTGCCCAGCCCCTCCATGGGAGGTTTGGGCTGGCCATGCATTTCTATCCTGTCATCATTCCCAGGGAAGAGCTGGGGAGATGGACGCTGCCCAAGCCTATCTCCTATGACATCTTTAATTTTTGCCACTAAAGAATACATTTCATTTGCAGTAACATCTTATTTTCTGTTCCACTGCACAATTTTATTCTAAGAAAGGTGGTTTTCTCCTGGATAAACTCTGAAGAACTCCCCAGCTTTCCTTTCAGTAAGAAGAGCTTTGGAAACCCTGCTTTTATTTATTGGTTCATTTTTATTTCCTGTTCTTTTTCTGCCATGTTTAGTACGACTGAGTGACCAATTCAATAAAAAATGGAAAACTTGTGTGGATTGTGTAATAAAGCAGAGCAGGTTACTGAGGGGGCTGTATTATACTCACAATATTCTTTACAAAACCCAGATTTGAAATGGAGATATGCTGAATGAGATGGGGCGCTGATATTTCATTTCAGTTCTTATTATTGCTGTGAATAGGAACAGTCACCAGGACACATTTCCCGAGACACCCATGGGGAATATGCTCTTGGGAACAGCCCTGGTGCTTCCTGGAAATACAAGCCAGACCTGGAATTGCTCCTTTCCAACGCTGGAAGATGGGACTGGAAGGTCCTTGGGGCAGGAAGTGACATTTGCATTATGCATCGTGCAGGGCTTGGTGTGAGGGCAGAGCTCATTTTCTCTGGGCTGGGAGTAACACCTACAGAATTCTTGTGGAATCCTGGAATTGTTTAGGTTGGAAAAGACCTTTAAGATCCTTGAGTCCCAGCAATACCAAGCCACCACTGACCCATGTCCCCAAGTGCCACATCCACCTGCTCTAAATCCCTCCAAAGATGGGGACTCCACCACCTCCCTGGGCAGCCTGTTCTGATTCTTGACAAAATTCCTTCCAGGAGCTGATCCCCTGCCCTGAGAATTTCTCCCTTCCTGCTGCCAAGGAAACCCACAATGATCAGAGAGAATTCTTTCCAATAAACACAACTTTCCTGCCTCTGTGCATGGCACGTGTTCCTCTCTATTTTGCTGTCAAACTCATCCCAATTCAGGACATCTGCACTGACATTTTCCCATCACTGACAACTTTCCACACAGAATATTTCCTTTATTCCCCCTCTGCTGCAAATATTGCAGGTTTAGTACAGCAGCTGCTTGTGTCCAAGGGGAAGGGACATAATGAGGAGTTTTTTTCTTTGTGTAAGGGATAACAACTGTGTGATGGCACCACCTCTGCACAGCAGCATCAGTGATGTACAAAATCAAGGAGTTTATTTTCACCTCTTTTTTTTTTTTTTTTTGGTGGGAATTGGCTAAGATGGAGCATGGTTATGGTATGGCCTTAGTTCTGTGCAACAGAGTCTTTTTGAGGTTGTTTCCAGGTGTTTTCTTCCCTACTCTTGTGCTGGCACAATGGTAACACTGCTCTGTACAGGTAAAAAGTTCAGCAGCTGATGGAGAAAATGTTATCCCCCGGCAGCTGCTCATGAATTCTTATGTGCCAGCAGCAGTGCATGAACCATTCTTTGTTGTGAGATAAAATCTGACAGAAAAGCATAGCTCCTGACAGAAAAATCTGATGCAATTAAGTTTCTGTGCACAGCTCATAAACTTTGATATGGCAAATAATGGCTAAAATTGATCTTAAATCCAACATTAGAAAAGTGTCTGAACCCCCCACGTTCTACCAGATCAACTCCAGGTATCCATCTCTGCCCTCTTGGTGAAAGCAGGGCATGTTTTCCTTCCACACAGAAATATTAAGCAGCAAAGAAAAGAATGGGAGACTGGGAATAAATTCCAGGCAAAGGTGAATTTCTAGCACTGCATATTAGCGAAACTAATTTGGGGATGAAGCTGGACGCAAGTGACATGGACTGGCCTTGAGGAATTTCTCTTCTTGGCTCAGTCATGTAAACAAAACCAAGACCATGCACTTGATGTCCTCACCAGTTTAGACCACAGCTTTGACTGGGAGGTTGCTACAGAGCTCTGTGGGTCTCTGCTGTCTTCCATCCTTAGGGAAAAAAAAAACTGTTTTGGAGGAAAATTAAAGTTTCTTGCTTGTGCCATGTGGGTTGGGAGCAGGTGGGAGATGGGGACATTGCCACCAGTGAGGGCATCATGGTCCTTGCTGAGAGGAGATGGAACCAGCATGGAATTCACACCTCCTGGAGCACATAAAAAATGGAGTGTGGGAGTGTCTTAGATACAAAACAACATCATGTGGAGAGGGAAAGGACATTGCGAGGACTAAAGATGTCAAACAGCAGAGAAAAGCTTCTTATGGACCCAGGACAAATGTTGATATTTGCTATTTCCAGCAGCTGGGATGGAAACACAGCCCTGGTGTCTGGCAGACTCCTTGATCCCAACTTCTGTGGCAATCCAATGACTGACAGCATCTGTGGAAGGGGCTGCTTTAAATATGGGCAAATGCACCCAAATTCGACCAAAGACCATCCATATTAACTAAACTGATAACAACAGGATAACGGAATTGTTAAGGGTGGAATAGAGCCACTGAGTCCAAGCATTCCCCAGGGCTGGTATTCACCATTAACCCATGTCCCCAAGTGCCACATCCACATGGCTTTGGAACACTTCCAGGGATGGGGATTTCACCACTGGCCCGTGCAGCCTGGTCGTGAAATATGAAAACAAGTCTAATAAAACAATAATAAAATAATATTTGGAAGCAGTCCCAGCTAAAGCAGGTGCTTTAGTGAAGTTCCCTGTATCCATGCATAAAAGCAGAGGGGGATTTTTTTTCCCTCCACTGTGCACACAGAACCTGACAGACTCCGTGATCACCCCATGGCTGGGAGCTGGGAACAGACACCTGAGCACAACCTGCCTGCACAGAGAAATTTCCTGAGACACTACACTTTGGAGATGCCAAATGATCCTATTACAGACTTATCAAAGCAGTGGGGATTAGTAGAGATAAAACAACTTTCAGCACTGGTCTCTGCCTTTCTTTGCTCTTTTGTTTGTCTAAATAGCTGTTTTGGTGAGTGCAGGGAAATAATAGGAGGCAATTATTGCTCCATGTAATGTTCCATGTTTGGTTTTGTAATCCTTCAGTTCTGTTTATTCTCATTTTGAGCAAAAAAGTTCCCCCTGGAATATGCTAATCGCCTTTCAGCTCTGCAGAGCTCTCCTCCTGCAGAGGCTCCTGGCTTTGTGTGCACCTGATGGCAGCACAAGGACAGCGCTGTCCCCAGGGCCTGGGCCACTCAATGCCCGTTGTCTGGGCTGCACGTCCAGGCACAAAACAGCGGGAACAAATCCACCCAGGCACAAAACAGCGGGAACAAATCCACCCAGCAGCCCAGCACGGGGAGCTCCCTCGCTGGCAGCCCTCCGTGGCTCAGCTCCTTTCACCTTCAGGAAGGCAGAGAGGGATTTTGGATGGTGAGGAAGGAAAAGAGAGAACCAGAGGGCTTTTCAAAAGCAGCTTTTTTGGAAAAGCTGACCTTATCTGAGCTTTTAATCAGCTTTTAGATGCTGAAAATTTGTATCCAGCCTCTCCTTAGTAGGTGATCTCTCCTAAAATCTCCTTAGGAAGATCTAGAGAAGAGTTCACTTGTGCTTTCCACACTCAGCCTCTCCTTGGGAGGAACAAGGAGATGACTGGGAAGCACCATTAGGAGAGGCTGCTGGGACCTGTAGCCACAGGATTATTGCAGGGGGACGGATTTTGCTCCAGCAGATCTCTGTCACATAATTCTGTAGGTAACACCAGGGATCAAAACTGGGGGGACATCAGCTTTTCCTGTTGAATGCCTCCCTGGAGGCTGAATCCCCCTCTCCTGGGAGGCCCAGCAGTCAGGTGGCAGGAGATGATGTCCCTGTAGGTTGAAGAGCTGCTGCTGCCATATGGGCTGTGTTTCTGCTGATTGAAGGGCCCCAGGAAGGGATCTAAACACTTGTTGTGACTACCTGGGCCATGGAATCATGGAATCATGAAAACCCACCATCACTCTGGAGCCTGGGAGCAGCTGTGCAAAGCTGGGAAGGAAGGGCACACTTAAGTCCTTTGTTGACTCAGGGTCTGGAATGATGGACACAGAGTGGATGAAGGCGTTCCTGGATGGAAGCTCATCAGTGGGACATCAGCTGACAGGCAGAGTGTTGGTGTCTGGTGTCCTTGTGCATCTCCAAGGGGATGGTGCTCATTCTCCAGACCCCTTCTGCAGCTTGGTCTGGAGCACAGAATCATGGAATCACAGAATGGTTTGGGTTGAGAGGGACCTTAATTCTCATCCAGTCCCTGCCCCTGCCATGGGTAGGAACACCTCCCACTTGCCCAGGGTGCTCCAAGCCCCATCCAACCAGCCTTGGACACTTCCAGGCGTCCAGGGGCATCCACAGTTTCTCTGGCAACTGTGCTAGGCCCTTCCCACCCTCACAGCCGGGAATCTCTTTCATATATCACACCTAAATCTTTGGAACCCATTCCCCCTTGTCCTGTCATTCCAGTTTCTGATGAAAAGTCCCTCTCTGGCTTCCCAGTAGCGTCTCCAGACCCTGGAAGGTCCTGTGAGGTCTCCACACAACCTTCCCTCCCAGCCTGACTCCACAGTGGAGGTGCTCCAGTCCCCTCAGCAATTCCATGGCTCTTCTCTAGACTTGCTCCAAGAGTTCCATGTCCTTCATCACCAACCAAAAATTGCACACCTGGGCAGGGATATGAGTTTCACCAGTCTGAACTGTATCTTCTGGGACACAAAGAACACCCAAACACCATCACAGAATCATTAAGGTTGAAAAACACCTCCAGATCATCACCTTTGACCAAGTACCACCATGCCCACTTAATTATAATGCCACATCCACTTATTTTTTCAACACTGTGGAGTTGTTCATGCTCTGATTTGAGGAAAACACTGCTGCCCAGGGCATCAGGCCTGTAGATTGTTATCTGGAGCACAGGGAAACCTTTCCCACGAAGAAATGTGAGCGCACATTCGATGTTTGGCTGAGCTGAAGGAACTCTTCCACTCAGGATTTTCAAGCCCGAGGAGGAGCAGCCTGCTTGCTGTGCCTGGAGTGCCTTTGTCTCGTTTGTGCAAGTTTTGTGTGGCTCCCTAAATCCTGGTGCTGGGAATTACAGGGGCCAGCTCTCAGCCTTGGCTTGGTGGCTTTGCTCCTCCCGCTCCTCTGGCGACCGCGGAAAACAAACCCGGAGCGCTCATAGCGGATTAAACACCAAGCTCCACAGATACCCACCCACAGCAGCTCTCCAGCAGAGCCAGGACAGGTGACAATATCCCACAAATATACATAATAAAGCTCCGGAGAAGTGTGCTGGGAGCTGGGCTGTTGGGGAGGAAGGAGCCGGGGAAATAATGCATAATTCACAAGGCAAATTAATCACTCCTCTCTCCTCTGCCTGTTGCAATTATGTGGAACATGAGTAATCACCAGGTTA
>VWZP01003703.1:51484-70452 GCA_013396995.1 Dicaeum eximium
GCGCATTAGAGCAGAGAGATTGGGTAAAATTATTTTCCTTCATGCTTGGCTAGGCCTCAGTGTGAAAAAGGGGACCCAGCTTAGGGCTGGTGGGAGATGGCAGATAAAAGCAGCTTCATTTCTCACTGACCTTCCATGCGTTCGGCCCGGCCGCGCCAGGGGGGGAAGGAACAATGGGAGCCACTTCCAGAAACACCAACCCTGAGCGCCTGCACCTGGCTCCGGTGAATCCAGGTGGGCAAAAAACAAAAAGAGTCAGGGCTGGGCCTGGAAAGGGCTTCCAGAGCCCTGTGGGAGGTGGGTGTGGAGTGGCTGCAATGGCTGTGGGCAGTGTGGAGTCCATCAGGACCCATCAGGAGGATGTCAAAGCAGACTAAAGAAGCCAAATCCCGTGGATGGTCTAAAGAAGTCAGATCCCAGCCCTAATTCAGCAAGAGATTTGATGTAACACTCAGCATCCATTAGCAGGAATAGGAGCGGGCTTGGAAGGGATGCCTGAGCCCCTTTGGGAGATGCCTATTTTATATCTCAAAAGAAAGAAAAGCTTTGCATTACAGTGAATCATTGAATCATCAAATTCTTTGGGTTTGAAGGGACCTTAAGCCCATCCAGTTCCTCCTCTGCCATGGGCAAGGACACCTTCCACTATCCCAGGCTGCTCCAAGCCCCATCTAGCCTGGCCTTAGGCACTTCTAGGGACCCAGGGGCAGCCACAGCTCCTCTGGGCACCCTGTGCCAGGGCCTCACCTCCCTCACAGGGAAGAATTTCTTCCCAATATCCCATCTAAGCCTGCCCTGGTAGTGTAAAACCCTTGTCCTGTCACCCTTGTCCAAAGTTCCTCACCAGCTTTTTTGTAGACTCCCTTTAAGGGAATGTGATGTGGACTGAGCAGAGTGTGACAGAGGATGCAGGGTGCAGCTGGTCCTACTTGGCACAGGTGAATGAGTTCACCAAAAGCCTGATGGGCTTAAAAAAGGGTCTCTGGAAGGCTGAGAATGTTCTTAGTGCTGGGTGGATCCCTCCTGGAGGGAGGTGGTCTCTGTTCTATGTCCTGAGGGGAGAAGGTTCTTTATGTTTTGTATTCCTCTTTCACATCCCCGAGAGTCTGGGGTGCTATTTTAGATGGGGAGGGAGAGAAAAGATGCTCTACACTGAGTAGGGTTGGCTACAGGCTCTGAGATTCTGGCGCCCTGATGATGAAGACAGGTGGATATTTGTTCTTCCTTGCTCTTCTCTTCACTCAAGTGACTTCCCTGTCAAAGTGCATCTCCTTCCTGGTCCTCACATGGTGATTTCGTGGTAGGATTCACTTGGTGAATCCTTCACCAAGAGCTTTTAGATACAGAAAGCTCTTCCTAGCCCCAAGTTCTAGACTTATTCCTTCACTTTACATAGAGCCCTCTGCCCCTCGAGATCTTGGGGGCAGTTTCAAGCTCTCCTTGATGGTGACACAACTCACCCTGCAGGCCCAGTTAATTATCCCAGGATTACTGAAGTGCTAGTATGACATGAAGCTCTTTAGTACCTTTTGTGCATTTGTGGTTTTCCCAAGAGCTGAGGGTTTGCACAGGACCTGTGACGCAGGAATTCTTTCCTTTCACCTACCTAAGGCTCAAAATGCAGAGGTAAAATATATCAGCAGGGCACCCATCCCTGTGCAGGTGGTTTCAGGGGCAGAGCTGAGCTGGAATGTGGCTGTGGAAGCGCTTCCTCCTTGTTTTTCCACGTGAGCAAAATGAAAAAGGGAGTTAAAGCTTATTCAAACTTAAAATTTCCACTGACATAAAAGGCTCATCAGCCCTTGGTGCTGCTGTGTGAAGTGTCTGGCCTCAGATGACTGTTTTGCTGATGAGATCTTCCAGGTTAGTCCTGGATGCTTCCAGAGACACCTGCTCCAAGGACACTGGGCACCAATTAAACCAGACTCTCTATTTAGACAACAGACACCTTTTTGGGATGAATCTGAATTATGGGTGGGGGGAAAAGTGCTTTAGGCTTGTCTGTAAATGATGCTGGAAATCAGGAGCTTATTTCCTGAATTGTTCTTTGAAATGCCACTGGAAGTTGCACAATTAATTCTCTGGGAAAGCCCAGGTTGCTGTTTTTTTAAAACCTAAAGCATTACAACTTTAAACATAAATATCAGATACCTTTTAACCAGTTTCCCAGCTGAAGCTTTCCCAAGGAACTTCATTGTGTCTCCCTCAAAAGTCCTGTGTGTGGGAACAGTGAACAGAGAGGTGCTGTCAGACAAAACCCTGATGTGAAGAAAATGAGAGGTGTCACACTTCCTTCTGGTCCTTCCCAAGTGCTTCTCCAGCAAAAAGCAGCCTCCTGTCATCAGGAACTGGGCTTATCTTTGCTGGGCCACCCAGATGCCTGATTAAGCTGAAATAAAGTCTGGGGGAGGTTAGCTCAGGAAATGGGTTTTGGGGAGTCCAGGGTTGCACCTGGCTCACCTCCCCAAGCCAACTTAAGCTGCTGAGCTGGAAGACACCCACTGGATGCATTTTTTTGTCTCCTGGTTGTTCTCGTTCTCTTTCAGAATCCCCTAAATTCTGCAAATTCTTATTGCTGCAAATTCTCTGTCTTTCTCCTTGACTGCTCCTCACATCAAAACAAGGACTAGCCCAGGGAGTCCTTTAGAGAAAAAAAAACCCTATGGAGCAGAAATATTTCTTCCCCTTAAAATAAATCAGCGAGAGGAGGTTTATAATTCCTCCAGGGGGAAAATTGCACCTGCCAGACTGTTTTCTCAGGCCTCGGCTCTTGAAGCACTTGAGCACAATTCCAGCTTGAATTGCAGGAGTTCTCCTCCTGCCTGGCTCCCGTCGGATGACTCATGGCTTTCAAAGTTGGTCACGTCCTTCAGGATCCTGCGGAATTGAACGGCGCCTTTCCTCCCCTGCAGCTCAAGGATACGGAATGGGAGCCATCCTCCCTTCCAACCCTGCCTCCTGCCTGAGCTCATGTCAAAATGTTCTCCTTGGAAAGTTGCAGCACGGTTCTGTTTGACAGACGGGAACACAGGGACGTGCTGGGTACTTTGCCACGTTTCCTGCAGGGAACAACTTCACATCTCTTCAGTTCAAACAAGGGTTTTCTCCATGTCTTGTTTAACCCCCTTGCTGCCCTGACACAGGAAATATTCCTGTGAGCCCAGTGTGGCCTAAATCTTTATTTCCAGCCTTAGAAAGGGACTGAGGCAGAGTTGAGAGAGTCTGGATTTTAAGTTAGAGGGACACTTTGCATCATGTCTTAGAGCTGATGGACTTCACCTACAGCTGAGCCCTGGGGGGACGAGGGGTGATGGTTTGGAACTAAAAGGGGGGAGGTTTATACTCAATGTAAGGAAGAATTTTTTTACAGTGAGGGTGGGGAGGCCCTGGCACAGATTGCCCAGAGAAGCTGCTGTGGCTGCCCCTGGATTTCTGGAAGTGTTCTAGACCAGGTGGGATGAGACTTGGAGCACCCAGGGATAGTGGAAGGTGTCCCTGCCCATGGTAGGGATGGAACTGGGTGGGCTTTGAGGTCCCTTCCCACCCAAATCACCCAGGGATTTTGTGGGATACTGTCAGCACAGTGCCCCGAGCAGGGTGAGGTGCCCCAGGCTGATCTGTGCTCCATTCTGGGATTCCATGACTCTGAGTGGGCTGCAGTGCCAGGAGGATCCTGCTTTGCCTTCTGCACCAACAGCACCTGAGGAACATCACATGGACTTGCAGGCCCGAGAGGAGATTTTCACCACAGTGTGATCTCAAATCCACACACTCTGGTGCTACCTCCCTCGGCCTCCCAAGTGTCCAAGGGAAATTGTAGCTGTTCCCATTTCACTTCAGGTCTTGAGGTCCTTCCAGGAAGCTCAGTGAGCTCCTTTGTCCTGTGCCTTGCACACACTGGGGTTCTCCTGTTGTTCCTTCCAGGCTTGTCTTGACTCAGGGATCTGCTCCAGCCTGCCATGAAATTCCCCCAGCCTGAATTCTTTCTGCTCTTCTTGCCCAGGGAAATCACATAAAGGTGTCCTGCTTATGCCACCCTTCACCAAATGAGGAGAACACTGCAGCCCAGCTGGATTGTGGGGAGGGATTGGTAGTCGTGGTCTGACTTTTAGGTCCTGAATTCAAAGTGGGGCAGTTGTTTCCATCCTCCCACAAAAGCTGGGCAGAGCAGGAGGGGCCCTGACAGGTTGCCAGCAGGGCAAATGCTGCCATTGAGTTTTCCCATCCTGTCTCTTCTCCAATACCAGGAGACTGCCCCGTCCCTTTACCCCATGAGCCCTCTCTCATGGCAGGAAACTCTTCTGGCTCACACAGTCTTCAAATCTAAAAAATTACTTGTTATCCATCCAATTTCTCTGAGAGGAAATTCTATTAAATCCCCAGAAGAAAGTGCATTATGGCTGTACTTTGCGAAGCAGACCCTTGAATAAACTTTTTTCCTTATTTCACGTAAGGAAATTCACATTTCCATTATTGCTGTCATTATGAAGCAGATGAACATTTTCTGGAACAATTAGACGCGGGTGTGTGGAATAAAGAGCAGAGTTCGCCTGAGATCATTGAAACCTATCTGTTTGGGTGATTCATTTTCTTCCAACTAGGCTGCCCATAATAAGCTTTTCTTCTCTGGCTTTGTCTTGTTTCCCATTTCAGGCAGCCACAATGCCTGAAGAATTGAAAGAATGTCTTTCCCCATGTCCTTGTGCTGCGGCTGAGCCTGGCAAACAAAAAAATAAAATATATTTAAGAAAAAAATAAAGCAGAAAAAGAAGAAAAAGAGGGGGCAGAGCAGATTATAAATAAAACAAGTGGTGAGGGTAACCTGGGGCGAGAGGGCCTTGAGAAATGTTGTGGTGTAGAGGATGGGAGAGGCATTCTTTCTGCTCCTAAATGGAAAAAAAAATAATTCACGTGCATAAGAGATGGCAGAATATTCCTTTTCCTGGCCTGGTTCTTATGTCATGTGGTACCATGTGCTGAGAAACTTCATCTCCTGCTTCCATGACTTTGGTAAAATCCCTAATGTTCAGAAAGTGCTCCTGGTGACCTCATGGAAAATGAGATTTGGCTCTCTGGGTTATGTGTCACAAAGGTGACACAGCTGGTCTGTGGGGCTGAGCCCTAGGAAAGGAAATGGTGCAAAAACCTTTACAAATACAGGGTGTCCTCTGCACATCTTTCCAATGGGACCTTCTCCATGCCCTCACCCCAGGGTATCTGGGGCTGATCCCCAGTGTGGGCATCAGGAAAGGGATTGGGCACTGCCCTGCTCAGGTGAGACCCCACCTGCAGAGCTGCCCCAGCCCTGGGCCCAGCACAGGAAGGAGCTGGAGCTGCTGGAGAGAGCCCAGAGGAGGCACCAGGATGATCAGAGGGATGGAGCAGCTCTGCTGGGAGGAAAGGCTGAGAGCTGGGATTGTTCAGCCTGGAGAAGAGAAGCTTTGGGGTGACCTCACTGTGGAATTGCAGTGCCTGAAGGAGCTGACAGGATCCATGGACAGAGACAATTTCCAAGGGCCTGGGGTGCCGGGACAAGAGAGGATGCCTTCCTATTGCCAGAGGAATGTTAATTATATGGGATATTGGGAAGAAATCCTTCCCTGGGAGGGAGGTGAGGCCCTGGCACAGGGTGCCCAGAGAAGCTGTGGCTGCCCCTGGGTCCCTGGAAATGTTCCAGGCCAGGTTGGATGGGGCTTGGAGCACCCTGGTTTAATGGAAGGTGTCCCTGCCCATGGCAGGGGGTGGAACTGGATGAGCTTTAAGGTCCCTCTCAGCCCAAACCATTCCATGATTCTGTGATTGCTGACAGAGGTGCAGCTGGCTCCCATTAACTCTTTGCCCACATCTTTATTTCTTGTCAGCTTTTCTTTGGATGTGTCTGTGACTCCCAGCCAGGATGGAGCAGCACAGAGCCCCAGCAGCTGCAGTGCCCACCCTGGGGAAGGCACCTCCTTCCCAAACTGGCTCCTCTCCCTGGGGCAACAGCTTTATCCTGCACATAAAAGTGCAGTTTCCTCCTCAGTACCTCACAGAGGAGTCTGGTGAGTCCCATCCCAAGTGGAACAGCCTGAATTCCTTGTTTCAGTAGTTGTCTCAAAGTGCAATGCTATGGAATCACAGTTGCACCTCACTCACAGGAGTGGGTGCTGTGACGCTCCTCCTTGGAGGGCTCAGAAAGTGTTTCCATCTTTTTGTTTTTTTCTTGCACATACATAAATACACCTGAGTAATGAGAGATGACTGCTAGTACAGGGAGATTTGCTGAGGGGGATGTCCCTTGACAAACAAATAGGTTTGTAGGGGGCTAAAATCATATTTTCCTTGTTCATCCAAAATTAAACACGAGCCTGCTGGATGATCCCTTGCTGGTTCACCTTTTTTTGCAAGCAAGATGACAGCAGTGCAGCCAAAATTCCTGTCTGATGGCAGGAATGAGCATGTTCCATTGTGGTTATCAACCAAATCCCCACGGAACAGCCTAAGATTTTGTCAGGACTGCTTCAAATGCTCTGCAAATCTCCTGGGCACCTCCAAGAATGCTTTGTACTGAAGTTTGCAACTCAAGAAATTGTTGGAGAGTGGAAGGAAATAAAGAGCTTGCTTTGATTCTTTTAAAACAGCAGCAGCAGCTGGCGTGGGGTCTGCCCTGGGCTGCTTTTGGATATATATATTAGCAGGGATTGAATGGAATAGAAGCTACTGGAGAACGTGAGGCAAGGGAAAATGTTTTTCTAAGGAAGAGAAATGGTAAAACTTAAGGGAGAAAGCGGAGAATGCGAGACCTTGAACCGAGACTCTTTGGGGAGAGGGGGGAATGAAACAGGAAAAAAAAAAGTGCCCACTTGAATAATAGACTAACTGGCGACCTTGAACATATATGTGTGCATAATGAGAGTGAAACAAAGGGCCTCTGAATATCAGGCATTCTTAGGCTGCAGAATAATAATCACAAGTGGCAAATGTAAGAAATAAAAGCAAGACATAATATAACCGAAGTAATGGGGACCTGAACCAGCGGAGATGAGAGGAATGATGGAGGCTTCAGCAGCAGCCTGGGCTCCTCTGTGGCCCAGGTACTGCTTGGGCATCTTAAACTTGCAAAGCCAAGATTTTCATGCTGCTCCAGGAGGATTTTTTTAAATGTTTTATTATCCTGGACCAAGTGGAAGCTCCATTTCTTCCTCAGAGCGCTGGCCAAGTTTGGGAGAGGGGAGTTTCCCAGGATGGTTCTGCTCCCCAGCCGTGTCCAGCCCTCCTTGTCCTGCATCCCAGCTGGCAGGGGATGCTGCTGCCCATGGATGCTGAGGGGTAGCATCAATCCTTGCCAGTGAGGGATGTGGCTTGATGCTGATCACTGGGCTCCATGGATCTGGCAGGGCCAGTGGATGTAGGGATTTCTATGGAAAAGTGGTAACGTTCCCAGTTTGTTCCCAGTACTCCTCACAGCTGTGCACATCACTGTGAAGCAGCAAGTGCTCTCATCCTGCTTCCTGCTATGGCTTCTTAGGCAAGTCCTCAAGTCATCTTGACCGCTTGAGAGTTGTCTGGTCCTTGATTTCTTCTGGATTGTCTGTTTGTTTCCTTATTTCACTGCGAGTGCAGTTCAACACAGTGCTCACAGGCAAAGTCCCTGCCCTCTGTGTGACTTCTGAGGCTGCTTTTCTCTCTGGGGATGAGGATATTGATCCCAACCTTGTGCTTTTCCTGCCCAAATCCTATATGCTGTAATCCCTTTGCAACTGTCCTTCACATCTTCTTCTGATTAGACTTGGGTAGCTCCAGAAGAAATGTCTTAAATGCCTTCTCCAGATCACCAGTGAAGATGTGGGGCTCCTCCTGAGGTTCTCCTTGGCATGTGATCCTCGTTTGGTTTCTTCTCAGTAACTGGGCAATTTGAGATGGACATTGAAAGATTTCCTCTGTGGCCTCCCCTTCTTTTGGGGTTTCTCGGAGGCTGTGAGGGATTTTTACATTAGATTTCTTCTTCTTCATCCCTTCTGTCCTCAGAGCTTGTTATTTTGTGCCTGGAAGAGTTCAAAAAATGTGTAGATGTGGTGCTTGGGGAAAGGGTTTCGTGATGGGCCTGGTTGGACTCAATATTCTTAGAGGTGTTTTCCAGCCTAAATGATTCCAGGCTGCTCCTTCAATTCTACCAAGGGTCACCCCCCAACATCCCTGTGAGTGAGGTGGCTCCACCACCTCCCAGATCCATCACCTTCCCAAAGTGGGACCCTCTGAGGACTGTTCACATCAAAGATGGGAATTGTCTGGCCCATTTCTCTGTGGAGCTGGATGGGTTTTGAAGCTGAAGCCACTAAAGACTCTTAGAGAAAACTTCAGCCGAGCTTTGCAAGGCTGGACATTTTTTTTTGTGGGTTTCCATCCTCTGAGGATGCCGGATCTCCTGCTGGAGGATCCATTCCTTCAAACAGCCCAGGTACCCTGGGCCTGGCTCCCACTGCCTGGTGTGGATCCGTGTGTTGTCCTCATTCTTCACACCACAAAAGATTAAAGATAATACTGATACTAATAATACAAACCCGCCCTTGTGAGAATGGGCTGCCGGAGGTATTATGCCAGAGAAAGGCTCTGTGAAATGGCTTGGGTAATTTACACTCATTAGGAGGAGAATGCAGTAGATTAAAGGTAGCAAGGGTGAATAGCTTCCCATTTTTGTCAAACTTGCCTAACCTTTTATTCACCTGCTGAAGCCATTATTTTATAATAATAAAAAAGAGGAGAAAGAGCCTTGCATGAACTTGGGGAGAAAGGCAGAGAGTGCAAGCTAGGAGCTATTTTCTCAAGAGAGAGAAATGCAGCATTATAGATTAAAGGTGAAAAGACAGCCCTCATTTAAATCAATCCACCTCTCCGAAGCATATTTATTCACAGATTAATTAGAGTTGCAAATGAAAATGATCTGGTTGGTGGGAACATTATTGAGGCCTTTAAAGTGCGGGAGTGAAGATTAAAAGGAAGCACACTTACCCTTCCCTTATGATCTGAAGAGGAGATCAAAAGAGTTGGTGTCAAATTAACAGCCCTGATGATTTCTCTCTTCTTCTAGGCCTCGTTTATTATCTCAGGCTCATGTTGGTACACGCAGGAGGAAGACCTGGTTTCCTGAGCTGCCGCTGCGGGAGGAGTGTGGGGACCCTTGGGACAATTGGGAGCGGGTGGGGAGGCCTGCAGCTGCCTGGCCAGGGACACGGGGAATGTGTGTGTGTGCAGGGGAGCAGCACCTCCAGACCTGGCCCGTGGGATGTCACGGAAGGGAGGAAATGTTCATTTGTGTATTAGGGTGTTGTAGGGAATCGTTCCAGATACCAGACTTGTCAATTAACCAACCACGGCTAATTGAACACCCAGCCTTTTCTGAGTCTGTGGGATGGATTTTGGACTTGCTGTTGCATAAGAACCATGATTTTGCTCTTCTTGAAGGGAGGGGAGACAGACTCAATCCTTGTGAGACTCCACCAGGAGCAGTACAAGCACAGCAAAGCAAGGAACGACATTTGGATCCTTTGGGAAGACACCAGCAGAGGCAGCACACCCAGGCAAGAGTGTTCCTTTCCATGGGATCTGCATGGGCCTGGAGCAGGCAGGGGAAGCCCAGTGCAAGTAGCCTTGATCCCAACAAGGTTGCACTTGATCCCAACAAGGCTGGGATCAATATCCTTATGCCCAGAGAGAGGAGCGTCCTCGGAAGTCACACAGAAGGCAGGGACTTTGCCTGCAGGCGAGCTCTGTGTTGAACCCAGTGTAGCCTGGTTGGAAGCAGAGAGGTGAGATCATGCAAAACTCAGGGAACATCCCAGCAAGGTCCATCCAAGTGAAGCTCCTTTCCCATTGGATCACAGGAGGGAAGATGGTAACTGGCTGTGCCTGGAGGCAAAGATGTCATTGAATCCCAGAATGGTTTGGGATGGAAGGCACTTTAAAGCTCATCCACTCCTACCCCCTTCCATGGGCAGGGACACCTTCCATTAGCCCAGGTTGCTCCAAGCCTTGTTCAGCCTGGCCTTGGACATTCCAGGGGCAGCCACAGCTTCTCTGGGCACCCTGTGCCAAGGCCTCACCTCCCTCACAGGGAGCAATTTCTTCTCAACATCCCATCTAAGCCTGCCCTCTGGCAGTAGGAAGGCATTCCCCCTTGTCCTGGCATTCCAGGGCCTTTAAAATATAAAAAGGGCAAGGAGGCATATTCTGAGAATTTTCCCTTAGCATGGCTCCTCTTTTTTTTTTCCTGATATTTGAAGGCTGGAAGGGGAACATCCCCCATAATCCTGTTTTTCTTATATGGTGATCTTCCCTGTGCAATGACTGCTGCATAAACTGATCTCTGTCAGCACAGAGCAGCTCTGCTCTGGTGCTTTGGATTCATTCCCAGCTGTCTAGTAAGGATCATGGCAGTGGCAGTGTAGACAAACCTCAAAGGGTCGTCTGACTGCGTGGTTGCCAAGAGGTCTCTCACTTTGCAAGCCAATATTAGAGGTGCTGCAGGTTTAGCAGGAATGAACCCACTGCAGGAATTCTTATTTTTTTCCTGAGCTCTCTCAGAAAGGAGAAGTGAAAAAGGGAAAAACAGCAGAATCCTCTGCTGCCAGCGTGGGCACCAGGAAATGGCTGCAGAGCACTGGAGGAAGGAGGAGAAGCAGCAGCCTGAGGTATTGACTGGCTCTTCTGCAGCCAGACAAGAGCTCTCATGAAGGACACATTGGGAGCTTCCTGGTGCTCAGAGCCTGCTCTGAGGGCTGATCCAGCTCCAGAGGAGCTGGAAGGGCACAGAGGGAGAGGCAGCCCAGCAGGCTCAGCTGAGCTGTGGTGCTGTCTCCAGCTGCTGTGGCTCCAAAGGGTTGAGTCCATCCCGAACTGGGGACAAGGGAAGTCTTGGTGCTGCCTTCAGGGACTGACAGTTGTATCAGCAAGGCTGGAGGATCCCAATGCACCCAGGATCCTGGTTTGTATCAGGAGGAATGAGCTGGCCCTGTGCTCCAGCAGGAGGAGGTGGTGGCTTTCCTGACCCCATCCCTGAAGGGTTTGAAATGCCCACACCATCCATCTCTCCCTGCTCCCAGTGCTTGGCTCTGTACGGGGGTGCTGTGCCCTGAACTCCGGGAATGTGGTGTTTTTCCTGAAGGTCCAAGTGGGAGGTGTGAGTTGGGTGCCAGTGGTGTGGAATGTTTGGGACTGGCCGGCTCCATGGAGCTCCATGGGCACTGCTCACACCAGGCACACTTCCCAGGAAACAGCTGATGGGATAAGGGATTGTTCCACCCAATGCTTCATTACCACACAGCCCTCCTAATTTGCTGGGTTACCCCTAGGGGATTTGGCATCCCTTGTGCACTCAGATTTTCCTTGCAATTGAGTTCTTCCTCCATCAGATACCCAAATTCTCCCACTCTCCCTATGAGGGACAACACAAATCTGGTGGAGGGGGAGGAGGATTGGCATTTGCTATTAGTTGGTTTTGTTTGGGTTTTTGTTTTGTTTTGTTTCATTTTTTTGGGGTTTTTGGGTTTTTTTTTTAATTGTGCTCTGGCCATGCCAAAATCTTGGCATTGCAAGTCTGAGAGAGGACTGGATAGAGACACCCATTCCCAACTGTGTGGGCTCAGCAAGGATCTCTCTTCTCCACCACAAGGCAGACAGCACTGCAAGCACGAGAAGAGACATTTTCCCAACGGGTCTGGCTCCTTCCTGAGCTCTTCTGTGTGTTCAGAAAAGCCCAGCCAGGAAGATTTCCATGGAAGGGTCAGCTCTGGCTTGTGTTGATGACTTGGGAATTGCTCTGCACAGGCTGCAATGGCATTTCTAGTTTAAAACATCCCCTTGAAGCCGAGTTTGCATTTGGATGTGGATGCAAATGAGAACCTAATCAGGTTTCTTTTCCCGTAAATATTTTGTTTCTGCTCGGAGGAAACAAAGCACCTGTGTGTGGTTTGTGCTGAGTTTTCTGCTCTTATTTGGGTTTGATTTCGACCTGCCCATGTAGGACAAATGTTTTGCATCCACAAGATTTAAATGAGCTGGGAGACTTGTTCCCCTCCCAGCCCTGCTGACAGGTTCCAGGCTGTTTGCAGAGGCTTTCCTGAATTGATGATTTCTAGGTCAAGGAGAGTGTTACGTTTTTTGACCGTTTGTCTTGTGCTAATCGCTGTCAGCCCCGAGATTTATGCATGGATAGTGACAGCAGATGGGGTCACTTTTATTAGGAATTCACACAGGCAGGGAAAGGCAAAGGCACGGGGGCCTTTGCCAGGTGGGCTGTGGATACTCAGGGACTCCTGCACTGAAAATATTTCTGGTCTTAACAAAGCTTCAGCTCGTGGATTTTCATGATTTCTTGTAATAAATGTATTTACATAGAGTTTTTTTCTTTTTCGATAGCTTTTATGGGAAATTATCCCATTATTGCCCAACATCCTTGTCTCTGGTGTCTGCTTTAGTGGATGATTCTGAGTGGATTCATCCTGCACAATCAATTGGATTCAAAGGGTCTCCACCTATATTCCAAATATACCATTGCTTCTTGCAATACAAACCTCTAGAGCCCAGTATCTATTTACATCCTGCATTTTTTTCTGGATGGAAAGAAAATTTGCAAAAATCTGGAGTTGCCAAGAATTCCAGAATAAATCACTGTATCCAGTGGCATCTTGTGCTGGGTTGGAGGTGATGCATCCCTTGGCAATCTTTAACCCAGTGTGCAGGTGGTGTAAAACTTCAATTCCTAAGTAATCTAATGCCTTAATTTTTATTTTTTCAGGGCAATATAAATCACATCGTGTTTTTCTGTGTGGTGAGTGTGATGATTCCAAGAAGTGGGGCCAGTGGAGGCTGTGGAGATGCTGAAGGGCCTGGAGCATCTCTGTGCCCAGGAAAGGCTGAGGGAGCTGGGGCTGCTCAGCCTGGAGGGGCCCTCAGCCCTGGCTGTCTCTGGCTGTCCCTGGCTGTCCCTGGCTGTCCCTGNTTCCTGGGCAGGTACAGAGCCCTGAGCAGATCCCAGAGAGGGTGTGGAGTCTCCCTCACTGGGGATATTCCAGAGCTGTCTGGACACAATCTGTGCCGTGGGCTCTGGGATGGCCCTGCTGGGGCAGGGAGCTGGCACCAGGTGACCACTGTGGTCCCTTCCAGCCTGGCCCAGTCTGGGATCTGGGATATGTCTCCCTTGCATTTCATCCCCTCTGTTCACAGGAATTTCAAATTTCCCATTTCCAGGCCTTTTCTGAGTTTAGATCTCTTCCCTCCCAGTCTAGATTTGTTCTCGCCCATTTTCCTCATCTCAGCTTTACTCGATCCATCACATCCTTGGGGCCCAGATCTCGTTCCTCTCCTTTTCTTTCTCTCCCATGACACTGTTCCACTTTTCCATACAGGTGTGGGAACACAGCAACACCTTTGCCAGTCCTTTCTTTGGCATGACCTGAACAAATCGACTTCAACCAAAGAACTTTGGTTTGGGGCTACTTCTAAATGATTTTTGGAGCAGCGCATTGTGATTTCGAGCCCTGCAGCCACCCCAAAAAAATACCTGACGTGGGACTATAAGGTTGTATTCTTGTATTTTCCTAAAGAAATCTCCATGCTATGCATCAGCCTCTGTTTTTGGGGATGTGCCTTGGTGCAGGTGATGGAATGGGTTGGGTTCCTTGGGGGGGTTAAATCAGCACAGTCACTCTGTCACTCAAGGGGTGGCAGCCACCAGCTGCCATTGTTATCCCTGGGACACCATCACAGGTGGGAAAACATCCCATCCTGTGCTGGTGGGTTGGGGATGGATGTGAGATGTCCCAGCCAGAACCTCACCCGGAGGAGTGAGCATCCTCTCATCCCACTTGCAGCCATGGGAAAACAGATGAAACAGCCCAGAACAAACATTTGGTGAGCAAGTACGAAAAAAACCCAGGGGAAAAAATTCCCTTTGGAAGCTCCTGAGGCCTGGAGTGATGCAGAGCTGTGGTTAATGGCCACTCCCCGAGGTTTCCCCTCCCATGGAGCACAATTGATTGCAGCGAGATTACGATGCCATTAAAATTCACTCTGCCCATAAACCAACGCCGGGGAAAATGCTGACGTTTATAGCAGCTCCTACAAGAGACATATTTCAGGGCAAAGTGAGTCCTAATGCAGGAACTTTATTTAGGTAAAACAACATCCAGGGAGGGGGGAGAGGAGGAGGAGAGGTGGTGGCGATTGCAGAGAATTTTATTTCTTTCAACTAATGGGTATAGGGATGCTAAATTTAAAAGACATTTTTAATAAATCTATTGGCCTTTGACAAAATCAATCCAAACCCCATAAACCAAGAAGTCACCCACTTGGTATTAATGAGGCTGCATTTGCATTTATTTTTCCTTTACACTAGACAAACCATTAATTTCGTGTTTATGCTTCCTTTGAAGTCTGAATGCTTGGAGATAGATGGCCACATCAAGTCTCCTGCTGCTACATTAATATTTTGCTATAAATGATAAATTTGACCATTTTCTACAACACCCCTTTTTTCTTTAAGAAAGCTGAGAAAATGCAAGCAATAAGTCTTAAGCCCCTGAAAGCTTTGCTGTTTTTTTAAATACTCTGCAGTCATTGATTATTAAAGCAGTCATAGCTTTAACTTGGGCTTGCATTTGATGGCACCCAGCATTCTCCTGCTGTAAATTGAGAGATGTTCATTAACCAATCAGGGGCTCCTTTTTTGCAAATCACCTTTCATTTGACCCGTAGAAAAACTGGACATGGCCAAGTCACCGCTGCCTCACCCCCTCCCTGGCCTCTGAAGGCCCCTCCTCACATCTCTGGGTTGCTTCCATGCAAGTTAAGTACATCCTTGTGCTCCAGCAGGACATCCAAGGTGCCTTTTCCCAGTTTTGCAGTAATTTACTTTTTTTTGGTAGTTATTTTTTTCTTTCAGGATGCTCTATTACCCATACAGGACACCAGGAGCCTCCCAAAAAGCCCCAGCTCCTAGAAACAAAGGGAAAAGCCTTCTGAAATCTTCCAGGATGATGGGCAGGAAGGAGATTAAACTTCTGCAAGGACTCTTGGAAGGTCTGTAATTTTCCAGAGCCTGGACTCTTCTCCCAAACCCCAGTCCCAGATCCAGAAAAGGGCACAAGTTTGGTGATGCTCCATGTGCCCCTGCCTGATGTGGGTCTCAGGATGGGTTTCATGAGCTCCATGTGAGGACTAAACCTCTCCCAGGAGGAGGGGGATGGCTGATATCCAAGAGAATTCCTGCAGCTGGTGCAGGGAGTTGTGTGGCAGCAGGGAAAGCTTGGAAAGCTTGGGAATCTCAAAAACATTCCAGGTGCCTGCTTTTCCTGAGGAGCATAGAGTGACAGGCAGAGGTTAGATCTGAAAAACCCTAAGGATCCCAGATTCCCCAGAATCCCTAAGGGTTCCTAGGCTGGTGTTCACACCTCAGGGATGTTGCTGGGTACAGTTACCTGGGCTGGGGCGCTGGGGGGGATAAGCCCTCTCAGGTGGGATTCGGGAAGGGGCGTCCAGCCCTCCTCCTCCCAGCAGGTCAGACCTTCTCCTGAGACACTCCTAAGAACTGCCCCAGGGGTTCCTCATGGACTCTGCACCTTGCAGAACATGAGGATCCTGACTGGCCAGCCCTTGCACAGAAGCCCAGAATCGTGGAATGGTTTGGGTTGGAAGGGCCCAAAAGCCCTTAAAGCCCATCCAATTCCTTGCCCTGCCATGGGCAGGATCACCTTCCACTATCCCAGGCTGCTCCAAGCTCCATCCAACCCGGCTTTGGACACTTCCAGGGATGGGGCAGCCATGCACATGTACTCTTGCAAGGATTTCTAGGCTATCAGAACCTCAGCTGCCAAAAGAGAGATTTTGGGGTCTGTGTTTCTTGATTTAGGTGCCTCAGTTCTTCCTTCTTCACTGCCATTATCCACAGGCAGGGAGATGGGGTGGGAGAGGCAGATCTAGGGGGGCATCTCTGGGGTCCCAGCTGAGGCTGCAGCAAGTCCCAGTGCGAGCTGTATGTCTGCAGCAAGCTGGCTTTTGGTTCCCTTCCAAATTCCTCTGGCAGCACGTTGCTGATCCATGCCCTGCTGCTGTGGGATGCAAACGTTGCATGGAATGCAGGGATGCCCAGTGTTCTGCACTGAGACTGGGGATTAAGGGCTCCTTCAGCTTCAGCCTCTTTCCCTTCCCACTAAATCTTTTATCTGGTGTCTGCCAGGTCTCCCAGCAGCTTTGGTGGTGGAGGATCTGAGCTGTGTTTTTCCCCCTCTCCTGAATCTGAGCTGCTCTCTGCACACACACTCTAAACAAGGAGCAGGGCCCTGAGCATGAATTAGCAGATTAAACATCACTTTCTTTTTTTTTTGTGGGTTGGTTTATTTTATTATTTTTTATGAAGCATCTTTTATAGCTGTGCTGGGGTTAGATTTCATCTAACCCTTGTTTATTTTCTTTGCCAGCCGGAGTTTATGGAGGAGGGAAGGGATGTTATATCAATAGGGGAGTGGCTATTGACACTTGCTGCTATGAAGTGCCTTTATGTGCTTTCAAATGGCAGGATTATGCTCCGGATGGCTCCGTGCTGGAATTGTCTCCTGCTCCATTAACAGCTGAGAGATGGAGGCATGAACTGATCGTGGGGGCCTGACATGAAGGAGGGATGAATATTGAATGGGTGAGTTGCACCCACTCTGGCTCTTTTCCCTTTTTTAGAAGAAGAAGAATTCCTACTTCTGAGAATACGCTGAAATTCAGCCTGCTGGGATTCACACCTCCCTTCCAGCAAACCCTTGTGCAGCACAGCCCAGTGCATCCTTCTCTAAGGATTCCTGAGGGTGGTGAGAAAACCTTGAGAACTGGTTTTTAGCAGTTCTAATTTTTCCTCATTCTCATTCAGCTATTTCGCATTCAGCTCCCAGTGTCTGGACTTGGAAGGTTCCCATGTCCAAGCTTCATGCCAAACCAGTTTAATAAAAAAGACACTTAAAACAGCAATAATGCCTGGATTCAGGTCATGGAAGGATGGGATGTTTCAGGAAGAACACGGACCTCAGCAGAGTTCTGTTTGAGTCTCCCAGTTTGGGCAGCAGCTCTGCTGAACACAGTCCTAAGGCAGGGTTTGTGCCCATGGATCTCTCCCAGCATCCAAGATTTGAAGCTCAGTGTTCAGCCCTGCTCCAGCTGTTTTTGCCTGCTGTCCTGCCAGTTGCTCACACTCTGCAGGCAGTGGATGTCCTCTGGATCCATCCATGGATTTTTCCCTTGCCCAACAAGTCTGAACATGCTAAAGATCAAGTGAATGTGGTTGGCACCTCCTGCCAATAATTAGAAATGAAAGCAAGCATGAAATAAATGTCTGGGTTATTCTCTTGAAAAATTGAGACTCAAACAGGGATTTCAGAAGCCAGGCTTCTGCCTTTCATTTCAGATTTTGGCCGCTTTTTGCCTTTGAAAAAAAAAGGAAAATATAAGTGTAGTGTCTGGGAGCTGGGAACCTCTCCTGCCCCAGGCTTTTCACTGTCATTGATGTCTCTTCTCATGCCACAGGAACACCAGCGCTGGAAAAGGCCTGAATCTGGTGGAGAGTCTGGATCACTGGGGATCCTCCCCACCCCTTCCACATGCTCTGAGAAGGGAGGTTAACTGAGGAGAAGATGTTTCCCTGCATCCCTTAAAATCTGCCTTTGAACAGGGCTGGGTTTGCAGCCACAAACCAAAGGAAACCTCCCAAGCCGCAAGAACAAATGGAATAATAAAGCCCAGATAATTTGAATGGGGGTGGTTATTAAGGGTTTTGCTGCTTCTTGGACCTGTTAACTTGTCCTGCCCAGAGGCAGTGCATCCTGCTTGGAATAACCAACTTTGGATCACTATTTTTTCCCTCTGGTCATCTGCTCCTGCTCTGGTTCCTGTCGTGTTCATGAGGGAATAAAGTTACCAGCATCATCCCAGCTCATCCCAGCTTGAATTCTCTGCCAGGGCTGGAGCTGGGCTGCTCAGAGGAGCAGCAGGCCCACACTGGTGGCCCCTGTCAGTCCTGATTTTGCTTGTACAGGGAAATGGAGCAGAACCTCTTCCCTACAGAGACCAGAGAATCCCAGAATGGTTTGGGTTGGAAGGGATCCTCGAGGCCATCTCGTTCCACACCTCTGCCATGGACAAGGACACCTTCCAGCAGAGAAGGCTGCTCACATCTTCATGGAGATCATCCATGACCTGCAGGATGAGGCACTCCAGATAATTCCGTGGAGCGGCACCATCAGTCAGTTCCCTTGTCATTAATGATTCATTATCAGACCTCAGGATCTGGATTTTAGCTGCTCCACGGGTCAGAGTCATCATTCCCTTATTCCTCTACAGATCAGGAGCAGTCTTTCTTGTTCCCATTGGCCCCTGGAGCTGGCACCTTCTCAGCCAAAGACTCTTGGGCATGGGGAGCTGCAAGGTGATCCAGAAGAACACGATGTCTTTGCCCTGCTCCCTCTGCAGATGGCACGGGGAGGGGGAAGATCCCAGAGATCCCATGTGCTGCAGGCTTGTTTTGCTCAGGGTTAGATCCCTGCTCAAGAAAAGCTGCTCGAGGACTCTGGTGCTGCAAACCTTTTCCATCTCCCCATGAGAATGGTGACCTGGACTTCCCTCCTCCATCCCAGACAAATCCCATTGAGTCCCAGGGGTGAGTGAGCCAGAGCCACAGAGTCCTGCAGCTCTTCCTGCTGCAGAGGACGTGAGCTGTGATGGGTTCTGCCTGTCCTTTCAAAGCAGAGCCAGAGAGGTGGGAAGGGAGGGAAATGGAGGAAAAGGGGAGGAAGGAGACACAAAGGCTGAGGCTTTGCTAGAAAGGGAACACAGCACTCCCCAGTCTAATATCTGCCCTTTATTCTGCATTACAATATCTGCAGACTTCCAGACTGGACACGATGCCGGAATCAAGGCTGAAATTACTTTTCAGCCATTCATTCATAACTGTTATGTTT
>VWZP01003703.1:70504-82522 GCA_013396995.1 Dicaeum eximium
AAAAAAAAAAAGGAAAAAAAGAGGGGAGAGAAGGTGGGGGAAACAAAAGTAAATACAAAAAGAGAAATGTTAACATGTGTGGCACAGAATGTGTATGGCAGACAAAGCTCTGCTTGTTCTGCCACAAAGGCTTTGAAAAGCAGGTGTCATAGCAGCTGTACAAGGTTAAAGCACAGGGACCATTATGTACAAAATGAGGGAGTCTTTATCCACAGTCTGCTTCAGCTCTTAAGAATGTGCTTCCTATTGTGCCAGTGTTTGCTGGAAGGACTCCATCTACACAATGGAGAAATTTTTCATTCTCACCTTCCCCCCAACCTCCGTTCCACCATCCAAATCTACAGTTATGGATATAATACAGACCTCTGGCATTCAAGGTCCTCATTGCCCCACACTTCTGAAACAAAAGCTATTGTGCTGCACCATGAAAGGTGCCTGCGGCAGAATAAAGCCCTTCAGCAGAGGACCCTGAGAGAGTATTTGTGAGGCTCTCTCCAAAGTTAAAATCCTGGTGGAAACAAAACACTTCCAATTAAAAATGTTCCCTCACTTTGTTTTGTGTGGTTCGTTTCCTTTGCTCCCTCTCCCCCTCTCAGAGATGTCCAGAGAGATCCTCGTACAAAAAGGCAAGTGACCTGTCCTTGTTTTCGTTCTCAAAGGGAAAGATGGAAAAGCAGGAATGCACGGCTTGGGAGACAAACAGCATTATTAAAAGAAAGAAGTTGGAAAGCAGGCCAGGAAGCATCTTTTTCCCAGTGGGCAGTGGGATAGGCTGGTGTGCTCTGAAACACAAGGTATGAGCTCAGCAATGACACACGTTTTTTGGTATTAACAAAGGGGTAACAGGACTATCCCATTCCCAGCTTTTCCACGGCCTTCCCCACAGCACAGCCAGCATGCCTGAAGTGTCTCCTAGAGGGAGCAAGGACAGATGGTCCCTCTATCACCTAACTTGTCCCCTGGGTGTATCTTTTAGGCATAGCAGTGTCACAGGCATAGAGCTGGCTCCTGTTGCCTGTCCTCTACCCAGACCAACCCTACCAAAAATGAACATGCAACCGAACCCTGAAGTCACCAGAGATTAGTGAGCACTTTGCTGTCACCCCCAGGAGATGCTACTGGGGCAAACCCAACCCCTTATTCCAGAAATATTCACAGAATCTCACAATGGGCCAGGCTGGAAGGGACCACAGTGGTCACCTGGTGCCAGCTCCCTGCCCCAGCAGGGCCATCCCAGAGACCACAGCACAGATTGTGTCCAGACAGCTCTGGAATATCCCCAGTGAGGGAGACTCCACACCCTCTCTGGGATCTGTTCAGGGCTCCGTCCCCACCCAGGAATGTTCTTCCTCATGTCCAGGTGGAACTTCCTAGGCATCAGTTTCCCATTGCCTCTTGTCCCTGGGAACTGAGAAGGTTGCACATATTTTCTCTCTCGAGCTGCCACTCCCTTCTTTCCATGGGATGTGTTCCCATGTTTGTGGTGTGGTCCTTACTGGCTGGCACACCCTTCCTGGGCTCTGGAAGCATTGGGGTGTAAATGAGGAGCACGAGGCTGGAATCTGCTGAGGGTGACTGAAATGAGGGGGACACCCAAGGAATATTGAGCTGGCAGGAGGTTGATGTCCCCAGGGTGGTATTTCACACCCCCCCAAGGGTAGAGTGAGGTGGAAACTCCTGGTTCTAAAGGGGGTGTGTGCAAGGGTGGTCGTGTTAGGCACCCAAGATCTGTGCCTCAAATTTCCCACATTTATCAGTGTCTTTGGGATTGGAGAGAGCAAAGCAGGGAAGGCAGAGACAGTTTGAGCTTGATTTGTCTATAGCTGGCTGTTTTCAATATGAATTTTGTATTTAGTGTGTGTCTGGTGGGGTGTGGAGCCAGGCAAGGGAACCTTTGGCTCAGCAGCTCCTGCAGCCCACAGCGAGCACGACTTGGTGTAAATAATGTCCCTTTGAGAGCACTGCCTGGCCTGTGACACCAGACTGTACATCCAGGATGCTGAGTGGGACTTGCACGGATAAGGATGAGGAATTAAGCCCCAGACCCCTTGCACTCCAGCAGGTGACAAAGGCTGGAGTTGTTCTTCCATCCTCACACACCTGGGTGGGAGTTCAGGTGCCAGCTGGGGGTCCCCAGGTAAGGATCCCCCTCTGGCTCCTCTCCAGTGTCCCCCATTCCCTGATGGCCTCCCCTGCAGTAGGAATGTCTTCTCCATCAGCAGCTGCCCAAGGTTTTGGTGCTGCCTGGGACATGTGTGACCAGGTGCTGGTGTGACACCGTGGTTTTTGAGCTCTGCACATGTACAGCCTTGGTGACATCTACCTGGGTGTGATTCAAGTTATAAATGCCAGGAGTTAAGGACAGGGACCAGGATGGAAAACCAGACAGGGTGTGTGGAGTGTGGCCCTCCATAACCAGGATGGTCAAGAATCCCAGGATGGTTTGGGTGGGAAGGGACCTTAAAGCTCATCCAGTTCCACCCCCTGCCATGGGCAGGGACACTTCCCACTATCCCAGGTTCCTCCAAGCCCTGTCCAACCTGGACTAGGACATTCCAGGGATCCAGGGCCAGCCACAGCTTCTCTGGAAAACCTGTGCCAGGGTCTCACTGCCCTCACATGGGGGAATTTCTTCCTAGAAACTTCCCAGCTTCTCTTGACACTTTGCCATTAAATGAGTTATAAAACTCTCTGGGGAACCTGGTTATCAAATTGTGGGAAGCATTTGAGCCTCTCCCTGTGTGCTCCCAAATGTGTTTTATGTTGTATTTTAATCACCTGGGTGCTTTTTGAACACTGCTTTTAGGGAGCTGTTGCTGTCACTGTACCTTTATCAGGTCTATTCCCAGCTGGATTTTCCTCTGGCACTGGTGGTAGCACCCACCCTTCCCAGAGCAGTGACAGTGACACTGTGATCCTGGAGGAGTCAATCCCAGCTGACAGCTGGACCATTTCCATGAGCCCAAGAGTGAATTATTGCCCGGTGTGGGGGAAGGGTGGACATCATGGCTTGGCTTCTGGACACGGAGGTCTTTTGGGTGTGAAACTCAACACTTGGGGCCACTGAGGCAGAGGGACAACAACTGCACTGCCAGTTCCTTCTTTGTGACACAGTCACCCCCCTTTCAAGGGGTACAAATGTCCTCTAGAATAAAGACCCAGTGGCAGACAGCCCATGAACAGTTTTTCTGCCTCTTGGCACCATCACCTTCCTCAGAAGAGATTTGGATTCACAGTTCTTGTGTGGTTTGTGGGCAGAGAGAGAAATGGAGCTGGGAAAGCAGCTGATGTCAAGAAATGAGCTAATGAAGGGAGATCACAAAGTGTGCAACCCCAGACGCTTCTATCTTTCTCTCCAGTTACCTTGGTAACTGGGTAGTGATATGATGTTGCTTGGTTTTGTATCCTGCAAGTAAAAGAAGCTCAAAGTACCCACCACTGGCAAAAATATTGGGAAGATATCACATTCATCTACAAAACAACAATTAAGTTGTGGTCTTGCTAGATGCTGTATCGAAGGGGGGACGTATCTCCCCCAAAGCCTGGATGAAATTACTTCCATTTTCCTATGAGCCAGCAATTTAGTGCAGCTTTTGATGGGATTTCTCAGGGCCAAATCAAAGGGATCACCCCAGGACGGCTCTTTTCAGGGACATGGCTCACTGAGGCTCTACATCCTTTCCTCTGTAGGCCTTTCTGCTGATGATAATGTTGGTTAAAGGCAGATATGGACTCCTGGTGAACAGAAATGGGCTTAGACTACCTGTGATGGACTTTCTTAAGGGGGATGTGGAAAACCCAGCAGCTCCCAGGGTTGTAGAGACTCCTCTGACATGAGGAATGAAATCCGGTGTCAGTAGTGGGCCTGGGCAGGGGTGCATCCAGTGGCCTCCATGGGCAAAGGGCTGGACTCACTGGAGCTGCCAGGAGTTCATTCTTTCCCCCAGTTCTCAAATACTGAGGCATTTATTCTCTCCAAGGGGGTCAGCAATGCTGCTACGTGCTGGTAACTTTACTCAACACTCCTCCAGCTCTACTCAACCCCACTGGGTGGGATGGTTTGGAGTGGTCAGAATGGAAAGGCACTTTTTTTCCAGCCACTCTACCTGACCAACCAGCAGCTCTTGCTGCTGTATTCCCCTTTTCCAGCCTCATTTGTGGTCCCCAGCCCTGAGGTCTGGGGCAATGGTGTCACCCAGGTGTGTCCAGGGCATGATGCTGTCACACAGTCTGGAGAAATCCATGGTCTGCTTCCCACTTTGGTCCTCCTGGTCCAAGCATTTCCTTGGTCTCCTTACAAAACCTGCAGCAAATTGTTGAAATGAAATTCTCCCTGTAAGTGAAGGACTTGAACAGGAAAAGGAGGTGAGAAAAACAGTTCAAAGGGGAAAGATTCACCCAGGAGGGGAGGAAGCAGCACTCCTCTGCTGAGGGGGAAAAATGCTCAGATAACTTATATGATTCTGAATATCAACTCCTTCCCAGCCTCTGCACCTGCAGGCATTGAAATGGGAAGGGAAAAGTTAGGCTGGGAATCTTGTCAGCTCTGGATGTAAAATCTGGATAGCCAGAATTTTGCAGGTAAGCTCAGAGCCTCTGGGGGAAATGGGAAAAGTGTCATTGCACCAGTCTCTTTTGCCATTCCTATGCTTCCTGTGCAGTTCTGCAAATCCCTGGGAGTGGGACCTGCAGACTTGGATACTTAGAGCCAGAGGGAAGTGGTTGGTTTTAAGAGAGGATGTAAGGGAGAAGGCAAGACTGGATTCAGGGAGCTGTCTCCTTTTGCATCCAGGTGGAACATCAGAGGCTTCAGTGGGGCTGGTGAAGGTCTGTACCTAAAAACTCCAAACTTGGCTTCAGGAAAGGTACATGGCTTGCTTTTGGCAATGCTGCAAAGGAGTTGAATTTGATTTAAAAAATATTTGATATTAGGAAATGCTTCCCTGTGAGGGTGGACAGGCCCTGGCACAGGTTGCCCAAAGAAGCTGTGGCTGCCCCTGGATCCCTGGACTGTCCTAGTCCAGGTTGGACAGAGCTTGGAGCAACCTGGGATAGTGGAAAGTGTCCCTGCCCATGCCAGAAGGTGGAACTGGGTGGGCTTTAAGGTTCCTCCCACCCAAACCATTCCATGATCATGGGATATCCGTATGCACAATTTATATCTTATTTCTTTTTCCAACCACAGACAGTTGATCAAGGTCTCCAAACATGGAAATTAAAAAAAAGAAAAGTAGAACAGTTATAGTGCTATGGTTACCAACCCTATTTGCCTGCGTAAATCCCTAATATTTGCCTTTTAAAGGCAAAACCGAGTTGCTATTACAGAGAGAACAGGCAGAGAGGCAGGGCAGAGGCAGCAGCAGCGATTTGAAGTCTGTGAAATCCCTGCACTCCTCGCCAGCCCCAGCCACTCCAGCGCGGTGAAGCACACGGAAAATGCAGATCAGACATGGATGGAGTGGCCCAGAGCTGGAGGGTGTTTTGCTTTCCCAGAGCCCGGCTGTGCGTTCAGGGCTGCCCAGCCCATGGCCACTGGCGACAGCTCAGCCTGACAAGTCAATAAAAAGGAGGGAACAGGGACAAGAGCAACAAGGCACCTGAAATGGGCTGGAAAGCCTAAGTATGTAAAGCTTGGCTAAGCAGAGTTTGTGGGGAGGGAGCAGCGATGAGGAGGAGGAAGGTGGACTACCAGCCTTTTCAAAAAGATATTTTTTTTTTAATCAGCGTCTCAGAAGCAGCAGCAGAGCTCTCCCACCAATTAACCCCAGCCCTCTGCCGTGCCCTCAGCGCCGTGTGGGCACCGCCGGCCCTTATCTTTGTGCCATCTTCTCCGGGGTCTGGCTGGAAAACCGCAGAAATTTCCTCCAGACAATAAATAAAGCGATTCGATTTAGTGCCCGTGATAGAGGAAAGCCCGTCAGGCAGGCCGAGAAGCCGGGCCGGGCCTGCATCGCTGAGTTTCTGCTGCCATCCTGTGGCAGCACCGTCGCCCTTCTTTTGCCTGAGAGATTTTGGGATTTTGGAGGAAGATGGGAAGAGATCGCAGAGCCGTGGAATGTCCTGGTCGGGAAGGCACCCACAAGGGCCACATGTCCCTTTTGTCCCCCTGGCCTGCCCTCAGCCAGGGTTCCTCCCACAGGGTTCCTTCCAGCCCAGCTGGGGCTGCTGCTGGCACTGCCCGGCCTCCTCATGCACTCAAACCCTTGGTGTTTTTACCCTGCCAAAAGGATGGTTTTGCTAAAATCTTTTGTTGGGGAAGTTTCCCCTGAGTTTAGATCTGCAGGGTCAATCTGTGCTCTCCTCTGCACAGCAAAATGTCCTTTTTTTCCCACCTTAGCTTGGTGTGTTCCCGTCACTACTGCAAATCATGAAACCTCAGTGGATTGTGCAATTCCCGACCAGACAAAATAATTCAAAATCTTTGTGTGTTCAGGTCACAGCTCAGAGATCTCTTTTACTGGAATCAATTTAAAGCCAACACCTGCCAGACATCCCATGCAGGGTCAGGCTGCTCTCACAGTGACAAAGTGAGAGGCTCTGGTCCCATCCCATCCTTAAGGGGCTGCAGGATCTCCTCCTTCAGCCTGGCCTCAGGGGGAAATTAATTCCTCAAATATTTGTGGGTTGCTTTGCAAACACAGAACCCTGGAAATATTCTGGATATGGCCAGTGACAACATTTACAGGGCTTTTTTGTCAAAGTGATCCCTGCAGGAGAAGGTTTGTCATTACCTCGGATGGGAAGGTTTTTAGCAGTTCCACCACTTGAAAAAATAATGTAGAAGAAAAAGAGGGAAATAGGGAGAAAAGAATAGGAAAACCCAGGATGGACTCTGGAGTTTTACCCTGGTTTGCCTGGTGAAGAGGAGGAGATGGGAGAAAGCCTGGGAGAAGAACAGGCTGCACAAATTTGAAATTCCCACCTGAGGAGGGAAGTTTGTCCGATACAAATGAAATAATTTGACATTCCTGTCCCTTTTTTTTTTTTTTTTTTTTTCCCCTGGAAAATCAACCCAGGGTGTGTATTAGGCTCTGAAATGGGGGTTCAGGCAGCCTTGCATCAAAGGGATTGCACAGACACATTTCCTCTCTGGAATTATATGCCAGCCCCACTTTGGTTGACTTTCCAGAAAAGTTTACCCAAAAAAACTGAATTGAGGAATTTTGTAATCAGAAAATTGAACATTTTATTAAAAAAAAAAGGATACCAGCTTTTCTTGAATGAGCAACAGTCAGCAGCAAAGGATACAGACATGACAAAAACAAGGGGAAAATGGATTTTTTTACAGTGAAACTACACTTTCCTTTGTGAGTTTCTTTTCTACCTACACAGAACATCAATGGATGCTTTTAGTTAAAAAAAAAAAAAAATCATTATTAATGATTTTAAAATGCAAATATGCAATGCAAAGGATCTGCAGGCACATAACCCCTAATGGGTTTTGGACTTCTTTTGTTTCTGGGTGAGGACCTTGCCTTCTCTTGCAGCACAAGCATGACCATGGCTTTGGAATTCCTGGCCTGTGGGGAAAGCTGACCTGGAGAGGGAAAATAAACTCTGACTCAGTCAGGGGACAGTGGAAGAGTTGACTGATGGCTCCTTGTCCCCAGTGGGCTTTGCTGGAGCCTTGCAGGGACATCCACCCTCATTCCTCACATGCTGCATCTTCCTTCTTTTATTCATCCTAAAACCTGAGTCATGAAAACACCTCCTGGTTTGTTTTTCCCTCTGTGCAAAGCCCTGTAAAACTGACTGAAAGGTACCTTCAATCTGGGCCACACAGGTTTTCTTGGGAGTAAGAAGGAAACACAAGAAAATAATAATAATAATAATAATAAGAGGGTGATTTAGAGGAGTGCCCATGATCTTTCTGCCCCCCAGTGCAGGAGAGTCTTGCCAGGGTAAATTTTGTCTTTCCAGACCAACTGGAGGCACACAATTGTTCACTTCAATGCCAGGCTTGAGGTCCTGGGAAAGCTGAGGCCTGTATTATGTGCAAGCACAATTCCTGAATTTCCAGGGGGAATCTGTTGGTGTGAAAGCAATGAGAAGGAAACAAAGACTTGGAGAGGAAAGGCTGGGAATGCTGTTTGTGACAGATGTGCCTGAGCCTTTCCATTCTGGCCACAAAGCCTGACACAGGAATTTGCCATCTGTTTGGGCTTTGGATGGTAAAAATCACCCTCCTCCCTTGCCCCCACAATGCCCTGCTGCTGCTGGAGCAGGTTTAACATGGATTTCTGTGTGTAAGAATGATGGGATTGGCTTGTGATGGCATTCCAGTAGGCCACCCCATGGCTGTGGCATTCCAGGGGTGGGATGGAGCTGCAGGGGTCGTTCCTGCTCTTCTGGGGAGCTCTTGGCTGAGCAGGAACACTGATCCATGCTGGGATCTTGCAGACAGGTGAGAGGAGCTGGGATGTCACTGTGTTCACTCTGGCTTCCCTCTGGGAATCACCTCCCGGGGAATCTCTTCAGACTTCCTGCTTTGGTGGGAATCCATTCTGCAAAGGGAGATTTGGGAATAGAGAAGTTTTTCCAGGAAGGCTGAAGATAAGGATTTGGTCCTGGGGTGGCTCAAGTGGATTTGAGCTCAGATGGGGGTCAAGTGAAGGTGTTTTGGTGGTGGCCAAGAGGTTGAAAAACGCTGTATTTTTGGGAAATCATGGAGAAGTAAAGCATCAGGACATGTTTTTGGGAAATCCTGGAGAAGCAGAGCACCAGGACATGTGGATGAGCACGACACAGAACTGTGTCTCCTGTGAGCAGTGGGGAAAATAATTTTGTATACTGGAAACCACTGAATGGCAACCTCATCCCTGTAATGAGCTGATCTCAGTTCAGTCTTAGCTCTGTTCCTGCTCTGGATGTGGCAACCAGAACACTCCAGCTCTGGACTCCCTGCAGCCTCTGTGCTTCCAGGGCTTTATAACATCAACTTCTAGAGCCTGGGATTGAAAAACCTTTTGTGATTTCTTCAATACATAGAAGCTGAAAGACATCAGTGCTCTGTTGCCCAAAACTGTGTTGATCTGATTTTTCAGGTGACCATTGCACATCAAATTCATGTACTTTATATAATATGTATTTATTTCTTTTATTTAGTTCTTCCTGTCTACCTCTCACAAACAGAAAACTCTTCCATGGCTTGTTTCCAGTATGAAATTTAATGAAGGTGGCAGGATTCAGTAGATGAGAATGCCTTGGGGTGTTTGAGGAGCAGCGTGACACCACCTCTGAAGTCCTTTTGTGTGTAAAATGGGACTTATCCAGGCAAGTCCTCCTTCACTGTAGTCGATGAAGTCTGAGTGTCTCACAACAAGATTCTGTAGTTTCACTTGACTTTTAACCTCAGCCTCTGCTTTTCTTGGCTTTTAAGTAATTAAATATTCACCCTCAGTGGTTTATCAGCACAAGAGGGTTTGTAGTGAGGGATAACAATAACAATAACAATAACAATAACAATAACAATAACAATGATAATATTAAAACATTGTAGACTGGATGGGGTTGCAATTGTGTAACAAATACAAGATGAGTGAATATGATTTATGGAGTGACATTATAGAATAATCAAATGGTTTGGGATAGAAGGGACCTTAAACAGCCTCTTGTTCTTCACCACCTGCACTAGACACCTTGCACTAGACCAGGTTGCTCCAAGCCCCTGATCCAACCTGGCCTGGAACACTTCTAGGGATGAAGGGATAACTCCTGCCACCCAGAAGGATGACGACAAAAGTAGGAGGAGAAATGACATAAAGTGATCAATAAATTATTTCAGGTTGAAAACGCCTGTCCATCGAAACCCAGGAAAGACAGGAAACGAGGCTGTGTAGCAGCAAGAGCATCCACTTCTGGCCAAGGGGGTTATGGAAAGGCCCTGTGTGGTTGTAGGAGCTCCTCCCTGGGACTGTCCCCCCACGCTCCATCGAGGACACCGGCACTGTTTGGGTCACACCACTCTTGTTGTCACTCAGAGCCATGAAGTTAAAGCTGAATGCACACATGAGTTTAGGCAGTGCTTACATTCTTCCTTGGAAAGCGCTGTTCCAGGAGATCTGCTGCTCAGGGATGGATTTAATTGCAGTTAATTGCACAGGTGTTTACCTTGTAATGGTGTCAGTGACACAAGATCCTGGATCTGCAGCCTCGTCCTTGTTCTTTCTTGCCAGGCTTTAGGCTTTGCTTGTAGATGTCTCTGTCTGGCTTTTCTCCTTCCAGTGACTCGATTTATTCCCAAATCTGTTCCCAAACACCAGCAGACCTTGGAACAGGCTGAACAGAGAAGCTGTGGCTGCCTCATCCCTGAAGTGTCCAGGGCCAGGTTAGAGGGGCTTGGAGCAACCTGGGACAATGGGAGGTGCCCCTGGGCATGGCAGGGGGTGGAACTGGATGGGCTTCTTCCAACCCAAACCATTCTGTGATTCCATGATCCAGAGAAGACCCATTGGCCAAAGCTGTCCCGACTCGGTCTGTACATGTGTCCAGGTGCCAGTCCTGGGTACAGCCCCTGGAACCCCCTGTTGAATGCACCTGAGATGGGCACCCTTCAGTAGGGGGCAGTTTTAAGTCTCTGGTGGAAACATGAAAGGCTGCAGAGTTGGGATGAGGTTGGATAGAAAAAGGGCTTTCCCTAAATTTTTCCCTAAACCTCTGGTGTGGCTGCTCTGTAATGCAAACCAGGCAAACAACCTGTGATTCATGATTCTGCTGAGCTCTTTGTGGTGGACAAAAGCTCCTCCTGCCCACACATTTCCCCTAGCTCCTCCTGGGGATAGGCAGGGGGGAAGCAGTTGAGAAATTGTGTGAAGTTCACCCTTCCTCAGAAGCTGCTCATGCTTGGACATGTCCCAAGAGCTGTCATGGTGGAGCTCATGAGCTTGTGCAGGGAAAGTGCTGCTTGTAGCTCCTTGAAGACCCTGAGAGCAGGAAGCTGTGGGTTCTGTTGGGATGTGTTGAGACAAGCAGGGTGACACTGCTGCCTGCGCCCTCCTGTCTGACCCTGCCCCTCTGAGTCACCCCCTCCACCCAGCCCTCCCTGCAGAGCCACAAACATCCTCTCTCTCTAGATTTCCTGGTGTGCCCAACATTTCTGGGACAAGGCTGCCTGTGCCATTCCGTGTTGGAGGTCACATCATGTTGGAAGGAGTGAATTTTGGTGCGTTCTGGCTCTTTTATGGCAGCTGCCTTTCTCTCCTCATGACTGACACTAAGTCAAACATGGTGACAGAAGCCATGGCCAAGTAACACTATTAGAGATCTTCAACCTCATGTAGGTAATGAAAATAATAAATAATTTTTGTAGGGGCATGTTGCTAAAAAAACCAAAATCACAGGAAAATACATTTTGGCTGGGCCACCATATTTTTTCTGAATTNNNNCTCCTCTCCTCTCCTCTCCTCTCCTCTCCTCTCTCCTCTCCTCCTTTCCCTTTCAAACCTCTTCCAGTTTGCATAAGCACAGTTAGAAATGGAAATGCCATTTTGAAATGAAAACTAGAGAGAGTTTTCCTTGGGCTTAATTTCATACGAAGATCTTGGCTTTTCTCTCCTCAGATGTTTAAAAGCAGGCTAGGCAGAAACTTCTCCTGAGCTCATCTGCTGCCACACTTTTCCTAGTTCTGTTTTCCAGTGGTTTTGCTCTTTCAAAAAGCCCCAGACAAACTGAGAATCCTCCAGCTTCCAAAATCTTCCCAAATCTTTATTTATAAATCTTTATTTATAAATAACTCCTACAGCACCGCTTAGCCCTGAGAGTGGTTAAGCCACCGTTCCAGGTGGGTTTACCTAGTTTCAGGGGTATTTGGGGCTTGTAGAGCTTTCCAAGCTCGTTTTTCCTGACCTTTGGTGGGTGCTGTGCCTGGCAGTTTATCTCCTGGGCCACGCAGGAGTCCAGGAGGCCTGGAAGAAGGGATGCAAATAAACAGAGGTATAATTACCATATTATTTGGCTCTCAATGGCCAGAAAAGATGTGAGTCTTCTGACACAGTGGTACTTTTTCCTCAAAAAAAAAAA
>VWZP01003703.1:82527-100202 GCA_013396995.1 Dicaeum eximium
AAAAAAAAAAAAAAAAAAAAAAAAAAAAGAGGGAAAAGGACTTTAATTGAAGCCTGCAATGTTGTATAAATGGAAGATCTAAGTTTTAATTGAAAAATAATTATAACCACTTAATCATTTTAAATGAGGGCTGTAATTGCAGTCAGTTCATAATAGCCAAATACAGACACTTAGATTCCTGCAATAAAGCAGGGATGGTACAGCTTGATTTGCTAATAGCTCTTCCACTTCTCTCCTCTTTTGTCTCAAAGATTAATTCAGGCAAGGGCTATTAGTGCCGTTAATTGGTTCTGCAATTTAGACCTTGTGCTTGTGAATGAGTGACTGATGCAGACCCATCAGCCAATAATGTGAACACTTTGTCAATGTGTTCCTCATTGTCCGGCTCCGCAGAACTCCCCCGGCAGCTCCTCCGCCACCCAACCCCGGCTCCCCGGGGGGATCAGGAGGAGCGGGGCTCCTCCGGGGTGAGGGATTCACTTAGCTTTAGATAGGTCACCCAGATGTCTTTGAAAGCACGGCTGGCTTATGAATAAAATAATTAGGCAGTCCAGGCGTCCTCCTTGGCAGGGACAAATCCCATATTGAAGAGAAATCTTCTCCGCTGTGGTGGAAGCAGGCGGTTCAGTGGGGTTATGAAGGTGGTGAGGAGACGTGTTAGAAGGAGAGTGGACCCTGCAGGTGGGAAGCACACCGGGGGCGGTTCCCTTCCCACGGGCAGCAGCAACGCCAAAGTGAGGCTTGAATCCCAGAGAACAGCACAAACTCTACTTTTTAACAGGAATAATTTCCCACTTAAGCAGCCACAGCATTGGTGATGGGCAGTGGGCACAGCTGAGGGACTTGGAGCAGCTTTTGGTGTCATTCCTTAGAAAAACTCCCAGGGAAGGCGTTGTCCTTGCTTTGTCCCTGTCGTGTGAGATAACTGAGACGAGTTACACAGGTCACATCAAGTTTAGGTGGTTGGAGGAGTTCAGTCCTTGGCTATTTTCACTGGGAGATCCTCCCAGAGGAGAAAACCGTCCTTTCTGTTAAGGTTAGGAAAGTTTTGGTTGGGAACGCTGCTTCTCACACACCAAGACTCTGCTCTTCTGGCTGCTGTTCATTGGCACATTTTGAAATAAATGGGTGACAATTGGGACAAAATTTGTCCTTTTTCAGGTATCTTGCACTCCCCACCCAGGGATCGATGTGTACCAAGTGGAGATGCTTTTACCAGACCTTCCAAAATTGATTGACTGCAGGGTGAATTTATCCTTTGAGTTAATGTACTGAACACAATCGTTGGCTGCCATGAGTCTTTTCTGTCTCCAGGCGATCCCAGTGGTGACAAACACAGGGAGTGTGTTTGTGCTCTGGACTTAGGCTCTATATTTAGCTAAGTGATACTGGGAAAGCTTTCCGTGATTAAGTTCTGTTGACCGATACCGAAAGTAATTAACGGCCCCAACACGGAGTGGGCGAGGTGTGGCACCAGGACTGGGTGTCACTGGGACCAAAAAGTGTCTGGGAGAGAGAGTTGGTTGGGAAAGCACGTGAATCACCAATCCCGTTCTTCTGGGGAAAAACCAGAAAATGGGGTAGTGTTCCATTTAAACCTGAGGACTGCCTGGAGTTGTCTTTTCCCTGGTCAGTGTTTAATTTTGGGCATTAATTTCACGAATGATGTGTAACGAACATCGGTATTAGACACAACATTTTTGGAATTGATAATTGAGACTCTAGAATCTTAAGTGTGAGCGACATCTCCCTCGGAGCTTCATGAGCAGAGCTGCTCTGCTTTGGACATGGGAACAGACTGGATGACTTCCCAAGGTCCCTTGCTCGGTTCTCTCAGCAAGGACCAAAATAATCTCTGGGAGATTTGGCTCCCACAACAGGTTGGATCTTCCTTAGAAGCAGCTTTACAGGGAAGTCCTCAAGGCATTGAGGCCAAGTATGTGGGAGAGACTCCAGGGTCCTTGAGCAAGGGTAAATTCAGCCAGGTGACAGAGGTCCACTCCTTCATGCTTCCTCCTGAAGCTTCCTCCTTCCACTTCCACCACCTAAATGTCACCCCACTGAGCTCCACTTCTCCCCAAGGTCCCTCCTTGCCCCCTCCATACGCTCTGTGTATCTGGCACTGCTGAAACAGGGCTCCTTATCTCCTCTTCTCTTGCACATTCCCTGTTCCTCTCCAGCCACAGACGGCTTGGTACCTGTGGGAAACTGGGCTAGGAAGAAAGTGGTGAGGGACGGAGCAGAATGGGCAAACAAGGCATTGCCCCACAAAGGCGTTTTCTGCAATAAGGCCAGGTCTCTTAGGGTGCTCTGGTCTTGCAGCAGGTCTGCCCTGCCACCTTCCCTTATCCATGGAAACAAGTCCAAATTCCTATTCGGGTGAGGGGTATAAGGCAATAATAAATGAGGATATGCAGTTTTGTCTGTTTTCTGCTTGGTCCTCCCACAACAAACTGCAGATTCACACCTTTTGCTCTTCAGCAAGTTCTGCCTTTCCTGTGGGCTCTTAGCCCAGCCTTCCCGAGGTCTGCCCAAACACCCATTGCTGCAAGATTCCCTTTTTTTATACACTAACCTTGGCTTAAATGCTTTGGTTGAGCAAGATGGAGCCATGCTAATAAATCATGGAATCATTAAGGTTGGAAAAGCCCTCTGAGATCATCAAGTCCAACTATTCCCTCAACACTCCCAGGTCAGTCATGTCCCCAAGTGCCACATTCACACATCTGTGAAATCCTACCAGCGATGGAGACTCCGCACTTCCCTGGGCAGCCTGCTCCAACATCTGACAACACATTCCATGAAGGAATTTTTCCTAATATCCAATCTGAACCTCTCCACTTGGCTCAAAAGCATCATCCCGCCAGGAAAGGATTAGGCTCTCCATAATTTTTATGTTCATCCGATTTAAGCCCCTCTGTGCTTGGTCTCTGGAAGTGCCCCACTGTTTCCGTGGAAGCTCTCCAGAGGCACCCGCTGGTCCCGTCCGGCTGTGCCGGCTGCACCTCTGCCTGGAGGGAGAAGGTAAACAGAGAGCGAGGTGGAACAAATGGTACCGAGCGGGGAAATTATCTCACCGAAACAGATAAAGGCAAGGGGAGGTTTGCGTGGTGCACCCAGAGCTCTCTGGACTGCTGGTGTGACGTAGGCAGCGCCTCCAGCTAAAAGTCCCCGCTGTCCTGGCTGCCTGCCCCAGAGCCGGCTTGCCGAGGCTTGTGCGCGCCAGGACGTGGCTCCCGCGCGCCGGCACCATGTCGGTGACGATCTGCCAGTCCATGGGCTTCGTGGTGTCCGCCCTGGGGGTCGGGGGCATCATCGCCTCCACGTGCATGGACCAGTGGAGCACCCAGGACCTGTACAACAACCCGGTGACGGCCGTCTTCAACTACCAGGGCCTGTGGCGCACCTGTGTCCGGGAGAGCTCCGGCTTCACCGAATGCCGCGGCTACTTCACCATCCTGGGGCTGCCAGGTAGGGCCTGACGGCACCAGGGAAGGGGCGGGAGGGTGTGGGACACAATCTCTGTGTGAGCACTGAGGGGTTTTCGGTCAAATTTCAGCCAAAAAGGACCTCTGACACTCTTCCTGTTTGGAAAACAGGTCCTTGGAGATACCTCAAGGCAAACCCCGCTCCCGTGGCCAAGCTGAGGTTCAGCAAAACTCGTTACAGCTAATTATGCATCCTGAGGCATTGTCCAGGCTGCTCCATGGAGAGATTCGTCCCCTGTGCCGTGGGTGGCTCTGACTCTGAGATTCCTGGCCCAGCTGTGTGGCTGTGTGTGCCTTCCCACCAGAAGCCACTAATAGTCTTGTCACTGGAGAAGATCCTTTCCTAAGAGGATATGTCACAGTTCAGCTCACTGTATTTCTATTTGGGCTAACACCACCAGGCTGGATTTCTCCCTAATTCTCCTTTGGTTCCAGCTTTTTCTGCCACGGGAATAATTCCTGTCCTGGTTGTGCCCAGAGTATCTCGGGGTGCAAACAATTAGGTTACAACAGGATTATCTGGGGTTTCTTCTTGCCTTAATACAGTGAGAAAAAAGGCACTTAGACTCATACCCATCTGGCCTCTGTGCTTTGATACAGTCAGAATGGAGGGAAGAAGCCAATTATATCAGGAAATCACTGCAGAACTTCTGCAAAATGGCATTTCCAAAACACACAGAAAGGGGCATTGTGCACAAAAATTGCTTCTCTCAAGAGAAGGAACAAATCAAACCAGTATAACCCAGCGTGGCTGTGGCCTCAGACACCAGCTGGGGAGGTGGTTCATCCCCTGAGCTGTGTTTTTGTGTTGCTCCTCTCTGGATCCTCATTCCCAACTGGTGTCTGGCATTGGCTGTGCTGCAGCTTCCCCACACCAGGGATGTCCCTGAGCATCGTCCTCAGCTGGAGCTGTGGCTTGGAATGTCCCTGCTTGGACTCTCAGGTACAGAGATGCCTTTTCCTAGAAGGAGATAAGCCTGATCCTGCCTGTGCATCCAGCAGAAGGATGATGTCCAAAGAAGGGTGTTTGTGCAGGGCTGGTATTCACACACTGCTCTCCCAGTCAGCAAAGCTGAGCAGCTTCACCAAGGGAAAACTCAGGGAGCAAAGGGCAGGACAGGTTGGTAAAACCCACTGGGTTAACGGTTGGACTTGATCTTAGAGGTCTTTTCCAACCTTAATGATTTTAGAAAGAGATTAAATTTACCATGTGAGGAGTAAGTTGAGGTGTAAAAACCAAGTCCTCCCCACACAGATGCTCCCACAAGACACTGCAGTTCTTCCAGTTCTTCCTCAGTTCTTCTGCTCAAAAAGCTTAAAATGACAAAAATTGTAACTCTACAAAAGAAGCAATCAACCTTTTCAAGTGTTCAGCTCTGGGAGCTACTCTAATCTTTGAAGAAATCGGAATACTTGAGATCTGGGGGGGTTTTGTTCTTTCACACCCTTGTTGCTGACCTCAGCCCTACAGCAAAAAGCAGAAAACTAGGGATGGTTTTTTTTTTTTTTGTAATTCCAAAACCTCCAGACTGGTGTCTGTCGGGTGGGTATTAATTTTCTAAAATGGGAACGTTGAGGGGATGGATTTCCTGCATTAGCAGGATTTTCCTGCATTTAGAGGGGCTGCTGGAGATCAGTGTGTCCATGGCCCTGCCTACAGCAGAGGGTGGAATAAGATGGTCTCTAAAGTCCCTTCCAACCCAAAACATCTTGAGATTCTGTGTTTCCGTGATTCCTCAGCTCCATCCCACAAGCTCTGTGGATCCCTCCCAGCCATGGACAGAAATTAATATCCTAAATATTGGCATTTCTGATGAAGCCCTCATCTTAGAGTGGAATTCCCACTTGTGTCTGCCAGGTTTACTGCTGTCACCTACAAAAAGGGATATAAAAGAAACCAAGGAATAAAGAACAACGATAAAAAATAAAGGTGGTGGATGCCTGAGCCCCCCAAAGTTGCCGTCCTCACCCTCAGTGGTGTCGGGGAGATGGTGTGGGCTCAGTGTGAGGAAATATGAATATTTATGTGCTTTGTCCCAAATGATCCTTTTCATGACCAGTGCTATCAGCATTGCCCTACAAAACGAGGTGGAATTTTTCCCTTTCTTTTTGATGAACTGGGCTTGTTCTTCTGTAGCCACCCCCGCCTCCCTGCTCCTGTTTTCCGTTCTGTTATGGATTGTCTGACACTTCCAGTCTCTGGAGAAGCTGGAGCAAAGCCTCACGTCCCATTGCTGTGTTTTATGGATTGGCTCTGTCTCCTGAATCTAGCTGCTCCTGTGGGCATTTCTTCCCACTCACCACCAGGAAAAGTGGTACCCCAATCAGAGGGGGGAGGGGGGGAAATTATGCTAAAAAATCCTATTATTAATTTGTTCAGATACTACTTAAGTGCATCATCCCCATGTTTATTTTAAGTGTGCGGCACCTTGATCTCCATGAAACCCCCCTCACAAACTACCCCAGAGTTAATGGTTTGTCAGCATTTCCATTATCAACCCCTATTTATTATCCTGACAATGGCAATTTATATTGGGAACAATAGTGCCAGAGTGAATAAAAATAATAGGACTCTGGCAAAGCAGTGAGGTGACCTGAGCACATCGAGGAAGTTTTGGGTTCCAAGGTTTTTTTCACCTCAATCCCTCGCTCCCACAGCAAAGATTAAACTTGTCTTGCCCATCATCTATCTTCAATTTAGTTGGGAATTTTAATTTCAAATAGATTGAGGAAAAATCAAGATAATAGATAGAAATGAGAAATTACCCAGGCAGTTTATGGCTCTGGCTGCTCAGCTATAAACAGTCGCTCTCTGGTGAAATGTGGCACTGGAGGACTGGATGTATTTGTTCTGATTTTGCTTTCTCCTGTTATTTTTTGCTCCTTGCTTTGGTGTGAGATGGTCTGGAGCACATATTTGCAAATTGAGCACACAAATAAGGGATAAATAGCAAAAGCTGATCTTGGCAAGGCTGGTGGTTTCACCTTGTGTGGAGATCATGAGGTGATTTCTGCTCAGAGCAGAATTTTGCAGTTTCTCCCAGCTTTGATAAACTACAATCACACGGGCAGTGATTTCCCTGGTTTCTGTGTCAGTGTCTTTTTTCCACACCTGTTCAGGGAGCCTTCTCCAGCAATTTTTCCAAGGACATTTCTCCCTCAGGTCCAACGCCCTTTTTACCCCCTCAGAAGGGCTGAGATATCTCTCTGCTGTGGACCAAAGGGTTGTTGGCTTGAACTAGGAGAATATTCTTGCTTTTCCAATGGTAAACTTTGACAGTCTGAGAGCAACTTGTCCAACTTCTCCAACTGATAAAAATGCCCATGTTCTTAGAGTGCTCAGAGTGAAAAGAGGCCATGGGAATGCAACCACGACTGCCCAGATCTTCCATACATTTCAGTTTGGCTGGTGCAGGGTAGCAGCAGTGCATGGATGTTTCCCGAGGAGAATTCATGTCTAGGAAGCATCAACATTGGCTTCTCTGGGTTTTTCCCTTCTATACTGATGCTCTGACAAAGTTTTGTTTCATTTCAGACAACCCGCAACCATTTTGTGGTATAATCATAGCAAATAACCTGATTTTGGAGACAGGGAAACCACCGGCCAAGGCAACAGTATCTCTGCTCCCTGGAACTGTTCCATGCCCAAAGTTTGTAAGGGTGGGAAGATCTAATTGCCATGTCATGACCCTCCATCAGTGATGGCCAGGGCAAAGTCCCTTTCAAGGTCTGTTTGCTGCTTGAAATCCTTTCCCCCAGCCAGGCCAGCTCTGAATTTTGAAGCATCTGCAGGACACTGCTGTAACCTGCTTAAAGACTTTTGAGGTCAGGTTTTGGGTGGAGAAGGATTTAGGTGGCCCAGGTAGGCTGGAGACTTGATATATCCTACCAGGACATGTATGAGGCTCTGATGGGTTTGCACTCACAGCTGGAGCTGAGGGAGGTTTGGGGATGGGGAAAGGGCCAATGGGAGACCTTTAGAGAGGTCTCAGGAACCCCAGTGACACTCAGGGTGGGAGGAGAGCTGGGTGCGTGTGTCACATTTACTGTTTTGTGCCTTTACACCATGAAAGGATGAGAGACAAGGAAAAAAAAAATCCTGAGGGATCTGGGATGAGGGCCAGAAGTGGAAGGAGCAAGGCTGTGGAGATTTGGGGCTGGGCTACAGCTCATAGATGAGTAGGCAAGTTCAGCCTCATGCACCCCAGCTCTGCTGAGGGACCTCAGAGCACTGCTGGACCACCCCAGTGGTGTGGATCTGAGCTGGGATGGGGTCCTTCCATGATCCACTTCCCTCACTGAATTCCAGAAAGGCCACTCAGCCCTTCTTACTGCGAACCACACACTCACGGACCCTGGGGTGGTCCTGACAGCGGAGGGGCAGGAAGAGAAGGGTGGGTTTGCTTAGTCTGGGCCTGGGCAGGCTGGGCTGGTGTGAGCAGCTGGCAGGGTGTGAGCTGTGTTTGCAAATTTGAGAGCAAACATGAGCTGGAGGTGATTTTTGTGGGAGAGGCGGCGATAACATTCAGGAGGTGCCTGGGCCCAGGGACCGGCTTTGAGATAACACAGAGTCAACGCCTGCAGAGATAAAGCAACTATGAGCTGGAATAAAGGGGTACAGGGGAGCGGCCACAAAGCCCCCTTCTCTTCCTCATTTGGGTAAACCACTGGAGTTGTCCCAGTGCGCAGTGGGAGCCCGGTTCTCTGCTCCATTCCCCTTCCTCAGACACAGCTCAGCATTTCCATGTGGATTGGGAAACCCTCTGGCCAAGCATTCAGCCACTGGAGACAATCCACAGATTGCTTGGAGAGAGATTCCCATCCTTCGACCAATCCTGGCTGTGGTCATCTCCATGGGGTGGCTGGAGATGAGCATCAGGTTGTGGGGAAGATGCTCAGACTTGCTCCACAGCTTTCCTCTTCCCCAACCCCTTCTTGGGTTGTGCTCTGAGCCAACAGTTCAGATAAAACTCCCAGGGGACCTTCTGTTATCTGGGAAAATGGGATGAATGTATTTTTCCCTATCATGGGCGGCTCAGGAACAACCATTAAAAATAAGCTTAAAATATGAATATTTGAGAAAGGCAACGGAAATGTGCTGGGGAAGGGTTGGGAAGGAAATAAGTTTGGATTTTGTCTCCAGAACTCTGCTTCAAGCATCCACTGAGGAAGGTGTGGGAGCTTTGAATTCCCATTCTATCCAAGTATGGTTCTAGTTAGAGCAGGAGAAATGGCAATGGGATGGCTGTAGGACATTTCAGCTAATACTTTTAGGGATAAGCAAACAGAAGATCCCCAAACCACAATAATTCTTCAAAGATGTGGAGTGCTGAGCATGGCTGGGTGTTTCACTCTTAACTGAGGACTGCAGCATGACCATCAGCAGCAAAATTCCTTCCTTGGCTTCATTTTTGGGGACAGCACATGAGGCTTCAGTGGGGAATGTCCAACCTTGTGTTGGTTTCTCTTCTTTAGAGATATGGTTTCATCTGGTCCTGAAAATCAAAGCCAGATGGGTTCTCCTGGACTTTCCTGCACACCTGGAGATTTTGATGATGCTTTTTGACTGCCCCACCATTGCTCTGGTGTTTTGATGTCCCTGAGTAAGAGCCATGATGAGGGACAGCACATCCATCCGCAGGAGAAAATTCCATTCCCAAGGAGAGGTTCCTGAAGTGATGGAGTGGACATGGGCACATCCAGGGATGGCCCTCCTTCTAATAGGTGTCTTGAGGGGATCAGCAGAGCTTGGGATGTGAAATACTGGAGAAGGAGAAGAAAAGGTCCCTGTTGGTTTGAAGAACAGCTCCTGCTGTACGTGGCTGGAACCAGCAGCCAGGTTGGAGAAAGGAGAGGTGTGTCCCCTGCCACCAAAACAAATGTGGATGCAGGGATGGAAGGGCCACCAACACTGATATCCCTGCAACCACCCAGATGTCCAACTGAGCAGAAAAAACACATCATTTAAGAGGTGGCAGAAGTGTATGGGAAAATAAAAACCTGGAAAAATAAGTTCACCCCTTTAATTCTCCCCCTTTCCTTCCCTTTTCCTCCCCAGGGGTTATTTTTAGCTACGGCCAGTCTATGGGTCCATTTCTCTGTGCACTGTTGCACACACTTGGGAATAGGGGTTATGTCCCAAAGGAATATCGCTCCCTCTGACATGTTCTGATGAGGTTCAGCCCAGAAAAAGGGATGTAGGCTCTTACCACTGGATGGCCAGAAACAAGAAGGCGAGTCCTGGGGCATGGGAAGGACAGGAGTCACGCTGGAGAGTTGCTGAGGAGCATCAGGGCTTTGATGAAACCAGATTTTCCAGACTGGGGGACAGTTCTGGCTGTGGGACCAAAAGGGATGGGGTGGAGAACTGACCACATTTTAGCACTTTTTGTCCTTCTATCTTCCAGGTCCTTCTCATCCCTAGTTGTTGTCTCAGCTTCTAAGTCTTCTCCAGCACTCATCTATCACAAACCGTTATCCAAAATGAGCAATTTTAGTCACCATTCCCTATTCTTCACAGGGGATGAGTAGCTCTTTACCACCTCTGGTTCTTGAGGGTTCCCTTCCATGGTTTTTGTTCACTTTATTATTTTTGCTGGCGACTTTAGGTAGGTCAGAACTGACCCTTCCTGTGATATAAACTTGCCAAAGTGAGTGAAAATGATGAAATTTGAATAAAACTGATGGAAGCAAAGACATCTTGTGCCTGACCTGAGAAGGCTGTGATTGCCACAAGACATGGAATTGTGCTCTGGCTGCCCCAGCAGAGTCCCACAAGCTGAAGGATATCCTGGATTGTTGTTCTCCAGAAGGCAGGAGCAATATCCAGGGTGTAATAACCCCATTGTAGCTCCTCCATGGACACAACTTAGCCTTTTCTCTCTTCCTGGTGGCTTTCACACGGCTTCACATCCAGGTGCTGGTGTGCATGGTGCCTGTGGTATGGGCCGTTCAAAGTAGGAATTTGTTTCTAGGTCAGGATTGAAGTAACTCAGTTGGAGGGAGATACTGGGTGAGAATGGGTGAGTGTAAAGCCTTGAAGGTCCTTGTACCTCACTGCCTCCACTGGCAGAGTGGCACAGTGGATTTATGTTGCTCCCACAAGCCCAGCACTTCTCCATTGTGATAATGAATTTCCCACTTTTTACATCCCCCATCCCTTTCCCAGGACCATCTGTCCAGTTGACTCGGACAAGCACCCCCTCAGAAAGGCGGGGTGCTCCCAGTGCTCCCTGCCCTCTCCTCCCTCCCACATGGGTTTCAGTGCGTCCTCGTGATGGCACTGGGGATGTGGGTGGGTGGAGAACAGGGTTGGAGGAGTTTTGCTGGATCAGCTTGGGGCTCCTGGCTCGGTGCCCTGGGCTGTGCCAATGTCAGAATCCAAGGGAAGCTCAGCAATGCCTGAAGGCACTGCAAGGAGCAGCCACATCCCTGGGCTGCGCTGGTGGCCCCACATCCTGTGACAGAGTTCTGTCTCTCATTGTGCCTCTTGTGTGGACACCTCCATGGTGTGTCTGGTGGCATCAACAGAGGGATGGGGGGTGGTGGCCTGGGCCAGGTGCTGAATTCCTCTGGGGACACGGTCCTTGCCCTGTGCCAAGCAGGCAGGAGAGGCCCAATGGGCAGCAAAGGGTTCCAGGGGGCCGGCCAAGCCCCAAGTGGGTTGCCCAACACTCGGCAGAGCGCGGCTGCTCAAACGTGGAAGGACAAGCACTCCTAAAGGACAAAAGCTCCTATCTGCAGCCCTGCCGGCAGCGAGAGTGAAACTGGACTATCTTGCAAAAACACTTTGAGCAAACAGCTCTCAATGGAAAGCATCTGATAAGAGCAGCTGCACTGCTGGTGGCTCAGGCAAGAGGACTCCGGTGCCCCAGTAGTTCTGCAGCTCCCTCGGGGCCGTGCCAGCTCCGCTCTTCGGGGACACACCATGTCCACCACCCTCTGCCAGGTGATGGGGTTCCTCGTGTCATCGCTGGGCGTTGGCGGCAGCATCATGGCCACGGCCATGGACACGTGGAGCACGCAGGACCTGTATGACAACCCGGTCACGGCCGTGTTCCAGTACCAGGGGCTGTGGAGGAGCTGCGTGCGGCAGAGCTCCGGCTTCACGGAGTGCCGGCCGTATTTCACTATCCTTGGGCTGCCAGGTAGGGGCAAAGACACTCCAGGTGTCATCCAGCGGCTCTTCTGGAGCTCTGCACAGTTTTTGTCTGAAAGGAGGAGCAGGTATCTTAAAGCACTTTGCGAGGAATAAAATTTCCAGTGTTATGTTATGAGCATAAAAATAGGAGCGTATTTGTTGGCAAAATGATTGTTGTGGTGGGGGTTGTTGGTGGGGGTTACAACCTGGAGCATGTGTGGGGGATCTCTGGGTGAGCATCAGGGGTTCAGCACCGTTGCTGGCATAAATCAGTGCAGCTCCACTGAGGTGAGGAGAGCGAGGATGTTTAACACCCCAGGAATTGTCCCTTGGAATGGAAACACAAGGAAAAGGGCTGTATGCAATTGTGTAGTGTTATAGGATAATGGATATAATTGAAATGTACTGTTTTTCCAAAGATAGAACTGGAATGGGAGAAATCTGCCCCTGGGATGTGCGGGTAGGAAGGGCGTGAAGGGGAAAGGTGTCACAGTCACTCCCCATCACCTGGGCAGTGTTAGAAGCAGATGCAGAGTTGTATTGCTGTCCTGTTTGCTTGCTAATGTTCCCAAAAGAGCTGTTTTTCCCACCCCACTGCATATGAGAGTATTCCAGTGCTCCCAGCCCAGCAGTAAATTTGGCTCTGGGAGCGTTTCTCACTCCTGGTGCATGATCACAAAAAGGTCCAAGCAGGCACTGCTGTGCACAAGCCTTTTACAACTGTTGATCCAAGTGTGATGTGGGTTCCAGCCCTGTATCCTCAGGGATTGAGGATTCCATCCTCAAGCTTTGCTGAGGACCCGTGACTCTCCAGGGGTGAGCCATGGAATAAATGTCTCTCTGCACGCTCAGCTTCAGGACTGCCAGGTGAATTCTTCCAATTTGGAAGAGCAAACCTGATATTTCAAGTCACATCTCCCATGGGGATATTTTTTTTAAAGATTAAAAATTAGATTTATCCAACTATCTCTACAAAATGTTGACCACTGTATCTCTTCATAATGCTGTGGGCAGGTGCTTGTGTTTTAAATGAGCCATAAGGGAACCATCATTTTGATGTCAATTTATTCCAATCAGGATTTTACTTTTTCAGTTATTTTAAAGTAACATGGCAATAAAGAAATATGCAAAGCACTCACAGACAATTTCTGTTGTTAGAGATATCCTGTCAGAGTTATCTAAATGAATCAATTTAATTGACTAATTCCTTCAAACATATAGAAAAAATGTCCCTGCTGGAATTTGCTTAACTTAAACACCTGCTGGAATGTACTTAATTTCCCTAAAATTTCTATATCCCATCAATCATTACTGGTCATAAAGTCAGATTCCACCTTTTTCTTATGTATTAGCAACCGAAATGCAGGTGATGGCCATTTAAATTACTTGTTTTACCTCACTCACCTCTTACCACTCACACGGGGGAGCAAGACAACTATCCAGTTTCCCTTACCTCTGGAAAACAGGGATGCAGGCTGTGGTTTCACATCACTGGCATTTATTTTGGCGAAGAAGATATTTCTGTTGGTGTTTTTGCTATTCCCTTGTTAGGGAACACCAGCCCTTGTGTGGAAGCCAAGTTATCCTCCCCCATGCAAAAAGTGTGTACAAAAGGCAGGTTTGGAACTCCAGGGCTGTTTGTGTCCTACTGCTCCTGATACCACTTTTCCTGAGTCTCCCACTTTGTTTGTTCAAGCCCTTCCATTCCTGCCTCCAAGCAGATGTCATTCACCTCTGGAAAAGCAGCTCTTTTCAGAGGACTTTCAATGGATGCCAAAATTCCCTTGACACTGCAGTGCTGCCTTTCCAAACAGCTCCCACTTCAAATCCCGTGAGCCAAGTGGAGAGGTCTTCGTGCCTCAGCAGACCTGGAGGAACCTCCTTCTCCTTTCCATCTCTCAGTGGAGATGGTGCATAACTGAGTCTCATGGAGGCAGGAATGGCTGCTGGTGGTTATCTGGGGTTTTTACTGTCATGTCCTGCTGTGCTCCTCTCCCTCCCCTTTCCAGCAGCTCCTTTTGATGGAGGCTCACAACAGTGCTCCAGCAAAAGTGGAGGATCCTTGGCTGCTTGGCTTGGCCCTGCCTGTTGTGTCCTTCCATGGGCACCAAAGGCACTGGGAACACCGCTCCTGAGAACCAGCAAACTCTCTGTGGGACCTTTGTTTGGGGTCACTGCTTGACGGGTTGAAAACAGCCCAGTGATGACACCCAGGAACCTGCAGGAAACACCCAGGAATGAAGCACTGTCTTGGAGACAAAGAGCTTCCATCCTGATCCATAGTCTTGGATTATCAGGCTCTCCTGCCGGCCCTGAAACAGAAGAATTTGCAAAGAAACTTTGGTGGTTGCAAAGACAAACGAAGATTGAAATTTCCTCCTCTTTCTGCTTCCCATCAGGTGCTGGAACAACCTCTGAGGGCTGATAAGGCGTATCCGCCGTTCCGGATGGATCATAACTAATGAGCTCCTACCTGGGGGCTGATGAATGGGAGATTGAAAACCCCCGGCTCGTTAGCACTCGTTATCAGCTGATAAGGGCGAATTGAGTCATAAGAGCTGAGGCAGTGGGACTGCTGGATGGGAGAAGGTGGTGTATTCCCGGCCTGTGGAATGGCAGCCCGCCCGCTTCCGTGTGCGCCGCGGTGCCAGCGCGGTTCTGCTCCGCTTCCTGACACCCCACGGGCCAGGAGAGCCACCCAGGCACCCAGCACCCTCCTGGGAAGGGTTTACAAACCCTTCTCCCAACCTGTGCTCCCCTGGGCACCGCGGTCACCCGGCAAAGGGGTGACAGACAGGGCAGAGAAGTCCTTGAGGCTGTGGAATGTGTTTTCCCCCTGTTTCATTCCATCATGAGCCCACTTTCTCTTCCCTGAAGAGGGGCAGTCATGCTTGGGGAGCACCAAAGCCAGACCCAGGGCTGTGGGAGCGCGTGGCAGGGCAAGGAGAGGCTGCAAAGTGTCCCAACCAAATCCCAACAGCCCTTGAAATACCTCCCAGCACCCCTTCCAGGGCTCAGCTGCCTTCCTGTCTCTGCCAGGGACTCCTGCACAAGTGGGGAGGGGAAGTGTCTGGAAAAAGATGGGATATGTGCCACCTTATTAAAGAATCACCTTGGCATTCAAGTACTCTTTCCCCCACCACTCCTCCAGTTTTAAAGGCGCAAGTTTCCCTTTATTTTTCCTTTTACTTTTCTACTCCACCCAAGAGGAGTCTGAAAGGTTTTTGCCTCCTTCAGGCTTCAGCTCCCATGGGCATGACCCACCAGCATTCTCAGCTCATGACACACTGCTGAACAAATTCAGGGTGGGGGTATTTGGATGTTTTATTCATGAACATGGACAGATTTATCCAGGGCTGATGTTCCAAATAACCCTGGCAAGGATATGGTGAGGGAGATGGTTGCCAGAGCTTTGATGCTCTCTCCTCTCCATGTAATGTTTGTCAAAGTGATTTTCTTCTTTTCCATGCGCTTTGCTGGGAAGCAGGAATACACAGAACTGCATTTTGAGTCATGCAGTAGTTGGAGATATCCTGGATAGGTGGGTGGAGCTGTCTGCTTCATTGCTGACTGGGGACGAAAGAAGAGCCCTTTCTCAGCCACTGTCGTCATGGAACAATCCATGCTTATCCCAGCTCCTCACTAACTCTTCTCCATGAATTTCACGACTGCTGCTATTAAACATTTCTAAAAAAAAGCTGCCTAAACCATCAAACTCTTTGGGAAGTTATGTCAAACAGCTGTACTTCCAGAGGTGCCCCCAGATAATACAGAGTAGATCCAGTGCCCATTTTCCAAGGTTTTCTTCTTTAGTATTTCTATTTTCAGGCAGAGGCAATCTTTGAAAATCCCCCAGACTGTGACAAATCCCCTGTCAGGCACTCAGCGGGGCTCTTGCTGTTTGTTTTGCAGCGATGTTCCAGGCTGTGAGGGCCCTCATGATTGTGGGGATTGTCCTGGGAATCCTCGGCCTCCTCGTGTGCATTTTTGCTCTGAAATGCATCCGGATTGGGAGCATGGAGGACACTGCCAAAGCCAACATGACCCTGACCTCCGGCATCATGTTCATTGTTGCTGGTAAGTGGGAACTGTCGTGTCTTCCATGTGGAAGGCTTTGCATTTCCCTGGAATTGAGAGCTGGGCAAGTTTTGGTGCATTTCTGAAGTTATTGGCATTGTCCTCCAGCCTGATTTCCTGGGGTCAAGCGTTTTTTACCTCTGATTAGGGAACAAAAAATGTCTCTGGAAACCAGAAGTTGGTATGGACAAAACATGGAAGGCTGAAAAAACATCCCGCAGATGGAAAAGGACGCATATCTCTTGATTTGTTTTATATATGTTGTGGCCATATATTATTATAGCCTTTATTTATACAGAATATTTTTTCCAGTTTCAGGCTTTATCCATAGTAATTTTAGGATGATTCTCGGGGTTGTTGTAGCCCAGTTTGTAGGTTTTAAATACCAGCCTACAAGGCTGAAGGAATGCCCAGCTTCTTCAAAACTGCAAATGCTTAATACATCACTTACACGTTTTCCTACATTATTTTTGAGGTAAGAATAAAACAAAATCTATATCCTAACAAAGAGAAGGAGAATGTCCCTATTTGAAATCCTTCAAATCCCAACACAACTTTTGTTGGGATATGAGACATTCAGCACAACTTCAAAAAGTATCAGCTGGTAAGAGGAAACCACCTTCTGCCACACAGCTTTAATTTTGTATTTTACATCTATCATTTTAGAATCATGGAATGGATTGGGTTGGAAGTACCTTAAAAATCATCCAGTTCCACCCCTGCCATGGGCAGGGACACCTACCTCTGGACCAGGGCTCCAAGCCCCATCCAACCTGGCCTTGGACACTGTGGAAGGAAGAACAAGGCCAAACTATCATGTGAGGGAATTTTGCCTGAAGTTCTGGACTTCAGCTCTTCTGGACACCCCAGCTCCTATCTACCCTTGGTCTTTAAGGTCCCTTCCAACCCAAATCAGTCTGTGATTCCATGTTCAAGTGCTCTGTGGATTCCTCTGCTGAGGAAAATCAAAGGTTGCCATTGCTGCCAGGATTGTCGGGGATGGCTGTCCCAGACATTTCCTGTTTGGGTGAGTGGAAGAAGTTCCCACCTCCTGGGGCTGGTCTTCCACATCTGGTGATAACAGGCTGTGAACCAAAGACACCTCCTCTTTCATGTGACAGAGAGTGTGTTTTCCCATTAAAAGAAATTCTGTCAGGGAATTTTTAGTTCATGTTTTTCGGTGTAAAACAAATGCTTAAAATGAACTACTGGGAATTTTGTACAAAGACCTGTTTGTTAAACTCATTTGTGTGACAAAACACACCAGGAGAAAGATTCCTGCTGGTCTTACTTGGGGCTGTGTTGTGCAATATTTTATTCCTGATGTTGGATTGTAAATGCAAGGAAAACCTGGAAGAAAAGTGCAACACATTGTGGGTCCCCCTTTGTGCTGAAGGCCCCAGAGCAGTGTCTCACCCACCTTTCCAGAGGTGTGAGATGCTTCCCTGAGGCCCCAGGTGACTTCTTGCACTGTGTGGCTCTCAGTCTGTGCCTCTGTCCCATCTCAGGCCTGTGTGCCATCACTGGAGTGTCCGTGTTTGCCAACATGCTGGTCACAAACTTCTGGATGTCCACCACCAGCATGTACCAGGGAATGCAGAACGTCCAGAACAGGTGGGTGCTCAGCTGGCTCTGCCTGCTCCACGGTGGAAGTCTCCCTCAGGGCTGCTGCTGAAGGACTAGCAAACTCTGGGAGTATGCTGGGAAGGTTGTAGGACTTGGAAGATTACTCTTAGGAGATAGAGCTGGAGATAAGCAAATGGGCTGGGATGTCTCTGTCCTTACAGCTCAGGAATGAGATGGGGGACCATTGGGGTTCAGACTGCAGCTGGGACTTCTGGGAACTTCTGGGGCCTTCTGGGTACGACTGTAGGGCCCTGGGGAGGATGCCAGTGTTCCGTGCGTCTGGGCAGCAGCAGACAGGACTGTCACACCCTAACCAGCCACGCCTATTTTTTTTTTTTTTTTTT
>VWZP01003703.1:100218-126333 GCA_013396995.1 Dicaeum eximium
TTTTGCAGGTACACCTTTGGCTCAGCCCTCTTTGTCGGATGGGTGGCAGGGGGCCTGGCCCTCGTGGGAGGCATCATGATGTGCCTTGCTTGCAAAGGGCTCATCCCAGAAGAATCCCGGTAAGCTGAGCTGGGTGCACATGGGAAGGTGTGGCAGGAAACCTGGGTGCCCAGATGTCCCAGGATGGGTGGGTTTGTGACACTCCCATCACGATAGTTCTCGAGGTGTCGGAAACACGGAGTCCTTTAGGTTGGAAAAGACCTTTAGGATCAGAGCCCAGCCATTTATTCAGCACTGCCAAGGTCACAACTACCTGAAGTCCATGATTAGTGAGTTGCCCTCCATGGGTCCAAAGTGAGCATTTGCCCAGACTCACACGAACAGAGAGGACATGACAACTGACCTCAAAACGTGACATTTGCTCTTGTGCTGGTCAGTTCAGGCCCGTGAATTGCAGGTTGCACAGCAGATCATTAGCAGGGGTAGATTGCATCAGCTGAGCCATGATTGACATGGAACTGTACAATTCCAGAGTGGTTTGGGTTGAGAGGGACCTAAAGCCCTTTCCATTCCACCCCTGCCATATGCAGGGACACCTTCCATAGACCAGGTAGATCCAAGCCTTGCCCAGCCTGGCCTGGAACACTTCCAGGGATGGTGTGGCATCACCAGGAATTTGTACCCCACCAGAGCCGGTTACTGCAGGTGGGTCCATCACTCCACGAATGGTTTACTTAAGGGAAGGAAAGCGTAACTTTACAAAAGAACCTGAAAGGGACTTGCAGCCTGCCCATGGATGGTGGGCTGAGCTCTCTGAGTGCCTCCAAGTGTGACACAGCACAGAGTTCCCTAAAACCCACCATGAGCACAGGGTGCAACACTGGGCAGTCACAGCCCCGCCAGAGGCTGATGTTCCTCTTGTGCCTCTTCCAGCTACAAAGCCGTGTCCTACAACGCCTCAGGCCCGAACATCTCCTACAGGACGGGGCCCTACAAGGTTGGCTCGGGGTACGAAGCTGACCCAAAGACCAGGAAGGGCACAGGATATGAAGAAGCTCCTCGGAGTGAGGAGGGGAGACGCTCTCACCCTTCGAAATACGACTATGTCTAGCAGGCCTTGGGTTGTGCTAGCAGAGATTTTTAACTTCACAAGCAAAAAGTGCAGCAAACCAAGCAGTCTGTAAATAGGATTGTGTGTTCTAGCAGGTTTTCTCTACTCTGAGGTTGCATCTTTGTTGTGAACATCAGATTTACTCGACTGCCCGTTAGTATTAACAGCACCAGGAGGTCTGTGACCAAAGTAACGCCTTGTGGTGCTCTCAGAGTAGAATATTTTGCTCCTATTTTCTGTATAAACTGATACCCAGGAGCAGTGCCTTGTGCCCTTCCTTAATTGCTCAAACAGTGAAAATTCCCCTTAGATAATCGCTGTGTATTTGAAGTAAATTCAGTTGTGTCCCCTTGGCTGTACCCAAAGCAAACAGAGCCTGTGGTCAGGGCATTTTCCTCTCTGGTGGCTTCTCTACCCAGTCCCACCTTTGCTTTGCTGGCTGTGCTCTAACGCTGATCTGCTGATATTTAATCTGATTTCTGTTACCTAGAGGTTTGCTGCAGCCTGTGATACAAAGTGTATTTATTTCTTCGGATCTCTCCGGGGAATGTGCATAATCCATTGTTATTCCTGCACTAATAGCGCCAACCTCCGTGTGCCACCGGTGTTCCCGCAGATGTCATCTTTAATGGAGCCAGGAGAATTTCTCATTTAGAATTAATTAGCGTTACCTTTGGAGCAGGAATCCCAGGGAGTGTTAGATGTGTAACTCCACACCGACATCAGGACTTCCCTGTGGTGATTCTCCCCCCAGTGATGGGAAGATTAACTCCACAGTGGAACGTTGCCTCCTCCAGCCAGTCCATCAGAGAGGGAGTTTATTTGAAGGGGGAAGAAGGAGACACGTCAGAAATTTTGTGGGAAGAGAGAGCTGTGAGCCCTTAGCAGATCCTCCCACCTGGCTCTAGAGCACATCCTAAAAAAGCTCTAGACAATGCCTATGAATAGAGAAAAGGGATAAGTTAGAGAGAAAAAAGGGGTATAAATAACCATTTTAATGGCATCTGCAATGGGCTTGAGTACCACTCCTCAGGATTACAAGTTCTCTGAAAGAATTCAGTTCAGGCAAAATCGTTTTGCTGAAATGCTGGTGTTCCCTGAGTGTTTGGTGTCTTGGAGGGATCAGAATCTACAGCTGAACATTTCTGCAGAGTTGGACCTTTGGAAGGTCAAGTTACCACCAGCTGAGCTGGCATCTCTGGTGGCACTGAGGATTGGAGGGGGCAGGCTGTGCTCCCAGTGAGCACAAGCTGCATCCTCCTCCTCCCCATGTCCATCACTGCTCCATCACCCTCAGCTTTCCATCACCCTCAGCTTTCCATCACCCTCAGCTTTCCATCACCCTCAGCTTTCCATCACCCTCAGCTTTCCATAACCACCAGCTCTCCATCACCATGTGGAGGCAAATCCCCAGCACAGGTCCAGGGGGTCCTGGGGAAGGTCAGCAAGAGGAGGAGGGAACACCTGGCAGGTGGTTGGAGGAAACAGCCACCATGCAGTGGGGTGGGAAGAGCTTCCAGCCAGCAGCAGCTCAGGCTGGATGTTGGCCACCTGGGATAAATCCCTGAGGGGTGTCAGTACTGACCCTCCCTTTTGTTCAGCCAAAGGACTTGTTTTAAGGACTTGTTTTTAAAGGAGGAGAATTTATTTTGCAGAGGTAGATCCTGTTCTGTCTTAAAAACATTGCTACTCTTTTCCATGGTTTGTATCTCTCAGTATAAACTTAGATTTTCTGCCTGTTTTGTGCCTGCTGGATTTTTTTTTTGCTTGTTTGTTTTGTTGGTTGTTGTTTTCTTTTTTTTTTTTACGTGAATATTAAATAAAGAGAATGTCTTAAAGACCAGAATCACAGTTTCCAGTTGTTCTCTTCTTGTCAAAATCATCAGCTCCAACCTTCCTGCTCAGCCAATACCCCCCAGCTCGTGTTCTACACATTCATGGGCACAGATGGGTGGTTGAGGGAAAAAGGAAAATATCTGGGTGTTTTATTTACTTAGTAAGATATAATGAGTTACACAATGAGAGAAGAAATCAGAAAATCAGATTATTAATCATTGGGGACCCCAAATCAGTGGTGTGATGAAGTCAGAGATCCTTGGTGGGACCCTGAGCTTGCTGAGGAGAAGAGTGCAGCGAGTTTCAGGGTAGAGATTAAACACTTCTAAACACTTCACTGTTCTTAGGAGGGCAGAAAAATTGCAGGTATGTTCTCAGCCTCCATTGGAAAGGGGCTGAAAAGCCCAGGAATGTTTAATTTAGATAGGAAACACATAAGTGGTGCTGAGGGAAAGATACACAGGGGAATGCAAAAGGCAGGAATACAACCAGAAAAATTTGAAATGCAGGTTTACAACTGAGTTGGAACTACAAAAAAATTCCCGAGGAAACAGCTTTGAAAGTTACATTTTATTTTTCTGCTACACAAATGCTGTGACAAAGTCCCCGAGCCAGCTATCTCTCGGTCACACTTTGATGTGTGCAGGCGTGTAGATGACAAGATTAGGGGCAGGAGCCTTGTGGGGAGCTGAGAGAGAGCTGTATCCGGGAATTCCTGCCCTCGCTGGGCTCCTAATCTTCCAGCATCAGTTTTCATTTCCTTGCCTCGGCCGAAAACTCACAGGATGAAATATTTTAATGCACTGAACTCCACTGAAAAAAAATCCCATTCTGGAGCAGAGAATGGTTTATTTATGAGCCTGGTTGTGGTGTAACTACACTTGGTGTTACAGCTGCTCCTGCGTTTGTGGCCCCAAGGGACCTCACCTTGTGCTCGGCACCACGGAGGGTGGGGAACATCATTGTTGGGAATGACAGCACTGGGAGAATCCACATCCACAGCCATGGAACTGCCAATCCTGCTGCAGAGGAAACTCAGGGTTTGCTGGAGCTGCTGGAGAGAGCCCAGAGGAGGCACCAGGATGGTCAGAGGGATGGAGCAGCTCTGCTGGGAGGAAAGGCTGAGAGCTGGGATTGTTCAGCCTGGAGAAGACACGAGGGGTGACCTCAGTGTGGCCTTGCAGGGCCTGAAGGAGCCAACGAGGAACAGGGAGAGAGGCTCTTTGCAGTGGGCAGGAGTGACAGGACAAGGGGGAATGACTTCAGACTGAAAGAGGGGAGATTTAGCTTGGATATACAGAAGAAATTCTTGGCTTGAGGAAGCTGTGGCTGTTCCATCCCTGCAAGTGCCCAAGGCCAGGCTGGACAGGGATTGGAGCAACCTGGGATAGTGGAAGGTGTCCCTGCCCATGGCAGGGGTGGGACTGGATGGGCTCTAAGGTCCCTTCCAACCCAAACCATTCCATCATTCTATGATTCCTTGTCTTGGATCCCCTTTTCAGCTGATGTCTCCTCTAAGCCCTGAAGGCACAATTAGCTGCTTGGGAAATCTCTGGGTCTTTACTGAGGTCAAAGTTCCCTTTTCCCAGCTTTCCTCTGCAGCCCAGCAGGCTAAAAAAAAAACATAATTGTAATACCCTAATTATTTTTTGGACTTAGAGATCCAGAAGCACCCTGAGGATGACCCAACGTGTTGGTGAGAGCTCAACATGTCCCAGTGCTGTTACGGGAAGGACACAAACCCCGAGCCGCATCCACAGCCCCCAGGGCAAAGGGAAGGGGGACACTCGCCCAGTGCTGCCTGGGGACCACCCTGGGGCCACCCACCCCACACACAACCTCTGCCCCCCACGCCTTGAGACACTTCACCCTCAAGGATTTGAATGTGGGCTCTGAGATCCATCCTGGGGCCAGAGCTGCTGGGAGGAGCAGCGAGTGTGGGGCACACAGGGCTGGACCAAATCCATCCTGCCTGGCTGGGGGCTGGAGGAGCAGTCCCACAATGCTGGGCTGAACTGGGCTTGCTGGTTTGACCAATTGCACAGCACCAAGGAGCTTTGGGCTTCTGGAGTTGCTTGGCTGGGTAAAGCCTGGGAAAAAACAGATCCCAGAGCCTGCAGAACACATGGACCTGTGAGTAAATCCAGTGTTTCCAGATCCTGGTGAGGGAGGGAAGAGAACCTTCTCCCACCTTTTATTTTGCCTTTATTGACCGTAAACTGCAAGGGATGGATTTGGTAGCACTTGTAAAACCAAGGGGGACAAGTCAGGGAACTCATGAACAGTTGTTGGGGTTTTGTTTCCATAAATTTCATCATTCTCTGAAAAATGCATTTCCCGTTCAGAGGAGCTAATTAAATGTAGGCTTGTCTAATAAAGCTGAGCCTGCAAAGGCTGGGTGCATTACCTGGCAGCTCTGAACAGGTTTTTCCAAGCCCCTGAAACATCTGGAGTGTGTGAGAGCATGCTGGATTTGCATGGAGTTTGACCAAAGGACAAACTGGGGCTACAAATTGGACTAGGAGATAAGAACTCTCCTGAAATCTATATGCAATTAAAAGCCCAATCGTCCTCCCTATAGTGACAAGGTTATTGCTTTTATAGAGTTGAACAGAGATGAATGAGTCTATGGATTAATGGCACTAAGATTTATGACACTGTGCTTGCCCCAAATATTATGGGAGAATAGCTCTCTGGGTGAGATATTCCAGCTGAATAAATTTGATAGGATTTTTATTTTCCTTTATTATTTTTTTCAGCTTTGGGAGAGCTGTGCTGCATTCAGAGCTTGTTAGTGCTGTGGGTTGAATATTTACTGATATTCCCTTGTATATTGATGATTCATTAGAGTATTACCAGTAACAGGAGCCCATGAAGAAAAAATCATTGGGAAAAACAAAACCCACAGACCCACTGACTTGTGTGATTTCTCCTTAATTTAATTGGTCAGGTCTTTATCTTGCTGGCTCTGGGCTTGTTTTACTGTTCCCAGGGTCTCCAGAAAGGATAAAAAGGAGTCACTCCTGGCAGGAGAAATGAGGTGGCAGCAGCGGTGGAGACCCTGGAAAAACCTCTGCGCTGTGCTGAGTTAAAACATCAGGAGGAGGCACATAAAAACCTGTGGGAATTCAAGGAGAGCAGTTTGGAAGGGATGGAGTTACACACCCAGGGCAGGGCAGAGGGGTGAGGACTGAGGGAAAACCATGCCCAGGGAAAACCAGGGGTGTGGGACAGGCCCTGCTCCTCCAAATCCCACCAGGATGCAAGGATTGCATCATCCATCACTTAACAAAACTTTGGGAGTTGTTTTAAGCCAGGCTGGAGAGGGCTTGGGGCAACCTGGTTTAGAGGAAGATGTTCCTGGGCCTGGAACAAGATGGGCTTTAAGGTCCTTCCAACCCAAACCATCCTGGGGTTTCCTGGCGTTGAGGCAAAGCCTCTGGGGGTTGAGCAGCAAGGACAGGGACGTGTTTTCCAGCCTGTGGACTGAGCCTGGCCCACCACCCTGCACCACCTGCAAGCCCAGGGCACAGCAACAGCGTGGATTTGATCCCAACTTCCCATGGAATATGCTGGCTCAAGATGCCCAGTGTGGAACAAAACCTCTTTTTCCACATCTCAGCTCCCTCACTGGCCAGGGCACGAGTGTCACCTTTCTCTTGGCACAAGGCTCTCAGCTATTTCTGCACTTTCCCAAAACTTAGGGGAAGTTTTCCCCCACTTTTCCACCACTATTTGGAGACTTGGTGTTCGAAGCTCACCAAAAGCACCTCAGGCAGGAAAACTGCTGGGAAAACCAAGAGAACAGTGATTCCTGCCCTTGCTGGCAGCTGAATGGACAGGCACCTGCCTTGGCACCAGGTTTGCCACGTTGATGAGGCAGAGCAGCTCCTGCTTCCTGCCCCTTTCCTGTCTGTTTGCTCTCTGGGGCAGGAATTGCTTCTCCCGTTAGTTCTGGATGGTGACAGCACCAGTGCCCAGCCCGGGTTTCCTGTCACCCCCTCCAGGGAGCAAATCCTCACTGCCACCTGTAACTTTTTACAGGTAGAAAGTTACTCTTAGAAACATTTTACAAAGTGTTATCGTTCTCAGTTTAACATCAATAGTAATCCTGTACTGTTAAACTCAACAAAAAACACAGACCACTGTGTAGCAACACAAATAGTAACAACCCAGTTACCAAAAAATCTAATTACCTTCCAAGTAAGGTAATTTTCTTCCTTACAGGTCCCCAGAGACAATTTTTACAACTATAGAAATGATAACACAAGTCGTAATTGAAACCAAAACAAAATTGTTAACTTTAACAAGTCAAAAATTGTTAAAGTTTCTTGTGGATGATGAAAACTGGTGAATTTTAGGAATTATTTCCCCTAAGTTTTGGGACGTGATTTTTTTTGTAGGTTTTCTTTTATTTTTAAGTATACTTAGTTTTTAAAAAATTTGTAAGTATGTTTAGGGTTTGGTTTTTTTTTTTTAATAACAGCTATTGATTAATCTAAACAGGGTTATCAGTTTTTTATATTAGTTGTGCAGAATTTTTTTTTTTTTCCCAGAGGAATTAAGTTTGTTCCCCTTGTTCTGCTCAGCCTCACTTGGGTGTGTCTTGCTTCCTAATATAAAAACCCACGTGGAAATGTGGGAAATGGGGAATAGGGTGAGAGTCTGAACCAGCAGTGGAGTGTGTTGGAAAAGAGAAGAGGAATTGAGTGTGTGAGAAGTGTGTGATGAAGGCAGAGGAGCAATCAATTTATCCTCCTCGGTGACTGACCAGGCAGGTCCCAAACCTCGGGAGAACCCCGGGATTGGAGTGTTCCCAAAAAAAGAGCCCTGGGAGGGGGGAGCTGCGGAGCAGCTGCTGCTCGTTCCTGGTCCTGTGGCACCATCCAGTGGCTGCTGGCAGAGCGCTGTCACTTCCCGCTGTCCCCACCGCGTGTGCCCTCCCCGGCATCGCTGATCCACAGGGAAGGGCTCCAGGTCACTGCTGCCGGATTTGGGAGAGGCAGATTTGCTGGAGGGATCCTAAAAAGCAATTCCAGAAATTAGAGCCAGGAGGGCCAAACACCACCGTTGCATCAGGACATCACACAGGGAACCATTCCTCTACTTCCATGGCTTGAAAATTGTTCCCAAACCCTCATTTTTATTTTGAATTTTTCAGATGAAGGCCTGGATTTTCATTTTTATTCCAATAAGGAAAAAGAAATCTTCCCAGTGTTTGTGCCAGGCCTTCCTTGGGTAAAATCTTTGTAAGTTTTTTTTTCTGTGTAAGAAGCAATTTAATTCTGACACTGACACCACTGTAATTACACCAGTTCTCCCTATAAATTGAGGTTGTTTTAAGTCCTCTCTTAGTAATTCCATTATTTCACCATTACATCACTCCAATTATCTCTAGATTTGTTCCAGAGAGCTTTTCCTAAGCTGATTCTCTGGCTGTTACTGTTTTGCTCCCAATGGCAAGAATAATGATTACTTTCCCCCCAAGAAAAAGGTGAATGGACAAATATTAGGGACAGGACAGATGTGTGCAGCTGGATGAAGGGTCAAGGGCCACATCTGCTGCTGTAGGTTTGAATTCCCTGTGCCCAAACTCTTCCCTGTGGCCCTGCTGATGGCCAGGAGCTGGCGAGGAGGTACCACGTGACTTTAGTATTTATTATTTTAATGTAAATGCTGTCCAGAGCACCCCTGTGGATTTGCATGGGATGCCTGGAGTTCCTTGGCTGGTTTTGGGCCTTGCTGGGCTCACACAGTGGGCAGAGTTTCCCCCACTGGGTGATTTCTGTGCCCTGGCCTCCAGGGGTTTTTCCAGGACCCATGTGGATGTGACCCAGTCCCACATTCCCCATGGACAGGCCCATCACATCCACTGGCCCCACACACCTGGCTGCTGGAATCTCCAACAATTCCCACCTGGGCCTTGTCTGTGTTCAGTACTGCTTTGATTGAGCTTAAAACCTATCCCTGGGCTTAAAATCTCCCCCTTGAGCTTAAATCCTACTCCTCTTGCTCCTGGAGCAAACAACTCACTCTTCTTCCTCACCTGCTCTTGGGCTCCTCTTCTCTGCTGCCACCTCATTCTCAGCCCAAGCTGCTCCTTCTCTGCATTTCTGCACAGTTTCTCCAAGTTTTTATTTTATACCTTTATTAGTTTTTCTTCCAAACCCCAAGACCCTGCCCAAGGTTCTGGGAAGGGACTAAGGAGCAAAACCACGGTGGGAAATCCCATGTTTGTCCCCAGTCCCACACAGTGGGTACAAGCCCTCAGGTTGCTTTGGTTTGTTGTTTGAGTCATCCCATGTGGGCAGGGAGTCTCCAGGAAAGTCCTTTTCCAGACAAACCCTTCTGGGGTGTCACGCACCACTTGGGACATTCCAAAAGTGTTTGGGCAGCGCTCGGAATACCCAGGGCCAGGGCACTGCCTGGAGACCAGGAGGATCTGCTGGGATTCACTTCCACCACGGGACAAGTCCTTTCTGGCTGTGGAGGTCTGGAGGGTGCTCCAGGGAGTGCCAGGAGGGCTGTGGAGCAGGCTCTGCCCCAAGGAGCAGCTCTGGGACCAGCAAGGATTCAGCCCTGCTGCAGCTGGTGTTCCCATGGGCTGTGACCCTCCCAGGGACCTGGGGGGCTTTGGGGTTTGAGCTAGGAGACATAAGGAAATCCCCATGTCCTGCTAGCCCTGTGGGCCCACCTGACATGGGGTTTTGTAGGAAAAGAAGGGAAAAGGGATTTGCGAGCACTGCCAGGGCTGTATTTCCCCCTGCTTGGGTTTTGGGGAGCAGTCAGTGCTTTTTTCTGAATACTGCAGGTCAGCCCACATGGGATCAATCTGCAGAGGCTGCATCACCCCTTTTTTGGGTATTTCAGGGGGCGTTTCTGGGGCATTGCCCACTGGGCCAGGGCACAGCACCCCTTGGCTGTGGACACAGCTCTCCCAGTCCATGTGTTTAGAGGACACCATGTCCCCTCACCTGGGATGAGAGCTGTGGAGGCAAAGCTCTGCTGGGCCTCTTGCACTGCCTGCTTTTCCCATCCCTGCTGGACCAGCTCATCCCTCAGGTGGGAGAGAGTGGGGAATTTGCCATCCCTGGGCTGCTGCTGACACCTCATCAGAGCCTGGAGTCTCTTGCAGGTGCAAGTGGAGATTCTCTTCACAACCTGAGGCAGGTGAGCCTGGCATTGTCATCCCCCAGGACAAGGCACAAGCCCTCAGCAGCACCACCCACCTCTCAGAGCATCCTTCCAGCTCCAAGCCCTGCCCAAATCCCAGGGAAGATCCCTGACACCCATTCCCCATCTATACCATCACTCCCCAGCTCTACATATCCCAAGACACAGCCCGTGTTTGCTTTAGGGAAGGACTGCTCAGGAGTTTTGGGAATTTTCAGGCTGTGGGGTATGTGCAGCATTATCTCTTGGGAGGTATTTACAGCTCGAGGGGGTTTTGTGACCAGGAAAGTCCTGGGGATGTAAAATATGAGAATGAAGGGGGTGTGGATCTGGCTTTGGGCACCTCTGCTGCCTCCCACACCCCCCTCACCATTCCCAAACAACGCGCCAGGGAAAGGGGGACACACCACGCAGTGAAACAAACCCGGGAGCGCTCCTTAAAAACACCTCCGGGGAACATTCACGGGAAAATCACCGCTTTTTTCTTGGTGCTTGTGGCCCCCGGAGCAGGAGCGCTGCCCTGCAGTGGAGCAGGGACGGACGGAGCATCCCACGGGGATGCATCCCACCTGCGCGGGGCTAGGTGGTGGTGTTGCATCGCTCGGGAGCGCTCGCAGGAAGAGCTGGAATGTGCTCGGCATGAAGAGGGCTCAATGTCCCCTTGAAATCCCCGTGCCAGGGGCCGCCGAGCCCTCACACAGCCTCCTTCCCTCAGGGAGAAGGAGCCCCGGGTAATTTAGCACGGGAAAGGCTGCTGGAGAGGCAGATTTGCTGGAGAGATCCTAAAAAGCAGCCCTGGAGGTGGGAGCAGGGAAGTTTATTCCCTGTGTGACCCTGTGGTTCTGCCTCCTCCATCCCATCTGCCTCTCAGAGGGGGATTTTTCCAGATGGGTGGGTTTTTACTGCTGTTTGGGTTGCTGCCCCCATTAAAAAAAAAAAATAATCAAAACAAACAAAAAACCACTTTGGAGCAGTTATTGTGTCCCTGGAGCAGCTCAGGGCTGGTGGCACTGGAAGGATGGACGTACCCTGTTGATCCACAGGCTCTCCAGTTTTCCTCCAGCACATCCTCCAGGATGGGGTGGCACTGCTCCAGGATGGGGTGACACTGCTCCCAGAGGTTTGGGTTTCTCTGCAGGGCTTTCAGCAGCTTCCCTGTCAGAGTGGCCTCCTCCCTGGGCTGGGGGCTGGGCTTCTCCCCCTTGGTGGGCCCAGCAGTTCCAGAGCAAGGAACTCCTTGCTCTTACAGGTACATCCCTCTACAAACAGGCAACTTCCTCCCCTAATTCCATTAATTCCTGCCCACAGCTTTCCCAGGAAAGTGCTGGTCATGGAGCTGCCCAGCCAAGGGGACCAGGAAATTCATCCCCCCTGAGCCCCCAGCAGCTCTGCCCAGCACTGCCCCATCCCCATCCCCTTCCCCAAACTCCCTGAGCCCAATGCCGGCTCCATCCCGGTGCTCTCGGGGCAGGGATGGTCCCAGCCCTGGTACCACCTGGTGGATCTTCACCAGCACCACTTTGGGCACCCCCTGGGTCCCTGCAGGGAGAAAAGGCCTGAGGGTCAAAAAGGAGCTGAGGTCCAGCATGGAAGCCTGCAGGAACACCTGCTTTTCCTCGAGGGAAGGCATGGACACAACTGTCCCTGTGGGGGTGGCACCAGTCCTTGGAGAACAGCCTCTGACCTCAAGGCCACCAGCTGGAGAATGTCAAAGGGGTCACAATGGCCCCTCAGGTATTTGCCAACAGCCAGCCCTGGTTTAGGACTGGTTTTATTTTCTGCCTGCCTTAGGGAGCAGAAATCCCCCGTTTCCTTCCCTGGGCTGCAATGAAGGATCCAGGGCAGGCCCCAGGTCCTTGTTTGTGTGCAGACAACCACTGGCATAGCTTGAAGGAGGTAAGGTCACCCCTTTGCTGTGAAACGTGGTGGAAATCTCATGGAAACCTCATTCCTTTGGGATCTGGCTGCGATGCCAAGGGACAATTGTGGTTTGTGAGCTGTACTGGCAGTGGGAGCACTTGGAAGTGTGAAATCCATGGCTGATGTGAGGGGAAGCACAGCCAGCTCCCTGCAGGGACCCCACGGCTGTTAGAGGGGGAGACAGAGATGAGACTGTGCTCTGAAGGGATGGAAGCCATGAAAAATCCATCTATATCCAAACTGATTCACTTCAAAATGCCATCATTACCTTCAGATTTGTTTGCTGAGAGCAATTGTATCTGTACAGAAACAGACTTGGCATCACAGATCTTTTTTTTGGTCATTTTTGGCAGGTTTTTTCCTCTCTCTGCATAATATTATTATGAAATGCATTCAAGACCAGAGCAGAAAAGAACAAATTGAGCACAGAGATTCCCCAAGAGCTGTGTGCCTTCAGCTGATCATACCTGAGAGGGGCCAGCTCAGGGCCTTTCCTTGCCACAACACAATCACCTGGCCATCAGATGCCACCCTGTCACACCCCCTGTGTCACTCAGATCTGATGGCAAGGAAGAGATGCTCTCAACTGGAATTTAAAGCATTGCTCTGATGGATGACACCCCGGTGGGTGACTCCTGCTGACGATATTCATGTGATACTTTGTGTTTAATGAGTGCCAAATAGAGTAAAACATCACAGGATGGGCTTCAAATGGGGCTTGAAATGAGGCTTAGTCTAAGCTCAGCAAATATTTTAAGGCTGCTTAGAGTTAAACATCTGCTTAAACACTCTTAATGAGCCAAGGACTCTTTTTTTTTTTTTTTTCCTTCATTATTATTATTTCATTTGTCTTCTTTTCCTGGGTGTTCATGGCCTTGGGCTGCTGCCCAGGATGGGAGCTGAGGAAAAAAGGGAATTTGAAGATGGGAACGTGGTAAAATGGGTTTGCAGCCACCTCTTCCCCTCACCAGCCAGGGAGGCTCTCTGGATTTTTATTTATCACTGGGATGTCTTCCAAAGGGAGGAAGATGTGCCACCAGGTACAAAGTCTGCTGGTGACACTTTTGGGTCTTCTCACTGGCCATGATAGGACAACTTCAGTCATTTCTGGTGTTATTTCCCTCGATAATTTAATCAGGGAATCCCCGACTGGTTTGGGTTGGAGAGGAGCTTAAAGCCCATCCTGTTCCACCCCCTGCCATGGGCAGGGACACCTCCCACTATCCCAGGGTGCTCCAAGCCCTGTCCACCCTTGTGGCCATGGGCACAGTCTCACCCATGCTCAGAGAGTAGATTTAGATGGGATATTAGGATGGAATTCCTCCCTGTGAGGGTGCTGAGGCCCTGGCACAGGGGGCCCAGAGAAGCTGTGGCTGCCCCTGGATCCCTGGAAGTGTCCAAGGCCAGGTTGGACAGGGCTTGGAGCACCCTGGAATAGTGGAAGGTGTCCTGAGCTGAGAGCTGACATCCACGAAGCAGATCCTCCCAGAGTTGCCTGGATGTGTGTAGCTATAATATTTTATAAGTATCTTGGATGCAAACTTACTGAGCTTTTCCTTCCATGGGAAAGCTCACTTCCAAGCACAGATTTGTATAAACAGATCTTTGTGTGTCTGTTCAAAGACACAGATGGATTCTTTTGCCCTGTCTCCCGATATGGGAGATGTGGTTTTCTTCCTCTTAACCTGTGATATAGAGAAATGTTATCTCTCTGACTTTGTAAACATTTTTTGGCATTCTAGTAGTTTGGGTACTGAGCATGATGAAGAAAGATGCTAGCTCAGAACCTGGGCAGATATAGCCCAAATTCCTTCTGAACAATGGAGTCATTTTAATAAATCGTATAAACTTTCTAATATTAGAGTCAAAGAGTCCTGAACCACCCCTGTCGGGAAGCAGCCACAATAGATGTGGGTCCAGCTCTATCCACAGGCATGTCCTGGAGGGCACAGGAGGGGTGAGGATGTGGGAACAAAAGGACATTCCCCTGTGTCATGCTCCTGCTCCAGCAATCACCAGCACTCTGCTTGGCACCACGCTGCAGTGACTCTGGAGGAGCACAGGGCAAGAAGGAGCCTCTTGCCCGAACACAGGAGCACACAGACCCTGTGTGCAGAGGGCTCCCTTGTCCCTCTGAATCCCAAACGGTGAGCTGCAGCCGGCTCAGCAGCTGCTGTGTTTGCAGGAGATAGCATTGTGCACATGGCAAACATTGGGTGACAGAGACCGATCCCACCTTTCTTCTCCCCAGTTAAAACCAGCTGTTCCAAGAGACTCAGGAGAGATCTGCAAGCTGGGCTTCTCTTTGGGGAATTAGGTGGATTGGCATTCTCCTGGGAAAGAGACTATTTGGAAGGGCATTGCTCACTGGGAGCCCTGTTGGGATTAAATGGGATTTTTGCACAGCTGCACATGCGTGGCCACCTCATGACCGTTGAAATCCATTTATTTAAGAGGGATTTGGGAACCTAGAGGGCCATCCCTATGCTTCCTTGATGTCTCAGCATTCCCTTTCCAGGCACACTTTCTACAGCCAGGATTGACCTGGGAGGGTGGGGCAGAGCAGCCGCTCCCTGCCAAAAGCCAAAGTAAAAGTGTGGGAGCACAAGCCTTTGGAAAATGTGACTCATTTTTCAGGGAGAAGTGAGCTCAGAGGAGTGATGGTTTATGAACTCTTTTATTTTCACTCACACGGAAGTCCCTCTCAAAAACGTAGGGCTTAAAGTTCATGTGAGGAAAACACCAGGAAAAGAAGCTGGTTTGGGCTTCTCCTCTTTTGCCCCGGAGGTTCCAGTCCACAGTCTGTTGTGCTTCCAACTTTTCTGATGTGGGAAGCTGCCGGTAGTTCTAAGAGGAGCAGAGATAACATTCCTCCTGGGAGGCCATTCCTCTCTTTAGGAACTTTTCCCTTGGAGAAGCTCGTGAACAGGCTCAAAGCCTGTCAGATTTGGGAAGGTTTGGTTCATGAGCACCTATCAAGAAACAGAACTGAGGCAAAGGTGTCTTTGGAGACTACATCCAATGGATGCCCACCACCATTCTCAGCATCCCAGGGGAATAGCAATGGTGGTCATGGAAAGTTCTTTCTTTCTCCTACAAAGCCGGATACCGACACAGTTGGAATTGTGTTTGTCTGGAAGGATCACCCCTCTCCTCCTCGCTCCGTGTCACTCAGCATCCTCAGGGCCTGGGAGGTCCCTGTGCTTGGCATTCTGGATCAGGTCCTCGTAGGTGGTGGGGCAGTAGGTCTTGTAGAGTTTCTCAGCCAGGGTGTTGCTGCCGGCCACCACGACCTTGCGGTTGCGGTTCATGAAGTTCCACAGGTGCAGCGCGTAGGAGTGGTCGAAACTGGGGCTCTTGTCCCACACCTGGTAGTACCGGCTCCAGGCTGGGTACGGGATGGGGTAGAAACGCTGGGGGTTGAGGAAGGAGATGTTCTGGCAGCTGTGGTCCTCGGTGCCTTGGAAATCCGTGAGGTTGCAGAGCGTTTTGAGCATCCTGGTCATCAAAAAGGGGCCCTGGTTGCCCCAGAGGTTGCCGTTGTACTTGAGCACGAAGTTCTCCATGCAGTCCCAGATGAACTTGTGGCGGGCGGGGAAGCCGAAGATGCCGTTGCTGGAGAAGCGCGACTTCTGCGCCGCCAGGAAGCTCCGCTGCGGGATGGGCCGGATGGAGATGACATCCGTGTCCATGTAGATGCCCCCGTACTTCCAGATGAGCGCCAGTCTGCTGGCGTCCGAGCTGACGTGCACCCAGTTCTTCTCCTGCTCCGGGACCACCTGCGGAGTGGGAAAGGTGAGACGCGATGCCGCGGGCAGGGAGCGGATCCAATCCCTCCATGGGGCTGCAAACGGCACCATAACCCTGCACCTGCGTGGCTGCAAGTGCCACTGACAGCTTCTGCTGCCTCCAGCCACTGGGTTTCACTGGGATAAGATAAGGAGCTGGAGCAGAGCAGAGCTTTGTTAGCATTAGGAATGCAGGAACATTTCCCAGGTGGTTTGATGGCATCTACATTGTTAACCCAATGCCACCATGAGTCATTCCCTGCTATTTCAGAGGGACACATCCCACTTAACACACTCTCAGATCCCTCCCAGCTCTTTCAACCAGGCTGGAGGCTTTTCATCGGAGTTTGTTGGCATTTGGAGTAATTTTTTCTCAGGAGAAGAAAGAGTTTGGAGGAAATCTGCCTGCCCTGCCCAAGCAGTTTGACCAAAGCTACTTGTGGGCAGTTTGCCAGGAACTTTTTCCAGGGTGGAGCTCACCAGATCCCACCTTGGCTTTGCATGTTGCTGCTATTGAAACTGAAATCTCTCCCCTATCTCTTATCTCCTGTGGGCTCCATCAGAGTGAGGCAGCTCTATCAAGTGCTCAGGCAGCACATTTTGTTCAGCCAGCTTCTGTTGGGGAGGATTATTAAGGCTGTTTTCTCAAAACACGTCTGCAATCTATTTTTACTGATGTTTCCTTTGCCAAAAAATCCGATTCTCCAGATAAGGCCCATCATGTATTCCATAAACAGAGAGACGAATACGCAGCAAAATGCGGCCAAAATGGATCTGTTCCCAACCAAAACAATGAAAGTCACTGATTTCACACAGTCCTGCATTCCTCATTCCTTTCAAGGCCTTCTCCCACCCCTAGTTATAACTCTTTTCCTGCTTTCCACTTGTTTTAACTCTCACCTGGTTGTACCACTGGAGCAGAGGGGTCTCCTGGAAGACGGTTTCCATCTGGAGAGGGAAAAGGAAGACGTTCTTCATGGAAGACAAGAGGGAGAAGGCTGCGTAGCTGGTGTTCATGTCCAAGGCCGTCTCGTTGGTGAGTCCCCTCATGAAGAGGATGATGGGCCTGTCCTGGTAGATCCGGGCAGCAGATTCCACGGAGCACGACACCAGCGGGGGCGGCTCCAGGCGCTCCGTCGTCTCCAGGAAAATGATGCTTTTGCCAAGGCTCAGCACCTGCTCAGGTGTCAGGTAGTGCTGGGCCACGGGCAAGTAGGAGAAGACACAGCTGGACAAGAAGGAGATCTCGTACAAAATGCCCGAGACAAAGCAGAAACAGAGGCATATCTGGATTTTCCTCAACATTCTTTCTTTCCTGGAGCGTTTGAGGGCATGCCTCCGACATGGGTGCTAGGGAGAGACGAGGAACAGCAAAGGGAGGAGCCAGATGAGCAGATGAGGATAGAAAGTGGATGGGTTCATACAAGGAAGGAATTGTGACCTACCTGGATTATAGTCCTGACAAATCTACATTTCCAGCACTTTTTCTTGCCCTGGCGGTGGCTGCTGGACCCCTGCAAAGCCCAGCTCCCTGGTGAGGACACCCAAACTGTCTGCAGCATGCAAAGGGATTTCTGGAGGTGTGGGAATGGTGCACGGGGGAAAACCAGCTCTGCTGCCAGCTCAGTCTCAGTCCCAGGAAAGGTGTGGGATCCACCTGAAAGGACAAAGAAGGGATGTGTTTGGTGAGACCCATCTTGTGCCTGGCACAGCTCCCCCCTCCCAGTCTCTCCAGCACACAGGGAGCTCCTGCTGGTAAGAGGCAGGATGGAATGGGATCTGCAGTGCACTGTCTGGTGACACAAGGAAATTCCCTCCTGAAATGCCACCTGGTTGCACCTGAGTGGCTCTGCAGGGACCAGGAGCCAGGGTCCAGCAGTGGGGACACACCTGGAGTGACAACCCAATGTCCAAGAGGCCCTGAAAGTGTCCAGAGCTTGACTGACTGAAGGGAATGGCAGGAAACACATCTCTATGTGCTGGGATAATTAATGCTCCTTGTTCCATGTTACCCTTCCAGAATACAGATAAGTCTGGAGCGGAGCAAACCCCATGGAAATTCCCTGCCAGCGCTGAGCTTGCACTTGGAGCTGTGGCAGCTCCTGATCCATTTCTCAGAGCTGGATCTCATCAAATTAAATATTAAAGCACTGACTGTTCCCATCAGTGCTGCCTCCCATGCTGCATAACAGATTTTGTTGGTTTCCATTCCAGCTGCACAGGGTTTCTCATCGCATCCTGGCTTCCCAGGACAGCACAGGAGTTTGGGAAGAAATTCTTGGGTGTGAGGGTGGGGAGGCCCTGGCACAGGTTGCCCAGGGAAGTTGTGGCTGCCCCTGGATCCCTGGAAGTGCTCAAGGCTAGGTTGGAGCAGCCTGGGATAGTGGAAGGTGTCCCTGCCCATAGCAGGGGTAGCTCATGGGCTTTGGATGAGCTTTACATTCCCCTCCAACCCAAAACTTTCTGGGATTCCATAGTCTATGTTAGTTTTTCCAATCCCATTCCCAGTTTCTCTCGTTGTCCCTGCACTCTGCTGTGAGTGGCAGTACGTGGGGCCTCCCTGCAGGTATGGAATTTGAACGGAAGACAGGGAATGGAGAGCAAATATCCATGGTTTGGAAAGGCTGTGTTCCCGAGCCTGCAGATAAGGCAGCCTGTGGGGCTCAGGTGGAACACACATGTCCAGCCCAGCCCTGGGAGACACCAGCGCTGACATTAAAATAAATTACAGTGCTCAATCTCCAAATTTCCTCCCACCTTCCCCACCTGCCTCTTGTTCTCAGACAGGTGCAGGTAATTTACTCTGGTCAGTTGAAAAGAAAACAGAAAGAAAAAGTTGCTGTGTCACAATCTCGTCTTGGCCAGATTTTCAGGCTTCTAGTTGTTTTTTTTTCCTAGCCCAGAGTGGTTTGGGTTGGAAGGGACCTTAAAGGTTATTTTGTTCCAACCCCCATCCACTGGAGTTCACACCCCTTAGACTCCAGGGCCAGGAAAGCTCAGGGGGATCCTCCCAGTCTAACCCTGGTTATCCCAGTCCTGGGGGGCACCCTGAGGTGCACCTGTGCCCTTCAGGCAGGGACATCTTCCACTACCCCAGGGTGCTCCAGGCCCCATCCAAGCTGGCTGGGAACACTTCCAGGGATGGGGCAACCACAGCTTCTCAGGGCAACCTGTGCCAGGGCCTCATCATCCTCCTCACAGGAAGGAATTCCTTCCCAGTATCCCGTCCAACCTCTGGCAGTTAAAGCCATTCCCCCTGCCTGCCACTCCATGCCCCTGTAAATCACTCCTGCTGCTGCTTCAGTGCCGACCAAGGACTGGAGTCCCTCTGTTCCTTTTTAAATCTTGATGCCACTCTCCTGAAGCAGAAACCCCCAGCTTTGCTTTGATTAGAGTGGGACCGTGAGGGCATTCCCATTACTGGATTCATATTTCTCCTTTGATGGCCGACAGATCCGACGGCTCAGGTCTTTATGAGCAGCCCGGCAAAGCCGTGCTCGCAATAGTCCTTCAAATTTAAAACAGTCCGGGAAGGCATTTTATTTGCAAATAGTGGGCAGAGAATGAGGAGCCACTTCAACACCTCCCTGCTCTGTGCACGACATTGTGAAGAGAAACACGCATCTTCATCGGCTCATTCCGGGAAATTGTTTTGCTTGGTTGGTTTTCCAAAACCCCTGTGTGGCGAGTTATGAATTCTCATCACATTTGACCCGGAGGCTGCTGTTATCAAAATGTTCCCTTCCCTGCTCGAGTTAAAAGGACTGCGGAGCTGAATGTTAAAAATAAATCCCGGCCATTGAATAGATTACCCTGCTGAGTGGGATGATTCCGGGATGCGGCTGCTGCCTTGATGGCCCATCTTGTAAAGAGATTTCTTTTCTTGGGGCAATTTCCGTGTTTCAAGTGCAGGATGAGAACGGCTGGGAGAGACTACAAGGGAGATTACTCCGGATGCCTGTGATAACTCCTCAAGGTGGCCGAGAGACACCGGTGCTGGGAATACAGTGGGATTTTGCCACCAAAAGGGGCAATGATGCTGCTGGGTCCTGGCCCTACACCCCCTGCACACCACACCCCTGGAGTCCCTGCAGTGCACAGAGGGATTTCCCAGGACAGCCCATGGGGCACCACCAGCCCCGCAGGGACTCGGGCTCAGCTTGGACAAGGACTAATTTGCTAAAAAGGATTTTTTGAAATAAATAAATAAATAAACAATCCCAGCACCTGCACCTTGCAGTTCGCCCAGCCCTCATTTCAGTTTTAGGCTCTCCAAAGCAAGAGCTGCATCACAAACTGCAGTTCAGGCACCACAAGCAAGTATTGCACATCTCACAGGCCTCTGGCAAACCCCACTGCCACTGAATCCGCACCCCCAGAGCTCCTGGAATCCCTCGGGATTCAAAGCAGAGACCTCCATCCTCTTGCCTATCCCCTCTGTGTAGCTTTCCCCTGAGAGCCGGTGGGATTTGCCTTTGGGTGCACCTTTGGGTGTTTCTGGGAATAACCCCAGGCCAGTCGCTGATTTCCACACAAACAGCGCCTCGAACACATACCGGTTTATTTTTGAGTCTCTACGGGATTTGCTCGAGGAAATTACAGCTGCAATCAAGCTAATCCACGTGCACGCACTCCAACCCCAACTTCGTCCCATTTAACACCAGGCACCTTTGGAAGGCGCTTTCCCATGGAAAACCTGTGCGAGGAATAGATCGGATTCAGGGCGGATTAATTACCGCAGCCGACCTGACGCAGATGAAGGGGCTCCTCGCCGTGCTGTGCCACACTTGCCTTCCCATTCCCCAACTCCGCAGCTTTCGGGATAGAGCCAAACTCACCTGCGGGCTGCCGAGAGCAGGCGAGCGGTGCAGGAGCCGCGCCGGGAGGGATGCGCAGGCAGCGGGGAGCCCGAGGAGCTGCGCTGCCCGCCCGCCGAGTCCTGCCCTGGCCGGGCTCGGAGCAGCCTCATGGCTCGCTCTGCCCCGGCCCCGCTGTTTGCATTCCCGGCGAGCCCAGATAAGGCTCAGCTGGGGCTCTGCTCTCCCAGCGCTGGGCAGTGCCAGGTCCTCCGGTGGCCAAAGGTGAGTCCCCTGCTCTGGCAGCGTCACAAAGGATGGGCGGGACCGGGAAAAGGCACCTTTTGGGGGTGGTTTGCAGCACATTCAACTTTTTCTCTTTGTACCCAGATCCGCACCTAGGGAAGCTGTTATAGGGCGAGGAAGAACTCTGCTGAGTGGGATCGGTGCTCTGGGTACTTCCAGGGGAGGCAACAATAGGGCTTTCTACACAAACAGCTCCCAAATAACTCGGCACATCCTGAACCACCGCCTGCCCAGGCTGGCAGGAAGGTTTCCCAATCCCTCAGAGCCTCTGCTTGTCCCCAGCAGGATGCCTTGAGAGGGGCAGGAACAGGATGGGGTGACCCACCTCAGACTGGAAAGATTCCCCCAGAGCTTTCCTGGCTCTGGAGTGTAAGTGGTGTCAACTCCAGTGCCCATCCTGTGCTTGGCAGCAGAATTTGTAAGGAGAAGTGGAGCCGTGGCAGCCAAAAAAGCTCCCCAGTGCATCCCCCTTGAACCAGAGCTGCTCAGCCCATGTGAGGACACCACAACACCCAGCAGAGATGTGACCCCTGGCTCCAGCCACCAACAGCAATCAGGTTCTTTGCAGCTCTCCTCCCCATCCTTTTCCTTTCTCTTCCTATTTTTGGCCAAGCTGTCTATCCAGAAAAACTAGGAGAGCTGGAAGATTTGTCCAGCCAATGAGTGCCAGCTTCACAACGTGCTGCAAACATGGCAAAACCCCCATTTTCCATCCAAACCCCCACCTCTCTCCACCAGCTTTGCTTAGAAACCACCAAAAAACCACTCAGTGCATCTCCCCAGCGGCCCGTGATGGCACCAAAAAGCCAGCCAGCTCTTCAAAAGCAGCCACCAACATTCCAGGGCGCTCCCATTTGCTGCGGGCCAGCCCCTGACCCCTCGGCAGGGCGCAGAGATCCTGCCCCCGGGTATGTGATTGCTGCTGGGAGGGCTGGCGGAGGATGCCGGAGCTGCCAATGCTGCTGCAGGCAGAGCAAACAGCGCCCACGGAAAGGCAGCGAGATACCCGGGCCTTAATCAGCTGATAAGAGCCCGGGTGAAAACGCAACGCCAGGAGGGCTGCAGCTCTGAAAAACATCCCTGGGGCCGTGACGTGGGTGAGGAGCCCACGTGTCCCGGCACACCCTGGGCGAGGAACCCTCCCCTTGGGCAAACAGCGGCTCGGGTCCATCGCCGCCGGCAGGTGACCTGCAGGGCAGTGGGGGGGACAGAGCGCTGGCAGCTCCTCTGGGGCTGGGCACACCCACCCGCCCATCCCTGCCCCCTGGAGATGGAGGATCCTCAGGGTCCCCTCCAACCCAAACCAGTCTATGATTACATGGTGGTCCATTCCTCCCTTCCCAGGGCCCTGGGAAGTGTCTGCTGAGCCTGGAGGATGCAGCAACACCAGGACAGAGACAGCAGCTGATATAAAAGTTCCAGCCCAGTTTTTATCTAATCCATAAGATGGAAACTTACCCATCTTGCCCCAGTTCTCCCCATAGCCCTAATGCCCTGCTGAGACTCTTGGCTCAGATTTAAGAGGAGATTTTTCTATGGAGCTCACTCCAGCAGAAACTCATAGCCTGTAGCAGCCTCATGCTGCCCCTGAATTCCAGATGAACCACGCCCAATCTCTTTGTACCCTGCTGGAGGCTGCAGGCTGAGCATCCCACCAGGACTCTGCCCATTCCCTGCTCCAGGTGCCACTGCCACGGCTTCACCGGTGCCCTGCCAGCCCAGCATGGGAGTTGGGGTCCCCAAAAGTCTGCTGAGGGGACAATAAGCAGAGTCACAGCTGGGGCTTGGGCTGAGACTGCTGGGTGCTTCACACACACTCACTAAGGCTAAACACAGGGAGCAGCCAAAATGCTGCTGCTGCTGCTCTGCATTGCCCTCTGTGGGAGCCTGTTTTCCGTAGGAAAATGGGAATCAGGAGGCAGAGCCTGTGCATGGACCTCCTGCATCTCCAAGGGCTGGGTGGCATGGCCAGGGGAGTCTGAAATCACCCCTCAGTGTAACATAAGCAGAAGGAGGCCCCAGCCCCCAGGGTTGTGACTGGGGCAAAGTCAGCCCTTCCCTTCCCTTCCCTTCCCTTCCCTTCCCTTCCCTTCATCCAACACACCCAGAGCAACCTCTGGGTCTCAAACACCACAGGAGAATCCCCAGAGTCATGGGGGAAGTGTCCCACCACCTTTGGCCTCTGCTCTGCCTGCTCAGATTGTGCTCACTGGGGTGTGGATCACAGGATCATGGAATGGTTTGGGTGGGAAGGACCATAAATCCCATCCCATTCCACCCCCTGCCATGTTCAGGGACACCTTCCACTATCCCGGGTTGCTCCAAACCCTGTCCAGGGTGGCTTTGGACACTTCCAGAGATGGGGCAGCCACAGCTTCTCCTCCCAGGTCAGGGGAAAATTGATGTGGCTACCAGGGGGCTGCTCTCCAGGAGCCCAGCCAGCCACTGGGCTGGATCTGTGTCTGCTGGGATGCATTGGGCAGAAGTGCCATTTAAAAAGATGATTCAAAAGAGGAGTCAGGACCTGAAGGCAAGAATCCCATGCATACGTTGCCATTCACCATGAAACATATTAATATTGTATATTATAATATCATTATATAATAACGTGGTAATTCTGTACACAGAAATACAATTTCTGTATTTCTTTCAGCATCATCCAAACCGGCCTGGCTCAGCTTTAACAAGAAACTCTTAAACAGGGAGAGACAGTGACCAGATTCCCTTTTCCCCTGCAGTTCTGAGCATCTCCCTCAACCTCTCCTTGCTCACCCTCCATAAGCATCCTGATGGACTTCCAGGAGTACCTCTCCTATAAGGGAAAGGCTGGGCAATTTGGGATTGTTCAGCCTGGCAAAAAGTAGGGCCTCAGGTGGCCTAATGAGGCCTTCCACTGCCTGAAGGAGCTGACAGGAAACATGGAATGAGACTGTGGATAAGGATCTGGAGTGCCAGGACAAGGGGGAATGGCTTCCCACTGCCAGAGGGCAGGTACAGATGGGATATTGGGAAGCAATCCTACCCTGTGAAGGTGGGCAGGCCTGGCACAGGGTGCCCAGAGAAGCTGTGGCTGCCCCTGGATCCCTGGAAGTGTCCATGGACAGGTTGGACAGGGCTTGGAGCAACCTGGGATGGTGGAAGGTGTCCCTGCCCATGGCAGGGGGTAGGACTGGATGGGCTTTAAGGTCCCTTCCCACTCAAACCATTCTGGAATTCCATGACCATCTTGGTTATAGAGGACCACCCTCCACACACCCTCTCTGGTTTTCCATCCTCCTCACTGCTCTTAACTCCTGGCATTTTCTATCTTTTGGTATTTATTGAAAGCCTGTGTCATTTTTTAGAATTATGTTGATATGGTAGAAAAGCCATTTGCTCCGTTTAAGCAACAGGGAAATTATAAATGAATGTTTTCTTAGTTGTTTTCCCAAAAATCAATAGCTGTGCTTGGAAAACAATAAAGCACTTAGAGCTTACATGCAGATGAACAGAAAAGGAGAGAAGCTCATCTAAACAGACCCAGAGTTACATCTCCCAAAGGAGAGCTTGGCAGTCGATTCACAGGGAGGCAGGGCCAGGAATGCATGGAGGGAAAAATATCAGAGGAAGGAAAGCAAGGAGCTGAACTGTGCCAAATTACAGCCAGTTGTAAAGCAATATCTTTGTTTGGGCTGGGGTAGAGTTGATTTCCCTGAGAGGAGCTGGGATGGGGCTCTGTTTGCCATACACAGCTGGGGGAAGAAGGAGGGACAGAGGGATTCTTGGAGTGGTGGCATTTCCCTCCCTGAGTCACCTGGCCGTGTGGTGGAGCCTGGCTTTCCTGGGAATGGCTGTTCCTGCCATTCTCATGGGAAGCGGGCAATTAATTCCTTGGGTTTGCTCGCTTGTGCACAGCTTTTACTTTCCCTATTGAACTGTCATTATCCCAACCCACGAATTTTCTCACTTTTGCCCTTCCAGTTCTCTCCCCACCCCCAGAGCAAAGGGAATTGGGTTAGCCAAGGGTGCTCCTCAGTCTGCCTCTGCAGCACCAGGGCTTTTTGTGCTGCTAAATCGGAGTGCCACACCATTAGAGTGGGGAGCCTCACGAGGCAAAACCACTTTTCTTCTCCTCCCATTAGAATCAGGTGTGTTTCCCTGAGCAGGGCCCCTGCAAGCTGCCAGTTTCCCTTCTGCAGATTATATCTGAGCCCCTGAGATCTGCGTTGTGCCAATCCTGAAGTCCCTGCAAGGCAAAGAAACCCACCAAGCTGAGCTCATCAGACGTTTATAGGGCTTCTGCTTGTGGGAAGGGTGGGCCAGAGCAAAGCCTGGTTTTGCTGGACCCCACAGAGCTCCCAACCCCTAGAAAAGAGAAACACCAAGAGTGAAAAGCTCAAAATCATTGGTTGTTTTGCCTATAAGAAAAGGGTTTCTTATAACACAACAAACTTTTGTAAATAATAGTAAATAGCACATTTTAAGAATAAATTTATCCCTGTGAGGGAGGTGAGGCCCTGGCACAGGGTGCCCAGAGCAGCTGTGGCTGCTCCTGGATCCCTGGAAGTGTCCAAGGCCAGGTTGGACAGGGCTTGGAGCAACCTGGGATAGTGGAAGCTGTCCCTGCCCATGGCAGGGGGTGGGACTGGATGGGCTTTGCAGTCCCTTCCCACCCAAATCACCCAGGGATTTTGTGGGATACTGTCAGCACAGTGCCCCGAGCAGGGTGAGGTGCCCCAGGCTGATCTGTGCTCCCTGTGCTCCAAACACTCAGTGGGGCCAGGAATCAGATGCTGAGAGGTGATGGATGCACATCTGGAGCAGCGGCATTAGAAATCTCCAAAAAAAATTCCATCACAAAACCCTGCTCAATTCCATCAGCAGCCAGCAACAAGAGCTTTCTATATTCATGAATTCATCAGAGTCATATTTCAAAAATAATAAATGCTGTTATTATTGTTATTATTGGAATGGATTTCTCCATTATGTAGTGAGTGATTGTAAGCACTCGCTGCCTCCAGCACAGGAACCACCTCAGGAATAATCCAAGCAAATGATATTTGTGTCGTGGCTGCCATGGGGTCATGTGCAGGGGTTTTTAAGTGAGGAAGGTATTAACCAGAACAACAGCAACAATCACAACAGAAAGAAAGTCATTATAAGTTGCTGTAAAACACTGTCAGGGTGGTTGTTTTTTGTTTTTTTT
>VWZP01003703.1:126357-265544 GCA_013396995.1 Dicaeum eximium
TTTTTTTTGTTCAGGCAAATTTAGTTTGGGGCACATGACTCATGCTTTAGTGAGGTTTGTTCTGGTTTCTTGGAGCTCTGAGCCTCCTGCTCTCTGGAGGAAGGGAAGGAGAACAGGGCTCAGGGAATGAGGACTGGGATGGAGCACGACTGTTTGCTCCAAGCCCCTTACACACCAGTTTGTCCCCGTGGCCACTGTGTGCCTCCTGAGCCTTTGAGGTGGAGCTTGCCCTGCTCCTGGGCCCCTTCCCTGCTGCTCCTTGCATTCTTGGCCATAAAATGCTGCAAAGAGCAGAGCAGATAAAACAACTGCCCAGGAATCACGGAAGTTAAATCTGGCTAACAAGTGGATGCAAGGGATGGGCTGGGATTGATGGCTTTCCTCCTGAAAACTGGAGCCTGGCAAGTAGACTAAAGGCAGGAGGGGCAGCCTGGTGTCCCCTACCATCCCAGAAGGGTTTGTGGTAGAAGCAGAGTCCCCTCTTCTTCACCCAAAGTCCCCTCCCTGGCCCCATCAGGCTCCATCCTGACCTCCCTTTCCCCTCCATCCAAGAGCTGCCGTTCAGTTGTGAAACATGAAATGGGAACAGCCCAAGATTTTTCCAAGAGGCCCAGCTGAGCTGTCAGCACGTTTTGACACGAGGCCAATAAGATGGATTCCAAAAAGGATGGGATCCCACCATGCCAAAAAGTAACATTTGGTTGAGCATCTGCCAAAACAAAACTAGCAGACTGCTGGGAAGGCTGCATTTTCCAAGGATTTTTTTTTAGGCATGATGAGGAACAGCAAAGAGGATCTCTGTGGGCATCTTCAGCTTCCCAGGCTATGAGGGCAAGGACCCATTGATAGCTGGAGGGGACATTTACTCCAAATGGTAGGCAAAATTTCAATTTCTGGCCCTGGTGGGATGGCAAATTGCTCTGCTGCCACACTAGAATAATCTCAGCATATCCAGAATTCAGGATTTTGCCCTGGAATAACATGGAATTATTTAAGATGCACACCCTTGTTCTGTCATGACAAAGTGGATGAACAACTTCCACACTGCCTTCATTTCAGTCACATCATATCTTTATCTGTTAAAAAAAATTTAAAATTTGATTTTGGTGGCTAAAATTCCTGGGTGAACTTGGCCTCACTAACTCCTGGGTGTCCATGACATCAGAGATGGGGGAAGACCTTCCCATGAGCAACAATCTGGCTCCAGATATTGAAGATGAAATTAAGAAATTATTTATCATGAGGGTGGGGAGGCCGTGGCACAGTTTCCCAGAGAAGCTGTGGCTGCCCCTGGATCCCTGGAAGTGTCCAAGGCCAGGCTGGATGGGGCTTGGAGCAACCTGGGATAGTGGAAGGTGTCTCTGCCCATGGTAAAAGGTGGAATAGGATGAACTTTTGGGTGTCTTCCAATAAAAACACCCTGGAATTCCATGATCTCCAAAATGTAGAGATGTCAGGGATGGATAAATATGTCAGGACAGCAGAAAGGTGCATCTTCAGCGTGAGGGGAAGTCAGGAGCCATGGAAAGCTTCTTCAGGGAAATACGTAAATGCAGGCAGAAAGGAGAACTGCCAGGACCAGGCCAGGCCCTGGTTGTCCAGGAACTCAGGGAGAAGAGACACTTGGTGTGCAGGGAGGACAGCAGAGCTTTCTAATGAGCTTTGTGGGTCAAACAGCACGGATTGAGGCCCTACAAGCAACTGGATTATAGGGAAAGTAAGGAAGATAAGGAGAATGAAAAGCAGGAGCATCCAGCTCTGGATGTGTCAACCCGTTTGTAGTCAGACCTGGGACTGCAGGACAAATTCTGAAGGAAACATTAATTAAAGGCACCGAGAAAAATGAGATAAAGTGCAGCCTAGGTTTACCAAAGGCAGTTTGTGCCAGCCTGTGCTGACATCTTCCTTTGATAAGATAATTGGTTTTCCAGACAAGGGAAATTTGGTAGATCTAATCTATCTGGAGTTCAATAAAGCATTTGATATGGGGCCACATGGGAAATTATTAGTGAGGCTGGAGAAAATGAGAATTAACAGAAGTCGGGAGTGGGGACAGCCGGCACAAAGACTGCGGTGGGATTAGGATCGCCACGGGAAATCAGGACCGGCGAGAGGATGCGGATGGGTGTCCTGAGGCCGATCCTGGGAAAATCCCTCCATCTCCGAGGCCGGCAGTGAAGTTTCCCGGCTCCCTGAAATTCCTGCAGCGATTCCCGTGCGCTGGGAGCGGGAGCGTCACTGCGGAGGCTGCAGGGAAGCCCCGCACCATGAGATGGCAATGTCGGTCCATGGAAGAGCATCCCACTCCTCATCTTCCAGCTCCGCTTCTCACCGCCTGGACACATTTCAGCGCCGACTCCAAGAAATCTGTGATTGCAACTGCGGAGCGACGGCGGTGGAAGCTAAATCGGTCCGAGGAACGTGGCTCTGGACAATCGGCTTCGGTGCCATGGGAAGGGAAGAGGTTTAAATCCATCAGGTGGGATCCAGGCAGCGCCGTGCTCCCCGCAGAGCCAGCCCAAAGAACCTTTCCCAGTGCACAAAAGGCCCCAAATCCACCCAAAGCAGGCAGAGCTGCTGAGGGTAAGTGCGAACACGTCCGCATGTGTGCATGGCACAGGGAGAGGAGGAGACGATTTTATATAGAATTAAAATCTGCTTATCCCTTGCCTGTATTTTTAGCTGAAATTACACCTAAATGCCATCTGATCAATTCAGCTAAAATGAGCCCTTAATCCTAATAAGGCTTGATCACCTTTTTAAACCTCGTGAAACAGCAGGGAGGGTGTTTGCATTAAGTAATAACACCTTGATTCGGATTCCTTTGGAATGGAGCAAACTTACATAAGCATGAAGTGCTCCTGTTCATATTAAACAAGCACTTGGAGAGGGCCAAAGGAATGCCTTGGGCTGGTTTTTTGCCCTTTGCATCACGTCTGGTCACTCCAGCTCCATCCTCAAGTATGGAAGGCTTAGGAAATCTTGAGGAATTCACCAGTCAAGGCAGCAGTGGGTCACTCTGCTGGGACAACAAACCCCACCAAGGCCATTTCCATTTCCCAGGGATGTTCTAATCCAAAGGAAAGCAGAGGAGATCAAGCAAACAAGGTTGGACTTGATGGTCTCAGAGGTCTTTTCCAACCCTGATGATCCTGTAATTCTGAGGACACTCCACAGGGAAAGAGCTGCTGCTGGATTTCACTCACCTGTGCTGCAGCAGTTTTAGCCATGGATGGGACTCGTGCTTTTCTATAATTTTTCACAAAAACATCTTGGAGGAGCTCATTATTCGTCAAACCCAGAACAACTTTGTCAGCCTTAATAAATCTTTGTGGGGACTTTGAAATACTGAATTGCCAAAGGATGCTGTTTCAGGGAAATGTGGGCGGTACCACCCACTGCACCCCTTCCTTCCATCATTAGCCATTATGATGCCTCCTGAATGCTGGAATTTGTACATTATTATTGTGGCTTCCCAGATTCCTTCCCTTTTTTTAGCACCTGCGCAAGCACTGCTTTGCCAGTGGTAGCCTACACAATAAAATGGTTCCTTTCTCCATCTAATTTTCCAGCTACCCAGGAATTTCTTTAGGTCATCTCTCACTCAGTAAATTATGGGTTAGAGCTGTAAGAGAGCAGGAGCTGGGAGGCAGAGGCTCTTTTTATAGGAGTCTTGAACAAGCCTGGCCCCAGCTGCTCCAAATTAATGTGGATCCAGTGGTGTGAATGGAGACTTATTCATTGGAATGCAGCTGGGATTTTAGTTCCCAGCTGAGTGTTTGGTGGGGGTGGTTTTCCTGGTAACCTGCTCATCCCTAGACCTGGTGCTGAGTGTGCTCGAGGTGTGGAAGCTTCCTTGGAGGAAGAGGGAAGGTGTGGGGGAATCCTGAAGGTGGTGATGTTTCCATTGCTAACCAAGAGCAAATTCACTGTCAGCAGCAGCTGGGAAAAACAGGATGGGGCTGGAGGTGTCCCACAGAGATGGGGTCAGCTGGAGCAGGGCAGAGGATGGGATGCACCATCCTTGCAGGTGGCTGTGGGGATGTGGTGAGGTGAGCAGTGCAAAGTGCCTGTTCTGGGGTAAAAAAAAAACAGTGGGAAGGGAAGGAAAATTGGGATTGCAGCCTGTTCTGCAGATCAGTGCTTGCAGGCGTGGGTCAGATGGGTGGGAGCCCATGCTCAGGGGTGGATCCAGTGGGTGGGAGATCCCATTCAGGTGTGGACTGGATGGGAGGGGATCCAAGCTCAGGTGTGGGTCAGGTGGGTGGGACCCCACACTCAGGTCTCCAGCTCAGTTTCCTTCTGGGAACACCGAGTATGATCCACAGGGAGTGGATCTCACCCTTCACGGTCACCTCCTGTGCAGGGCGGTGGTAAAACCTTTCCAGGATCTCATTTCCTGAGGGATCCACCCAAAGGCCATGCTGATCTCACAGCCCTGAGTGCTTGCTCTCCACCTTCCACACGTTCTCCCGACGGACCAAAGGCTGATTTTTGTAAATCCCTTGGAGCTCCATCCCATGGTGCCTCCTGTCCCTGTGTAGATCTGGAATGTGGGTGTGCAGCTGCCCTTCCTCACGTCAGCGTTTCCCAGCTGGAGCCCTGGGATGACTGCAGAGCTCCCCTGCTATTTATGAATAAAAGGATCAAGGTCCCGACCTCTGGAGTCTCCTGGTGACCCCGGCATTGTGCAGCCAGGCCCAAAGCTCTGCCCGGAGCTGGCAGGGAACATAAATCTGGGAAGAACTAATGAAGACCCCCAGGGCCACGGCTCTCCATGGCTGTCTTGTTAACATGATCTAGGAAAGACAGGGGGCCCTCCAAAAGATAAAACCCAGGGATAATAAGTAACTCATCAATGTCAGGGAGACCCAGAGCATTGTCAGGGAATGCTGGGTGAAGGTTTGCAGAGCATCCCACCCCCAGCCCAGCAGCACCACGGCCAAGGGGCTGGGGAGGGGGGCAGTTATCCCCCAGAACCTCATGGCTCACCAGAAATCAGCATCATGGTTAAAAGGCACTGAAACCTTCCCCCCTTTGGCACATCCCTCTTCCCACTGGCAAAAGCCTTTTTGGTTTTTTCATGATACCAGCAAGGACTGAAGCCCTGTGGATGGTGGGATACTGGGCTCTCTCTCTCATCCCAAAAGCCTGGGGCCAATATTTTATGAGAGCCAGAGGAATTCTCAGAGGTCCCAGGATGGCACCCTCAGGGCAGTGAGAAAGGGATGGGCTGTTTTCTTGGTAAAATGAGCCCCTGCCAATCCAAGATCCTGAAGCTGGAATTGGAACTCAGGGTCTCTTGGCAAGGAGGTGGCACTGACAATGATTTTGGGTTCAAATGTCACCTCTGTGATGGCTGATCCAGGCAGGTGTCTGGCTGGGGGAGGAAGCCTTGGTGGCCAGGGCCAGCTGTCTGTGGGTGACAGCAAAGCAGAGAGGCAGCAGGGAGTCTCAGGTCCCCAAACTTGCACAGCCTTGCTCTTGACCTTCCCAAATGACTGGCAGATGGACGGGAAAATTGCATGGGACAACAGAGAGTCAGGTAACGATTTTAAAGCTGTTTACAAGCCGGCTGCTCCATCCCAGTTCTCCAATGCTGCAGGACAGAATCTCACTGCCTTTCCAGGTACTGCAGGCGCTGATTTCCCCTGAAATTGTCTTTTGGCTGGTCCCAATGCCGTGGCTGTCTCAGCTGCCATTGGGGATCCCAGTGGCTCCAGGAATCAGGTTGTGCTCATCTGTTGGCCAGGCTGATGTGCCAAGAACGAATTTAAGCTCGGCACCAGAGACCTGGGGAGCCCTGGTAGCAGCCTGTGTCCCTGCCTAATCCCATTCCCTATTAATTTGTTATCCCATTAACACCTTGCACGTTTCTCTCTCTCGCTGCTGTGCTACCCTGAGAGACTCCTGGGGACCTTGTAATGTGGTATTTTGTTGTTTAGAGCACAAGGCAGTGAACTCCTCTCATCTGAGCCCAGAAATCCCTGGATAGAGAGAAAGAAAACTGCTGCTTTGTTTCTTCCAATCAATACCATCCATTAAGATCCGTGTCTAACAGAGTGAGTGACTGAACGAGCACCTTCTGCTCCCTCAAACCTTTGGAAACAGCAAATGCTCTTCAAAAAAGAACAATTGGATAGCACAGCCCTGGGTGGAGAGGGGCAGCTTTCTCCTCAGAGGTGTGGAAACCAAATTGCTCCCGACTTCCATAGGGAAGGAAGTTCTCTGGAGAGCAGGTGATGGCAGCTGGGACAGGCTCCCCTCCCCAGCACTCCTGCACAGACCATGAGGTGTAAAATCCCCAGCACCAAGCTATGGGTGGTGGGAATTGTGCGTTTCCTTGTGCTTTAGGCGTGGGCTGTGAGCTGAGCTCAGCCTTGCTGTGCTGGCTGAGGTGTGTGGGATGCAGCAGGGCATGGGATCACTGGGAATGTGGTCCCTCTGAATCTCCAGAGCACAGCTGGGTCATGGGGGCTGTACCCCAGCATGGGCAGGGTCCTGCTGTGCTCCACCCACACCAAAAGTGAGTTTTACTCTCCAGAAGGGCTCACCTCAAGCGTGGTTAGAAACCTTCTCATCCCATCCTAAACCTGGCCGAGTCCAGCTCTTACCCCATTGTCCTTGTGCCTGTTTCTTCAGGGAAAATCAGTATTATTGCATTATTTCATTTATTCATTATTGCATTTATTGTATTATTATACATTGCTGGTGCTGATGCCACCCTTCTCTTGGGAACCCCAAGCCAAACTCTGTTTGAAGAGGGAACCTGAGAGAAAAACCCCGAGGTTTCAGTCTGGTATGGCAAACTTGAGGTGATCTTGCTGGGAAGCCATACACACAGTCCTCAAACTGAGGGATCCCTGGTGCAGTCAGGGAAATACCCCATGCCCAGGCAGCTGCACGGAGCATTTCTCCCTGTCAACACTTCAGAGAGAAAATTCCAGCCACAAACAGGCTTGGCAATGTCTAAATGGGGGATGACAGCAATGGAGAGCCTGTCTGAGGAGCACTACAGAAACAAATCCATCGGGCAGTGCCTGCAAAGCCTGGAGCTCTGGAATGTGCTCCCTTCCCAGGCATGGGGTGAGCAGTGAGTGAGTGCAGGAATGGGATCTGTGCTCCTTATGGATTGCGGGGGGCATCGGCTCCCGGCACCCCGATCAATACTGCATTATTCCAGCCATCGATCCCCGCTCTGCCTGGGAACTTTACCCCATTGATATCCATTAAAAACTTCGGCAGCGCTGATAAGGTTTAAATCTCCAGCTCCAGATGGGGAAGAAAAGCTGCTTTTAGCCCTGAGCTGCCAATCCTGCCACATCTCAGGGGCAGTGGGACCTTCAGGCAGGTTCTGCTTGGATAACCTGGAATGCTCCTCTCTCCAGGCTGGACAGGGAAATGACCTCTTGGTCTCTTAAAGTCTAATTAGAGCCAGACCCTGGGCTGGAACAAGGTGCAGAAGTTCAGGAGGGTTTGTACATCACTCAAGAAGTTTTGTTGTATCCCCTTTGGTCCCTTCCTGGCTCTAAGGTGCTGCCTGGGGGGTGGGAATGGGAACCATTCTCCAAAGGACAGCTGAGCCTGCGCTACCAAAGATCCCATTGGATTGGGAGAGTGATGGTGGTGTCCCTCAAGTAGCTCTCTGCCAGTCCAGACTCAATTCAGGACATCCTGCTATAGTTCTTCTATTTCAGTCCTAAACATTCTCAGGATCATCCTGGTAAGTAGAGTCTGACATGAGGCACAAGAACTCTCGTGACAATTGAGGGAATTCAAAATTCCATGCAGTCCAAACCTGCACAGAGGCACTGAGAAGAGTCCAAGCAGCTCCTGGCTACTTTTCCTCCCCGAGCAGGACATCACTCCTCTGCCCCATCTTCCTGTGGCCATCCCAGGGCTGAAGAAAACTCTTGGGTAAGCTGTAGATTGGAAGTGAAATCCAGTGGTTTGCCTTATGGCCAGATGCCAAAGGACAAAGGGTCCCACACAATGATTTTAAAAGACAAGGAATGCCAGGGAGGTGCGACCAGGGTGGTGTTGGGGTTGGGCACGGAGCATTTTCCCACCGTCCCCTCTGCACTCCCACTGCAGGGAGTTGTTCTCCAGATCTGTCACTGATCCTCCCCATCTACTATCCCAGATTTTAAATTTCTCTGGCTGCTCATCCAGCTGCTCTTTGCCACATCCCCTCCTCTGCAAACACACGAGGGGAGCGAGTGTGGGAATTCCAGTGCCAAAGGCTGCCCATGGTGGGGGGGGATAGGGCTACTGCTGAATATTCCTCCTCCACACCTGAAACCTGGGAATGCTCCACTTTGGCTGGTGCCCTGAGGATCCCCATGGTCATGGAGGCTTTTTCCTACATGTGCTGGTTTGGAAAGACCCTGGAGCAGGGTGCCCAAGAGTGGTCATGGATGTCCCGTCCCAGGAACAGTCCAAGGCCAGCTTGGATTGGACTTGGAGCAAACTGGTCCATTGGAAGGTGTCCCTTCCCCTGGCAGGGGATGGAACTAAATGGTCTTTAGGGTCCCTTCCAACCATTTGGTCTTTAAGGCCCCATTCCAATCCCAAACCATTCTGGGATTCTGTTGGCATTCTAAGATTCTCTGATTCTCTGGTTTCTACTTTTTTACCCAAGTGCAGGTTCTCTCCGGGCTCCAGTGAGAAGTCATGCATCCCTTCTGGACATCCCATTTCTGGCTTTGAAGGCACTGGAGAATCTGTCCTTCAAGCAGGGCATCCTCACACACTGGACCTGGCACTTCTTCAATGCCAGACCATTCCCCCTTCCAGCATAATCCTGCTACGGACACCATCCTGCCCCCTGCCCCTTTCCTCCCATGGTCACTGAGGCAGGTGTAAAAAACATCAAGCAGCTTTAGGAAAAATTAAACACATACCTGCATTAAACACATCCCTGCATTACCCAAAGCACCCTGATCAGGAATGGTTTTATTGCAGGATGTGAGCTGCAGCTGGAGTCAGCATCTGAGGGGCCAGCCCTGCTCTCCCCACACTCCCCGTGTGTTATTCACAGCTGCAAATTGCTTGGAGACTTCTGGAAGACATCAGAGCGGATCAAACCTGATTTCTCTGCAGTCCTTTTAAACGTCCCATTGTAAAATGGATTAACATTCACGGGGATGCTTGGGGATGAAAGGCACGGGGAAAAAAAACTACATCACCAGGAGGATGCGGTGCCTGAAGCTTCGTGCAATTTCACCTCAAAATGAAGCTTTTGTCAGTGTCTTTTCTCCACGAGGCTTTTCCATTCCCTGATGTAATCTGAACATTTTACTGTTTGTGTCATTAGTGAACAAAAGGGGGAAAATGTGGTTGGGTTTTTTTTTAAATTAAAGGGCTTCCCCCCACCCCACCTCCCCTACAGGAATGGTAAAAGAATATCAAATTATAGCCTGACAAGGTGCACTTGTGAGAGAGAATCACCAGAGTACAGCAGATCTATATCTTATCTCTCTCTGAAATTGCATGGCTGGGCCGTGGCATTGGAAGAGATTTCAGCGGGGCAGGAATTCGGAGCATTGCAGGCTCAGAATAAGGAGTCCATTGGAACTATGCATGAACCAATTTCAATACTGACGAGCTCATGGCCACATGGGTGAGCAGCAAGAGGCTGTGGGGGAGATTGGGGGAGTATCTGTCCCCCCCTCCATGAGCCCCCAAATCGCTTAAACCTGGGTCTGCAGCTGGGACAAGGATGAGGGGAGATGTGGTTCTTCTTCTCCCCGTGGTCTCACTTCTCTCCTTACTCACTCCTTGGCCACTGTGAGGAGCAGGAGGTGGCTTCTGGGTACCAAAGGGCAGCCCAAGGTGGACAGGCTGCTGCATCTTTGCCCCATGGAGAAGCAGCAGATCCAGCACTTCCAAGTGGTTTATTTCAGTAGGTTTATTTTAAATAAGAAATACAAATTTTTAACATGAGCAAAGGGTGGGGATGCCCTGGCTCCGAGTGGCCAGAGAAGCTGTGGCTGCCCCATCTATGGAAGTGCCCAAGGCCAGGCTGGAGCAACCTGGGATAGTGGGAAGTGTCCCTGCCCATGGCAGGGCGTGGGACTGGATGAGCTTTAAGGTCCTTTCCCACCCAAACCATCCTGGGATTCTATGAAAAGCAGTTTTGATGATATTTTAACAGAATCACAGAAAGGTTTGAGCTGGAAGAGACCTTCATCATCATCTCATTCTAATGCCCCTTCTGACAGAGTTTGTTTTCTGTAGTCCAGACTTCAAGGAGACTCCTCAAAGACCCAAACATCCACCTGAGGAGCACGACAGACTCAGGGCATTGCTTTAATTAAATATGAAATAAACACTTCCCCCTCCTGACCCACCATGAGCCAGAAGTCCTTGGCTCTTTTTAATTGGTGGGGTTTTATTTTTATTCTCCTTTCACGCTGCATCCTCACAGTGATTCGCTCCGATCGGAAATCTTTTTAACAAATATTTTTCCAAATGCCGCTCGGATTAGCGGCTCCGGCGTCCATAAATAGCTTCTCCTGATCCCAGGGTTTCATCTCTGCTTTAACGGGGAGAGCTGCTGATTTATGGCCACATTAAGCACGGACGTGGACTCACATTGGAGTCTGATAAATACGAGTCTTTAATATGCGCATGCATCATTTTTATGTTTCTTTTACAAAGAGGTTTTGAGTTGTGCACGTTATAAAATTACACTGAGAGAATGGCTGCAGTCTGCATGGGAGCCAGAGCTGCTGAGGGGGAATGAAAGATGCATTTTCTGGAATACTGGAATGCTCTGGGAGCAGTATAAAATTTACGATATCCTGAGCTATTCATTTTCACGGCTTTGGAGAACTTGGGCCTTGTAAAGGCTGTTAGGGATAACTGTGGAAGCAGTTGTTTGTTTGCTGCTTTAACTGCTTTTTTAATGACCGAGTTTGATTGTTATTGTAATTAGTAAATGAGCAGTTTTTTGATTTTGTGCTGGTTTTGCTCCATGTTTGCAGCCCGGTTTTTTAAGGCAGCGAGGTTGGCAAGCTCTCCTGTAACCCTTGCTAAACTCTGGCTTCTTCCAACACTATTTGGGAGTGCAGGTGAGGTTTCTGAGATAATGAAATCCCTGCAAGTCTTGTGAAAATTTCTAACCGAGTAGAGGAGGGGAGAGACTCCCACCACTGCTGCCAGGGAGGGTAAGGGTGGCAGGGTTGGAGGCTGGCTGCCCACACCCCCCAAAATCATCCCAGAGCTAGATTTCTGACCAAGGTATCCAGATGATGATAAACAGGAAGTCTTCTCTGTTCCCAGAGCAAACCATGGAACTGGAAGTGGGATTTGATACATGGGAATGTGGACTTAAAGGTATTTGGATGTTGGAAATGCAGTCACTCTGTGCCCATCCATCTTCTCCCCTCTGGAACTTGTCCAAGGCCAGGCTGGACCGGGCTTGGAGCAGCCTGGGATAGTGGAAGGTGTCCCTGCCCATAGCAGAAGGTGGAACAAGATGAGGTTTAAGGTTCCTCCAGCCCAAATCACTCCATGGTGTGTGACTGGTTCTGGGCACAGATCACGGGACAAACATCCAGCTCTTTAAAAACAAAGAAGCTGAACAAAGGCGAGGTCACTACACAACAAACCCATCAGGGAGGGTCCCAGCAGCTCTGGCCTGGAAAACCTCACTCAAAAAAGGAGCAAAGGCATTGGTTTTCATTCCCCACTGGGAGTCGGGGCCCAGACAGGACCTGGAGCAGAACCTCCTCAGGGGGACCTTCAGAAGCTCGATGACTTTGTCTGCACTTCAACCCCTCAATGTTTTCCCAGGAAAGGAGAGGATAATGAGGCACATAAGCATCAAGAAGAGCAGCAGCAGGAGAGAGAGGAGGTTTCTCCAGGTGCAGGGAGGTGAGAAGGGCCCTAACACTGTAATTCCCATTAATGTTTTCAGTGTCCATGGAAAAAGGTATTCTCACCCCAGCAAAGGCCCTCTGAGAGAGTCAGGACAGGAAGAACCCATTGGATGCTCAGTCACAAAAAAAACCCACATGGAAAATGGAATAAAGAGGCCTTTGCTGTTAAAGAGGAAAATAAGAACTTGTTCCTGTAAAGCCTTCCAGTGATGGACAGTATTCCAGTGATGAACAATATCCCAGGGACACCACAGGGCTGGATATGGGGGGATGGACAGACCTGGGGAGTTAGGAATGGAAAAGATCATCCAGAAGAAGCTGGGTGGGGAGAGACAGAATGAGGAGCCAGAAGCACTGGGATTTTGCAGGTTTTCCCTCTGTTGCCATCCTTAGAAATGATCAAAACACAAAAATTAAACTGCACGCTTTCCCCTTTCTCTAGATGGATAGAATCACGGAATTCCAGAATGCTCTGGGTGGGAAAGGGCCTTACAGAACATTTGGGCAGGGACACTTCCACTATCCCAGGTCACTCCAAGCCTCATCCAACCTGGCCTTGGACACTTCCAGGCATGAGGCAGCCACAACTTCTCTGGGCACCCTGTGCCATCAGATTTGATGGTTTAATTTTATTTTTGGTGATTCATAACACTTTTGTGCAGTTAGGATAGTGCAAAAAAAGTGTTTTATTAGTTTAAGGGGACAATAATCCAATTTTCTAGTCATCTTCTAGACCAGCTAGAAGTAGGCCCTACACAGTCATGTAGCTCTAGCTCACCGTACTCAACTGACTCCAAGCATCATTTTGGATGGTTTTGATGTTTTTGTGGGAAAAACCCATCCCTAAAAGATGATTCATGGCTCTTTAAGACAAGGAGACCTCAGAGAGGTGAGAAATCTCCCAATACAACTGTTCAAGGTACCCAGATCTCCAACCAACCCAAATATTCCCATCAGGATTTAGGAACATGTCCCACCAAAGGCCCCACTTGCAGAAGCCCATGGCAGTTCCATAGGCAAGGTTTTAACAATTACAGTGCCCGCAGCCTGGAGCTGGCTTGGAGGATGGAAAAGCTTTTCCTGGCTGTCCCGGATGAAGGATGCCCGGGAATGGTGCCTGTTGCACTCTCCCACACTCCAGCAGTGCCTGTGTTTCCTGACAGGAACACGCTTGTCTGGTCTTCTTCTCTAATCCTCCCTTTCGTATTTGAATGATTCCCAAGTGGTGTGATTGGGGAATATCCTCTGCTCAAGGGTATCAGCTGTACTCGTTGGCCTTGGAGTGAAGAACCTGTGACATGCAACTGGTGAGTGCATTTTCCACATCTCTTTCAGAAGTGCAGCATTCCAAAAGGGAAATTTTTTGTGAAAATTTTTTTTTAAACCCAAGCACTGGGCTCCAACTCCCAAAATATCTCAGGGCTTGTCGTTTGAAGAGGGTTGTGGAAATGAATGGAGCACTGATCACAATTAGTACAAAGCAATTTAAAATTATTTGAAGGGCTTTCATAATGTGAAGTGTTCCAATAATTTGTAATTACCAAACGTTTCACCTGCTCCGAATCCCATTTACTTCCCAAATCAGGCCCTTGAAGGGCTCTGAAGTGCCACATCTCAAACTGAACAGGGCAACCTGGAGGAGCTGCTAATTCTGGAAGCACTTCTGGTGCTCCTGCATAACAACGAGGCTTTTTTGGGATGCAATCCCCAAATGGTCACCCCAAGGATTATCCCCCCAGGCATGTGGGATGGAAGCAGGATGGGTGTCCCATCCCACAAGAGCAGCAGCAAGGGTAGGAAGCTCTGCAGACCAACCCCAAGGGAGGTGACATGAGTTGAAAAGTGGTGGGAAAGCCACCAGAAAGGGACAGAGAGGTCCAGGCAGGCACTGGTCAGAGCAGTGGGAGCAGACCTGCAGTGGGGAGGGGGTCTCCAGGCTCCAGTCCACCCCCACCAGCAGCAGGAGCTGCAGGATTGATGGGAAAACCTCAGGTCAGGTGTTGTTGCTGGTGTCCTGGTCAGAGGTTGGGGTCACCAATTATTGCTGCTGCCTGATGGTGAATCAGGACTCTTTAACTCCAGTATCAGAAGGTTTATATGATTTATTAAAATGACTCTATATCGGAAGGATTTTGGGTTATAGGTGCCCAGGTACAGAGCTAACATGCTTTCTTCATCATGCCCTGTACAAGGAGTGCAAGAATGCTCAGAGTTCAATGATAACAACTGTCCACATCATTGGTCAAGAAAGGGAGAAGGCTCCACATCCCCCATGTGGGAGACAGGGCAGCCAAACACCATCCTGTCCTTGAAAAACACCCAGCTCAGAGATATGTTTATCGAATTCTGTGCTTAGAAAACAAATTTTCCCATGGAAGGAAAAATTCAGCAAGTTTGCACCCAAGAAAATTATAAAATATTGTAACTACAGTCATGTCTTCAGTCAGAGCAGCTCCAGGTCACGGCTGAACACAAACTCCACAGACTGGCTTCGGGTGCTTGTGCACCTCTGGAATGTCTTTGCTGATTGCTGTTCCCATTTCTGCCTGTTCCCAGGGCTCTGGGAGAAGGATTCATATAGAGAGGTTCTCCTGGAGAGTTTTCACTCACTTTGAGCCTAATCAAGGCTCGAAATTGATGCTGTCAATTGTTCCACAGAGATGTTTTATATCCTGGCGTGACACAGCATGGGATCTCCCTGCTGCAAGACCCCAGGAGCATCCAAATTTAACTTTCCCCCTCAGAGAATACCTGGATCCAGCAGAAAAACCTGGCTGGAGTCAGGAGCAAACCTTAAATCTCAGGGTACGGAGGACAACCAAACCATCGTCCACTGAGGGGAGGAGTAGTTGTATTTTCATGGTGCTGGCCAGGACACCCCCCTGTGAAATCCCTTCTCTGGGAGGTTTGGATTGGGAATGGAGGATTTTATATCAGGTTAGAGCTCAGCCTTCATGGAAGAGGCTGCTTCCAAAGGGTGTCTGCAGAGATTTTTTTGCCAACAAGTCTAACAAAGACAGGTGGGATTTTTTTTCTTCTCCTCCAGGATCGTTACAGTGAGAACAAAAGTTCAAGGTGACACTTGGGCACAAGTGGCCACCAGCTGGGAGGGGATGCACGGCCAGCAAACATCTGGGGGGCTGGAGCCAAAGGGCCACAGCTGGTGGCCAGGAAGATGCTCTGCATTTCCTCCCCTGCTAATCCAGGCAGAATTAGCTTTACTGGATGTCTGCACTCCTAAAATGGTTCTTTTTTTGCCTGGAAGGCAAAGGGAACCTTTGAACAAAGAGGGAGGAGCATGGAGAAAAGGTCCTGCATGGGTCTGTGGTGACAGAGCTGGATCCCAGGCAGTGGCAGCCCTGAGGGGGTCATGATGGGGCTCATTAACCACCCTGAGCTGCTAACTGGGGACAGCTGCTATAAAAATGGAGTGCTGGAAGTTGTGGGCTGTGCTGGGATGCTGGGAAAGGGGCAGAGGCCTCTGAGAATGATTTCAGCTTAAGGGAAATACCTTTCTTTAAGCTGAGGAGGGGTCCAGGATTTCCCTCTTTTGGAGGGGCAGCACCTCTCCTGTCCATGGGATGAGCAGGGGGTGGAGAGAGAAAATCAATTGTTCCTGCACAGCCACCAGCAGCAAAACCTCCCTGGAGGGCATGCAGTGATGGCAAGGTAACAACAATAAATAACAGAGCAGGGGTCCTAAAACCCTTGGAAAATGAGGGAAAATAAGGCAGGAGGGATGGCAGGACTCTGCTGTGTCCCTGCACTGCTATGACTGAGTGGCACAGGGCATTTTTGCTCTTTTACAGGGCAAGTGGATGGGTTTGAGGTCGGTGGGGATGTGGGTATGGACAGCAGTGATGTGGGGTTGGAAGAGAGGGAGGCTTGTGTGGAACTCTTGGGAAAGCGAAAGGGCAAATGAGTGGCACACTGGAAAATCCAGGCTCCTGATGCTGCTGGAGAGAGGGAAAGCACCAGATGTGTCCTGAGAGAAGGGCAGGAGGCACCAGGGCATCTTCCAGTAGCAGCTAACCCTCCAAAAGAGCTTTTCTCTCTTCCCTGGCTGCTTCTGCACCTTCCCTCCCCATTTAACAGCACTGCTATCACCAAATGAATTATCCAAGATGTTTCCAGCTGTATTTCTGTAGGAAACACTCACTTGGCCCACGGATTTGGGCAGAGGCAGCCACAGGCAGTCAGGGAATGGGGGCTGCTGTGCAACAGCTCCTGTTGGGAAATGTTTGGCAGAGAGAGATGAGAAGAAGGCTGTGAAGGGAGCAGTCCATTGGTGCTGAAAACTTTACTGGTATGTACAAATGCTCTAGCTTGGTCTGGAGCTCTGCTTTTGCTGAGGTTAAACAAAGCTTTTCGGCTTTAAAGGCTCTTCTGGATTGCAAATTATTGTAAGCAAAACCTCCCATCAGAGAAAGGAATCTGTGCTTGCATAAGGGAAAAATAGCCCTGCTTTTTTTTTTTTCCAGGCAAATTTCAGAATTAAAGAAGAATTAATTAATGTTTTCTGGTGAGCTCCAGCATTTCACATTCCTAAGGTGGTTTAGACTCAGCATTCCAACAGCAGCTCAGAGGTGTCAGAAAGTGCCTTGTACTCTGCATTCCCTCAGAACTTTGCTGGAGAAAAGGGATTTCTCCCCTTCTAAAGTGGGGCTGGTCCTTTAAAACATCTGGTTTTAGCAAGGCCCCTTTTGGGAATGCTCTGCTGTGGATCACTTGTAGTCATTGGAGCGAGCTGATGGCCCAGGAGGGAAAATTAGCTGGGAATTCATTTGGGTGTGAGAATAAACCCACTGTGGGCTGGAAGGTGTCTGGGTTTCCAATGACTTTGTGCAAAGATGTCACACGGGGCTGTGTCTCTGCTCTGGTCCCTTGAGTGGATCCTGCTGATCCTGGAATCACCATCAGGTTTTGGGAAGGGGGATGTGGTGTTGCACTTACTGCTGCTGACCCCAGCAACAATTTAATTGTTCCTCAGTGAAGAAACTGAGGATGTGGCGGGATGAGGGGGGAATTCAGAAAGTGTTTAGAGCAAAGGAAGTGTCCAAGGCCAGGATGGAGTAACCTGGTCTGTGTAAGGTGTCTCTGCAGGGGGTGGAATGGGATGAGCTTTAAGGTCCCTCCCAACCCAAACCATTCTATGATATGATTCCATAATATTCCCCTCTCTCCTCAATCAGCAGACAAATAAAAATGTTTTAGCCTGAGTTTAATTTCATCACCACAGAATGGTTTGGCCTGGAAGAGAAATCAAAGCCCATCTCATCCCAACACTGCCATGGACAAGGACACCTTCCACTAGGCCAAGTTGCTCTAAGCCCTGTCCAGCCTGGCCTTGAACATGCCCTCTGTCACTAATCCCAGGCTTTTCCCTCAGGAGAGCCTCCAAGGGGCTCCTGTGAGATGCAGTTTGGTTGGAAAGCCCAGGAATGGCCGGCCCTGCCAGCCCATGTGTGCTCCCAGCTCACACCCACCTTGGTATGAGGAAATTTTTGGTATGGATTTCTCAGCACACAGACCCAAATCGATCGAATAAACAAGGAAATGGGTCCCTGAGTGGGGCTCTGGGGCCCCAAAGGTGCTGAGCAGCTGAGCAAACACGGCCTGGCCCAAGGGCTGGGCAGGCAAACCCCACAGCCCAGCAAAGCCCCTCCACTCTCATCCAGCTCTAATCCTGAGGATTTAATGAGTGCAGCGAGAAAGGGCAAATATTTACACTGAGGAGCTCAAGTGGGCAAATAAACCAGGCTTTTACAAGTGAAGCAAACACAGCACAGGCTGGGATTCAAAGGGAAGTTTGTGGCTGGGTCTGGGTCTCCAGAGCTGTTTTTTTCCTTTTGACAAACTGTTCCTTGTCAAGGCATCAGAGGCAGAGACATTGAATTTAGTCTTTGCAAACACACATGGTACTGGGATGGAGAAAAAAAACGGGTTCTCCTTAAGTCTGCAGGCACATTAGATTAATTTTTGCCTCTTTCACAAGCAGGAAGCAACTTCCCTGTCCTCACTCTGCCGAAGTTGCAATTCCAGCACACAGAAACCACCTCCCCAGGAGCCCTTTGTGACAAATAGCTACAGCTGAAAGGCTGAAATCCCGGCAGAGCCTCAAGTAAACACAACATTGACCCGTTTGTGGGCTCACCTGGGGCAAAGGAGGGTGGTGGTGCCGGGGTGGAGGCTGCTGCAGCTGCACAGAGGGATCTGTGCTGCTCCTGGGGCTGCAGAGCTGCTCTGGAGCAGCAGCAGCTTCCCTGTCCGCAGCAAAATGTTCCCAACTGTGGCCTGGAGAGCTGTGGAATAAATCACATTCCCTCCTGTTCCTGGCATGAGGCAGATGCTCTGGCAATTAAGGAACATGGATCTTAGCAGGGTCTCTGTCAGGCTGGGCCAGCAGCTCCTGCTGAGCCGGAGGTGGGGACAGGCTCCAGCAGAGCCACTGCTCCCCTGGCAGGCTGGAGAGCCATCCCCCTTATCCTGGTTTAGGGGAATTTTGAGAGAAAATCCTCTAAAAGAGTTTTCTCTAGAAAGCAAATTCAAGCGGCCCCTCCCCCAGCTGGGAAAAAAGATTTCCTTGGAGAAAAGTGGAAAAAACTGTTTATTTAACAAGCAAAGGCATTCACTGGCATGAAAACTGACCAATATTAAACAAGAAAACCCTTGCCACTCCAGAAGAGATGACAAACTCAGAGTCCCAGGCTGTTATGAGTCCCTCTGGTGCTGGAAATGCTGCGGGCCCGGCCCGGCCCGGCCCGGCGGGCCACAGGCGTGAGCTCCCGGTCCTCTTCTGGGTGTTCAGTCCAGAGCAGGTTTGAACAGGACCAAAGAAATAAATGAAAGAACTGCAGTCCAAAGAACTTCTCTGCCTCAGCTAGCTAAAACTAACTAAAAACGAAGCACTCTGCCCTGCTGCAGACACACGGTCCCACAGAAGGCACGTGGAGGAGGGAAGGACAAAGTATGAAAACAAACTGCGGCCTTCAGCGTTCCCCCCACTTCACCCTCAGAATCAATCTTAAAGGTGCAAAAACTTATTTTCTGAGTGACACAGATGAATGGGGATAATGAGTCTCATAAAGTTAACGCAGAACACCCCTGCAGCCTGAGCCAGCAGCGTGCTCCTGGCGAGGGGGACAAGGCAGCTTTGTCCCTGGAGCCCCACATGTCCCTGCCATGTCACTGTGATGGCTCTAGGCCTGCTTTTGGGGCTGCCACCCCCAGACCCTCTCTGTCCGGCTGTGGGACTGCGGGGTGCCAGGTTTGCAGAGGTTTGGGGTGTCTCAAATCCCATCCCTAAAAGCCTCAGGACAGCGAGGAATCTCTCCTGCCCTGCAGGAACGGAGTGGAGGGGAACCTGGAGAAGTGCAGAGTGTCCAGGCGGTGATTTGGGGTCAGATTTTGGGGTCAAGCCCCAGCTAAGTAACAATTAGACAAGGAACTGGATTTAGGGTCTCTCCTGGTGTGCCTGGCTGGGGTGGGGGTTCCCCCAGTCCGGCGCTCCCGGCACAGCTGCCAGGAGTGGGAGCTATCAATTACCGGGAATCGCGAGCTCATTTAAACAGATGGGCTTTTAGGAGTGAATTAGGGGAAGTGTGCAGCCAGCAAAGCATGAGCAATGGCTCTGATTCCTCGGGCTAATCCCAGCAATAATGCATATTTACTGACAGGGCTCTCTGCACGCAAGGAGCGACTCCCATTTATCCCATTTATCCACTTATCTGGGAAGCAGATATCAGGGTAAACGACTCCGAGGTGAGTCCACGGCCGTAAATCAGCATTTTTTTCCTAAGAGCAAACAGAAGGACAGCCCTCGGCACAGCAGCACCTCGAGGAGAAATGACTCAATTCCAGCTGAGAGGACGCAGCAGACCCTGCGCTGGGTTTTAGTCGAGTTCCTTCTTCCTCTGCCATTCCAGCACCAGGCTCCGAGTTAATATTTTTAACTTTGCTGTGCTTTAACAGAGAACCACACTCCATCCCCATTGCTTCTAGGAAATAACTGTAAATTCCTATTACTGCCCATCATCCCTCACAATCAAATCACTTCTCATTCTCCTCTCTAAGCTGAACGACTTCAGTGCTTCTGGTGCCTCTCTTGTTCTGGTTAATTATTTCTTTCCTCACTTCCAAGAAGGAATAGAAAGGCAGCAAGTGAGTGGGGGAAAAACCAAATAATTTTAAAGCCTCACAAAAGTTTGTTGTGGTTGAAACATATTTACTTTCTTTGCATGAAAGGTGACTTTAAATTTCCAAGCTCAGCAGAGAAAAGTGATTTCTGCTCGTAATTAAATTCGTAGATTGAGTCTGCATCCAAGTTTGTGTTCCATAAACAGGAAGACAATTAATGAAATTAATGGTTGGCACCAATGCAAGAGTTGGAACTCGAGGATTTTTTAAGGCTCCTTCCAACCCAAACCTTTCCTTGATCCATGCTATTTGTCTCCTTGCAAGTCCACCTGGGAGAAGAACAGCATGTTTGGAGGAGGAGGAGGAACCTGTTTGGGTCAAAAAAAGGCTTTTTTAGGAAGATGGATTTGCCATCCCAGCCTGCTGCTGATCTGTACCTGCAGTGCCCATCATACATTGGAAGATTCATTAAGGAGAGATGGGGAAGGCAGAGCCAGGCTGGGGGATGCATTAAAAAGCCTCTGGGTTATTTCAGCAAGGTGAGAAGCACCTCGATGGATTGGTTTCCATTAGAAGGAGAGAAAACAATCCTTCAAAAGTAATCCCTCTCTAATGGTAGTGCTACTGGAGACAGCTGACAACCTCCTCTCCTTATCCATTCTGGTAGAGTTCCCTCTGGAGGAGGAGTCAGATTTTTGTTGGAGATGGGGACAAGGGACACAAATGTCAGGGTGAGCTCAGAGCTGTCCCTCCCCAGCTGTGCCCTGGGTGCTCTTTGCTCAAAAATCTGTGTACAGCTGTTATTCACAGCCCCATTTATCATCCTCTCCCGAGTTTCTCCTACCTCTGGTGTTGCAGTGCTGCCTGTGGATGGAGAGCCCAGGTTTCCTGGGAGCTCTCTGGCAGTTTTTGAGCTCTTAAACCCAAATCAGGGGAGCATTTACTGGGCTACATTTCACTCTGAACCATGTTCCTGGGTCGTGTTCACACATTAGGATCTCCTTGATGCTCCCAAAGTGCCAGACTTGCCAGATGTGTAATGGGAATGCTTCTGCTGATGCTCCAGCTTCCCTCCAGGATGCTGCCTGGGCTCCTGGAGTGAGATGTGCCAGCCCACGTGGCAGGTCTGGGAATGTGTGCCACCAAAACACTTGGCTCCAGATCCTGGAGCACAGGAAAAGCTGCAGAAGGGTAAGGAAAGCGCCTTCCTCAGCTGCAGAACGTGGATTAGGGCAGCTTTGTGGGCAGCATTGGATCGGGGGGGATATCACTGTACCTTACCACTGATCTCCCAGCTCAAGCTGCCTGCCAGGACCAAAGGGATTTTGGGGGTAGAAATCACTGATGATCACAGAACACCTGGAATGGGCAGTGTGAGCTCTCAGAAGAGCTTCTGTCACCTCGTGCTGAAGGAGGCTGGATATCATGTAGGACACACATTACACACAGGATGTGCTTTTTACATTATTTATATGTTATTATAAAGAAGTGACAGTGGTTGAGGGAGGTGATTCTCCCCCTCTGCTCAGCTCTGCTCTGCTGTGCTCTGCTCTGCTCTGGTGGGGCCCCACCTGCAGAGCTGCCTCCAGCCCTGGGGCCAACATCAGAAGGATGTTGGAGCTGCTGGAGAGTCCAGAGGAGGCACCAGGGATGCTCCAAGGGCTGGAGCCCCTCTGCTCTGGAGCCAGGCTGGGAGAGCTGGGGGTGCTCACCTGGGGAAGAGAAGGCTTCAGGGAGACACCACAGCACCTTCCAGTGCCTAAAGGGGCTCCAGGAGAGCTGGAGAGGGACTGGGGACAAGGGAGGGAGGGACAGGACACAAGGAATGGCTTTAAGCAGGAAGAGAGGAGGTTTAGATGGGATATTGGGAAGGATTTCCTGGCTGTGAGGGTGGGAGGCCCTGGCACAGGGTGCCCAGAGAAGCTGTGGCTGCCCCTGGATCCCTGGAAGTGTCCAAGGCCAGGCTGGCTGTGGTTCTGAACCTCATCCCATCTCCTCCTCTGCAGCTTTTCCAGCCCTCTCCCAGTGCTCAGCCCTCATGCTTCTGCCCTCTTTCCTCCTTCCCATTCTTTCACTGCATTTCCCCCTCGGGTAGAGCCCAGATTTGGAGGTTTCAGCTTTCAGTCACCAAAAAAGAGCTACAGGGATGGTGCAGCCTGGCTTTTCCAGGAGCTTTTGGGTGGGACTGAATTTGGATGCATTTCCAAGAGGCCACCATTGACCTCAGCTGCTCTCTCAAACAGCCAAGGCTTTTTTTTTTTTCCCTGGGAGCACAGAAATCCTTCAAGGTTCTAAAATTGCTTAAATGTGAGAGGAGAAAAGAAGAGTTTGAAAAAAGAAGAGTTTGCTTCCTCCCATTTTAAGGAAAGCTGAACCCTGTTAGACACCAGCCAAGGAAGTTTCAGCCCCAGGAATTAAAATCTAGAAAATGATAAGCAGGATTGTGTTTTGATTTAAGGAGATCCTGTCAGGAAAATGTAAATTGAAGCTAGCTTTGCTCTTTCTATTAGAGAACAGCAATAATTGTGTGCCATATATGTGCTCTCACCTGCTTCTTCTCCCTCAGAAAAAAGCATTTAAAATCATTTCTTATGAAGAAACATTCTGAGAGGAAGAATGCTTTATTATTATTATTATATATTATTCATATAATGACAACACCCAGACTTTTCTCAGCACTGAGCAGAAAGAAAGAATATAAAGCCTCTGGCCCAAAGAGACTTTGAAATAAATGGAAATAAGGTTTGGATCTGCCTCTGTGTGTGTGTGCATGGAAAGTTTTTAAGTATTACTGAAGAAAGTGGGGGGGGAAAATTGAATTATACATCAGCTTCTTCACCACCAGAAAAAAAAAATGGGCAAGTCTCTACACTCTTGATAGCATTTTAATAATTTACAACCTCAAATTTCACCCTGGGAGTGACTTTCAGGAGGAAGGAATCCTGTGACTGTAAACACAGCTGGAAGGGAATGGAAAATCATGGGATCTTCTGTCCGGGGAAGAGGGATGGCAGGAGGAGAGGGGAAAAGGCTTGTGTTGAGTGGAGAGATGGGAATTCTCTATGGGAACCCTCCCTGGGGACCTTGGGGGGGACAGGAGCTGTGGGGCAGAGCTTTGACACCCCCAGCACTGCATCCCCTCCAGTGCTTGGAGCAAATCCTCATTCCCATGCTCCCCTCCCAAAGGCACTTGGAGCCACCTGGGCTGGTGGAAGGTGTCCCTCTGGTGGCATGAGATGGTCCTAAGGGCCCTTCCAAGCCAAACCATCCTGGATTCTGTGGAAACAGGCAAACTCTTCACTGCTTTCCCTTGGGGAGTTTTCCCCGTGGCAAAGCACCGGGATCTCACGTGCTCTGGTGAGTTCCTGTCCTCAGCACAGCAGAAGCACCAACACCGCGGGAATGCTGCCAGGGGAGTCTGTCCAAGCAGCATTTCATGCACCCACAAGGCCTGGATGCCCCCAAACTGGTGGTGGAAGCCACAGCTGGAGGGGGTTGAGTGGCAGGAGTTGTCTGTCCATCCCATGGCTGGTGCCTGCTGTCCCAGTGGCTGCAGCAGGAGAAGGAGGCGTGATCCAGGATTCCTGAGATGTCCAGGAGGGGTTATGGATGGACACAGGGATGTTACAGTGCACATGGAGGCTGTGCTCCACCTCACACTATCCCAGACCTGCCTCACCTCCACCAGCTCCATACTGGTGGAACACAGAGCTTGGGATCTGGGAATTCCAGAGCAGCCCTGCCCAGCAGGTGGAATGGTGTCAGTGTCAAACCCAGGGCGGGCAGGGCTGAGGAACCAACAGCTGGAAGGGCCCAGACACGTGGGGATCGTGGCTTTCCCACATTGCTGGGAGCTCTGGAGTCAGCAGGGAAGTGTCCCTGGCACCCCTGAGCACCCCCCGGGGCTGCCTGCAGTGCCAGCACAGGGCCAGGGACAGCAGCCCTCGGCAGCCTCTCTGGGATGACCTTTCCCAGATTTCTGCTGCTTCCCAAGCTGCTTTTGTGTGAGCTCCTTCACGCCGTGGAGGTGGCAGGATTTGCATTTCTCTTTGTTGTGATCAGGAGAGCGGTGCAGTAAAACCTCTCCCTGTTTCCCATCACCCTCACTGCCTCTGCCCCGGGGTGCTTTCCCCCTATTTTGTTGCTCAGGGAGAGCTGGGAAGGATCTCCAGCTGCATCAGGGGACCCAGGGCAGGGTCTGGGGGATGTGGCAGCAGGGTTTGGACACGCAGCTGGTGGCACAGCCTAGCCAGGGGACAGGGACACCAAAAGCTGACTGAACTGAGACGTTGTCTTGCCTGATCAGCTGCAAGAGGGCAGCCAGATCTCTCACATCTCCCAGAATCATTCCCTTGGAGAGCAGGCAGAGGGTGTTCCTGCTCAGAGAAGGCTTTGTTACATAATCCCTCCTCCAAAAGCCACCTTGGCAAGAGGAGTGGGAAGTTGGGGCCTCCGCTCTCCATTAAAATGGAATTTTTAGCATTGATATGGGAAGAGGTCACACTGAAAACTCTCTGTCCTTGGCACCTCCTCCTGCCTGCTCCTGCATCATCCCTGGGGTGTTTCCACCACACAGGAGGCTGCACAGGTCTTTGTCTGGTGAAACCCATCGTCCCACACTCTATTTTCTCAAGAAGGCCATGGAAAAGCTTCCATTGGGCAAGGCTCCTAGGGCAAGCTCGGCTTTGGGGCTACCAAAACCCAACAGCCTGGTTAAAAACAAACAAACAAACAAACAAAACCCAAAAAAACCCCAACAAACAGGGTCTAAATAATTCATTAGTGACATATATTACTTTATTAGCAACATCCCTCAGGGTGGTGCTGGTTGTCCACACCTTCTTCTGCCTCGTGGAAAAGCTGTGGCTGCATCCATGGGAAGGGGCTTTTGGGCAGCCCGTGGGTTCCTCCTGCTCATCCCTGCTCCACCCAGCTCGGGATGTCCAGGCCTCGGGCTCTGGAAGCCACTAGATGTCAGGGTTACTCCGTGCAGCCGTGACACCCGCCAGATGTGGCACATCTGGCTTGACTTGGAGGTCCCCTGTGTGTCCCCAGGGCCAAGCATAGCCTGTGTCGTGCCAGGAACTAGAGGAAAAGGCAGGAGAAAATGGGATGAAGGCTTTGGCCCTGCAGACTGGTCACTGTCTCCCTCTGGAATGGAAGTCACAGGTTGGTTTGGCCAGGGAATTTCTGACTTTGCAGGAAAAAACTGTCCCCAGAGTCATGGGTGTCTTCAAAACTGGGTGCTGGTGGTCACCCAGCCAGAAATGTGCATGGACAGCCTGAGTGGGTTTGGAATTCCTGCTGGACACGGGTCAAGGCATCACCTGAATCCCCCACATCTGTGCTGACCATGAGTGTGACCAACAGTGACCTCTGAGCCCCATTGTCTCACGTGGAAACACATTTTGATCCAATATAATTTAGGCTTTACAATCACCCTCTTCTTTAAAACCTGTAGCACCCAGATTTTGGTGGGAAAAGAAGTGGGAAATGGTTCTGATTTTTACAGGAAGTGTGAAAAAGTTCAGATTTTACAAAAACCCCAAGGTTTTCCTTAGATTACAAAACATTCAGCTGAAACTGCCCAATTTTCTGAAGCATGCCAGTTGCTTATTGCATTTATTCTAATATTGAATGCTGAGTTCACATTAGAGATAAGGATTATTAACAACTCATTTTACTGTACAAGGAATTGAAGGAAGTTATTTCATTATAAACAGGGGGATGTAGCAGCTTAAATAAGAATTAAGGAGGGGAAATGGCTTCCTACTGCCACAGGCCAGGGTTAGATATTGGGTAGGAATTGGGATATTGGGAAGGAATTCCTCCCTGTCAGGCTGCTGAGGCCCTGGCACAGGGTGCCCAGAGAAGCCGTGGCTGCCCCATCCCTGGATTGGCCAGGTTGGACGGGGCTTGGAGCAGCCTGGGATAGCGGGAGGTGCCCCTGGGCATGGCAGGGGTGGGACTGGGTGGGCTTTAAGGTCCCTTTCCACCCAAACCCTCCTGGGACTCAGTGAAAGGACAGAAATGGGGGTCTCTGAGCACTGGCAGGTCAGGTGCTCAGCAGGTTGGTGACCTTGTTTCTCCCCAGGTACTTTGGAAAGTGGCAAGAGCCTTTCTCTCTGTCCTGCCCCACCTGAAGACTCATCGTGGTCTGTGGGAGAATGTGGCAAACCTGGGATATGCAGCTCTGTATCCCTTCCCGGCCTTTTCCAGCCAGAGCTGGAACTGTGGCCTTGTGACTATCCATTTAGTCCCTGAGCTTTTTCCATTCTTGGGCTGAACAACTTTCCGTGCTGACAAGTCCCACTAACTAATTATGCCCTACATGAAAATTTGTTTTCTTTTATCAGTGTGAATTTTCTGCCTTTATGGGAAAGTGGGTTATTTATTAGGAGAAAAAAAAATAACTCAGTGGCTTTTTGTAGTTGGAGCTTCTCAAATCCCCCTTCTCAGCGAAGGAATCAACAATTACAGCTGGCTCTGGGTTCCATCACCACTTAGGCATGATGGATCTGCAATTCCATAGTTTTCATTAGAGCAAATAGGCACCCAAGTCCATCAATAAACCATATGATGTGCAAGGATACTGATAACAGCAGCCTATTAGATTCATTAGTGCTAATCAGGGCGAAGGCATCGATGGCAGCTCGTTGATAATGCTCACTTAAAGAAGTGCTTTTTAGGGTGAATGATTTCAGTGATGTGGGAGCACTGGAAAGGCTCTGGAAGTAAATGTCAAACCTTCCTCATTCCCTGGAAAAGAAGGGAAAAACCTGCAGATGAGATCATACAATGAACATTTTAATCAATTATGAGCGCGCACAAGGGCAGCAGGTGAGGAACAGAGGAGAGGGAAGGGCGGGGGGAGGATTTCCAGTGGGAATGTGTTGGACACTGGTTTGAACCACAGAAGTTGGGAGTGTTGGGAATGCAGCCAGACGTGAAGGGCAGCCCAGGATCTCCTGGCACACAAAGGAAAGGGGAGATCAGAAAAGCAATCACACTATGGATGGGATGAGGTTTCTTCAGATGGGATCCAATCCAACAAATTCATTGTCGTCTTAGAATCCTAAAACTTGGTGAACTTTTTATAGCTGCTGAGGTGGTCACAGGAAATAACTGTGGTGACAAACCATTAGAAAATCATTTGGAAGCAGAGGGGAAGAAAGTAAGTGTGGATCTCTCTCAAATCACGTGGGCAAATCCAGGAAATTTGGTAGAAACTTGCTGAAAAATTTGGGGGCCTGAAAGTCAAGGAGCCAGTGTGGAAGTTGGCTGGTAAGTAACAGGGAAAATATGTTGCGAAAAATTCCAGCTATGGCAGGGTGACTAAACATGTTAGCAGCAAGATGGGAACCTTCCCAAATGGAGAAAGGAGCAGAAAGGATGAAAAAAAGGCTGATCATCCAAAAAAGATATGACACAAAATTTGGGAAATGTCAGGAGAGAATGAAAATTGAGAAATTCAGATTTCACTGGGACTGACAAAATATATTAAAACCTCCAACAAAAGGCTGTTCCTGGGGCCTTTTCTCTTCCTTGATCTTCCCTTGTGTAGCTAAGGATTGCAGCTAATCCAGGGAGGACCAGATTGAAAATGGTTTTCTTCCTAGGGATTGTGCTGGAGGCTGGGATGGAGGCAGAGCGGAGCTGCAGGAACAGAACAGAGCTGGATGAAGAATGAAAATGATGGGGCACCCAGGCTGGCGGGATGAGGGCAGGAGAAGGGAGTCAGGCAGTGGGAATTATCTCCATCTGGCTCCTGAGCTCCTTCCTGGGGTTTGGCAGGTCTCCTGGCAAGGGATGGTGGGAATACTCTGCAAAGGCAGGGCCTGAGAGCATGGAAGAGAAAAGCAGGGACTGCAGCAGATGAGATGCTCTGAGTCTGCTCCTGCAGAAACCGCAACAGGTTTGGAAGGAAACACTGAAGATTTTGAAGAAACTTGTGGAAAATGGGGAAAACCTCCAAGCTAGTGTGGGTTCTAAGTATATCAGAGCAAGGTGGGCACTGGTGAAACCATGTGGGGATTACTGACAGGGAAGGAGACTCTTACAAGATAATGAGGAAAGGCTGGGAGAACTGGGATTGTTCAGCCTGGAGAGGAAAAGCTCCAGGTAATCTCATGGTGGCCTTCCAGTGCCTGAAGGAGCTGACAAGCAATGTGGAGAGAGACTCTTTCCAAGGGATGGAGTGACTGGACAATGGGGAATGGCTTCCCACTGCCAGAGGGCAGGGATGGATGGGATATTGGGAAGGAATTCCTCCCTGTGAGGGTGCTGAGGCCCTGGCACAGGTTGCCCAGAGAAGCTGTGGCTGCCCCTGGATCCTTGAAGTGTCCAAGGCCAGGTTGGACGGGGCTTGGAGCAACCTGGGCTAGTGGAAGGTGTCCCTGCCCATGGCAGGGGGTGGGACTGGATGGGATTTTAAGGTCCCTTCCAACCCAAACCCTCCTGCAATTCTATGAAGACTCCCAAGCTCATGGATCACCCTCTGGGAATGATGATCCTTACTGGGATGAGGCCATGACCACCCCTGCTCCTGCTCAACGCTCCCAGCTCTCCATTTTTAGGGACAGCTGGATGTGTCCAGCAGAGAGGGGCTACCACCTTGGGACTCCCAGCAGACACTGGCCTTTGGTTTCTCCTCCTGATGCACGAAGGAACCTTGGCTTCTCCTCTGGGGCATCACCTTTCCTGCCAGCACGGGCCTGAAAATTACAGCAGGACTTCATTTGTAGCATCTCAGAGAGACAAAAGGAGACTTCTCCTTCAGCTTCAACACCGCCACAGCCCCTGGAAGGAGCTCAGAGTCTGGCACAGCCTCATCCCTCCCTCTGGAAGTCTCTCTGTAGCTGTTTTGCCATCCTGCAGGTCCCAGTCTGGCTTTGCCGTGCTCTGTGTGTTCCTGTGTCATCTGATGGTTTGATCCTGCATCCATTGGTCTCATCCTGATGGGAAGGACAGATGTTGGCAGAAGGGAAGCATGGGATCCAAAAGCCCACAGAACTGCAGGATTTTCCCTGTGCTCTGGAGAAATATTGACTGGGGCTGGCTTCAGCAGCCTCCTCCCCTCATGGATGCTCCAGCATGGACCACAAGCCGTGACAAACTGGAGCAATTACTCCCCATGTTCCAAATCACCCCATTTCCCTCCCCTCGATATTGATTTTGGAAACACTGTTTGAAAAGAGAAAAGGCAAAAAAAAACCCCTTCATGGCCTGTAACACCTAAATGGAAATTTAATCCCTGCTCCATCCACCATCCCCTGGCTGCATTTGTTTTCCAGGCACATTTGGATTGTTTTGCTTACTGCTGACTGTGTTTATGATTATTTTAATAGAGAGTGTTGCACGATACATTTTGTATGAAGGTCACTGCTTCGATATTCTCGATTGGAGCTGCATGGATTCCTAATGAATTCACACTGCCTCTTGCAGGGTTCTCTCCATTTCCAACGGGGCTCCTGCTGCAATCCCACATTAGCCATGTGCTGGACACATCCCATTCTCTGCTGTTGGATTAAGCAGAGTGGGAAGGGCACTGGGAAGTTGCTGATGCCAATCGTTTTCACCCAGGGGTTAATGCACTGCCCATAAACACGGCCAGCAGCCACCAGCCAAAAACGTGGATAAATGGAACATTTCAGAAATCCTTATGCATGCCCCAGGCATTTCCCTCCTTTTGGTGCCAAGCTCAGAATGAGCTCTGAGACAGCAGTTCTCACTCGCAGAGAATTTGCCTTTCCAAAGTGTCCATTTCTCCCCAAGTATCGCCCCCAGCCTGCCGGAATCATCATGGATATTTGCAGTTCTGGTGTGCTGAGCCATGAGCGCCGTTTGGAGCGCTCCATGAATCCCTGATGCTCCCCATGTTCCCCCCCGCCTCCGTCCCTCGAGCAGCCTTTTCCCTGCTCCATATTCATGAGACAAGACTTGTTTTGTCTTCCTGACCGGCTGGCATCAGGTCCCAGTGAGGAATTCTGGAAGGAATTCTGCTTGGCAGAAATATTCTGGTCATGCGCTGAGAGTGAGGGGCTACGTCTGCTTGCATTCACTGGACAAGGTGTGATCCACTGGACAGCAGAACTTTCCCAGCTGTGAGGATAAGAATTGGTACATAAGGAATCCAACCTGCCTCCAGGGCAGTTTTTGTGGATTTGGGAAGGACCTGGACCAAGCAGGGAGAGAGAGAAAGGCTGTGCCAGCATCATCACCACTCTAGGCCTTGGCAGACCAGAGATGTTTGGGTGAAGGATCTATTCCAGCATGGATTGAGTTCAGAGCCAGGTAACATTCCCCACAGACTCCAGCTCAAGGAGTTTTTTGTCTATGTGTAGAATCCTGGAATCATTAAGGTTGGAAAAGCACTCCAAGATCGAGTCCAGCCATTCCCACAGCACTTCCAAGGCCACCATTGACCCATGTCCCCAAGTGCCATAATCCACGTCTTTTAAATCCCTCCATAGACATGATTCCCCCAGAGCCTTGGACAGCTGTTCCAGTGTCTGACCACCCTTTTAGTGAAGAAACTTTCCCTAATACCCAACCTAAACCAGAGGTGGAGCAACTGGAGGCCCTAGTTTCTCTGTATTCATGGATTTTTCCTCCCTGGTCCAAGTGGACTCTCAGCAGTCACCATATCCTCTGGCACAAGCAGCATCCAGGGAATGGATGAAACCCATCTCATCCTGTTTGCCTGAACCACTCTCTGCTCATGTCCTTTCTGATCCTCTTGTTCTTGTACAGGAAGAAAGGATTATCCAGGGGTACCGATGGATTTGTAGCCCAGGTTGCTGCAGAAAGCTCTGCTCCAGTTTTCCTGCTCCTTACTCCAGGTTCAGGATGGGAAAGGCCCCAATGGTCTCACAGGTGTGCTCACCTCTGAGCCTTGTTTGAAATAGCTGGATCCAAGCTGCCTTTGGACACTTTGGAATGCTCTCAAATCCTTCTTTCTCTGTGGGAAGTAGCCATTGAAGAGCTCTGGGCTGGGTTCCCATCTCCTGGTTGTGATTAAATGCTCAGCAGCTCAGCCTTGGCAGAGGGAGGGATCCCTCCAGCTCTCCCCCCAGCTTTGGGTTGGGATGGTCTGGGATCCATTAGCATGAGGCAAAAAAAATCACAGATAATAAAAACAACACAGCCCCTGATGATCTTTTTTATGCAGTCTGGCTTTTATTCCAACAAAACACAGGCAGAACCCTCTTTCCAAGAGTTCCTGGAGAACAGACAGACACAAATGCCTGACTCCAGTGTGCTTTCATCTCCCACTGTCAGGAGACACCACATTTATCTCTGCCTTCATCATCTTTTATTCCCACCACCTGCTGAGAGCTGGAGCCGTACCTGGATGGAATTTTTGCCTGTTTAGTAATCTTTGCCTCTTCTGCTGTTGTGTCCCAGAGCTCTGTGAGTGTTCCATGGGTCATTTTCTCCAGGAAGTGTTTTCTAATTTAAATACTCAGCCTCTGGAATGCCCGTGGGCATTACAAACAAAGGGAAAAGTATCTGGAACAACAAACCCCAAACTACCTGGGCCATCCAAGAGTTTGTTCTTCTTTGCAAGGCAATTTTGAAGGCTGGCAGGAATCAGTGGTCCTTCCCTGTCCCAAGGAGATGGACATAGCTCCAACCTGGAAGGAAAAGCCATTCCAAGGACTACCCAGAAACTCTAGCTGCCCAAGCTGGTGCTTCCTGCTTTCCTTAGTGAATAGTTCAGCGCTTAGACTGAAAACATGTCTGGCACATGGCCCTGCTCCATCACATCTGGGCAGGGTGGGGAGAAGTGGAGCCCAGCACTCGTGGCCAGAGAGGTCCCTCCTGCTTTTGGAATCCCATCCAGGAGGCAGCAGAGGCCTCACTTGTCAGCTTTGCCAGCCTCAGCATCTCATCCTCCTCTAGAATGAAATCATAAATTGTCCAGGCTTCCTCAGCCTTCATGAGCTCCCTGGATTAGGAGCTGTCACCATCTGGAATTTAACCCTTCACGCCCAGACTGGAAGGTGAAGCCTGGTGGTGAGGACAGACATATTCCAGCTCCGAGTCATTCCCAGAAGACTCAGGGGACAAAGGGGTCCAACTCCAGCAGCACAGGCTGTAAATCAAAGCAGACTTTGCCAAGGAGCTCCTGGGTAAGAAGCAAACAGGGCTGTGGACCATCCTGAAAGTGAACCAGAACATTCCCCACCCCCTTTCCACAGGCAGAGCTGGGATCTGCAGCCTGAGAGCTGGAAGTCACAGACTGGAGACATCAGGGTTGACACTTGGTGTGCTGCAGCTCCTCTTCACAACTCCTCACCTCCCAAAATCATGTGCAGTGTGCTTGGGCAGGGCTGGGGAACATCTCCTGGGTGTTGTGTCAGGTTTGGATCATCGCTGCTTCAAGGCCAACAAGAAGCAGGGAACAGGTACAACAAATCTGCTCCCAAAGCATCCTGGTCTGGAAAATCCCTCCAAGACCTGAAGCTTAAGGATCCCAACTCAGCTCCAGGTGACAAGTGACATTCATTAAATTGGGCAGCACAGGGTGCTTGTTCAGGGATTTTCTCTTCAAGCCATTAATTAAAATATATGTTGATAACATCCTCCTCTCTTCTGTCCTTGGCTGTAATAGATATATTCTGTGTTTAGGGTGGAAATATTTGCCATCATTCATATTTTGGCTTGATGTAGATATCTGGGTGACCTTTAGCAGACTGTGATATATAGAAAAGCTGATTATATGTTCCTTGATTTCATAGGAGGGATCAATATAAACAAGATAAGGAAAAAAATAGAGTTTCATTCATTTTAAACAAATCCTGACAATGGTTTCTTTGAGAAACTCAGATCTCCAGTGCTCAGAACAAGGATTTGAAAGCTGGCAGGGAAACACAAACGTGGCTTTTGACACTGCTGGAAAACTTCTGCCCAGACTTGTCCAATCCATAAACTCTGAGGATCTCCCATGCTCGGTTGGACAGAAGGAGCTGAGGCCCCTGAAAGCCCCAGAGAGGCAGGAGCTGCTCTTGCAGCCCTGGCTGGAGGTTGTCTTAAACCTCTCCATGGCATTGCATTCCTTGCAACATTCTTCTTGTGCTGGAACAGCTCTGCCTGGTTTCCACCAGCAGCACTCTCCATGATCACTCAGGTCTGGCTGTAGAAGACTCCTTGCCAAGCTCTGGAGGAAATGTGACCCCAGCTGAAGGGTTGGGAAGCAAAGGAGGCAAGGGTGGGTTGAGAGAGTGGGTTGGACCTCCACCTCCAGATCCCACAGGCTGCTTGGAGTGGGGATTCCAGCCCTGGGACAGGAATGGGCAGGGATTTGCATCTGACTTTCTGTCACACAATTGTCCAAATGTCCTTGTCTTCATCTGAGCCAGTCCAGCGTTGTGTCTGTGCACACAGATCAAGCGCAGCCTTCCTGCTTCAGGCGGGATTAGGAGAGAGACTGCTTTCCCTCTGGGAATGCTCTGCCAGCTGGCAGTGGAATTGTTTGCTGTCTTCTGCAGGCTGATGGAGTCTGAGGGATCACACACTGCATTATGAACACATCCCAGTTCATCTCCTGCAGGAAATCCACTCTCCCAGGTCCCCTCCCGAGGCAGATTTAAATGTGACTTCCTTCCCAGCCTGTGGAGACTGAGCCAAAGCAGCTCCAGGTCATTGGAGCTTCGGGAGAAAGACCAAACCAGGCTGTGATGCTGCAAGGGCCTCGTGATGCTGCTCAAATCATCAGCTGCAGTCCCTTCTGTGAGGATAAAAATGCTGCTCCAGTCCCTCCTCGTGTGCCTACAGCCACAGAGGAGCGTGGCAGAGCAGGAATCTGCAGTAGGAATGATTATCCCTCTGCTGGGGAGAGCAGCTGTGCTCGCACCGCCAGCTACACTCACTCCTGTATCCACGGAAAAAGCCAGAGATTTTCCCATTTGTTTGGTTTCCCTGAAATATTTCCCTGAAATTTGTTCCATATCCCCAAGGCTCCAGAGTTTGTGGATGCACCTGCAAACACCTGAGGGGCTACTCTGGCTTGTGGGTGGTTTATGGATGACCCCAGGGCTGAGCTCAGTCCTTCTCCACCACTGCCAGTGGCAGAGGAGGTAAATCCATGGAGTAGGAGCCTCTCCCTGCTCCTGCTTCTTCCCACCACTTGTTGTGAGGAGTTGAGAGCAGCAAACTGGTCAGTGAAACCGTAGCTGTATTTTACAGCCAGAAGTGAATCCCCAGGGATCACTTCCCTTAGGAGCCAGGGAATGTCACCACCACAGGTCTGGTCCTTTCCTTATCCACCTTATCCAGCATGCTGGGCTGGGAGCAGCACACAGTTTTCACAGCTGATTTGAATTGCTTTCATCCCTGATTTGGACACATCTGATATGCCTCAGAAAACCATTTCCAAGCAGGTATTCACAAATCAAATCTCTGTTCCTGATGCACAAATCTCTCATGCTTATTAAGAAAGTGTTTTTATTCCTAAGAGGTAGAAGACAAAAGCAGAGAAATGAGGCATTTGGAGATGTTTTCCCTAAAAGAGCTTTTAATCCAGAAGAGACAGAAATGCATCCTGCTTTTGAAAATAAGGGGAAACACATTAAAGACTTGAACAAACTGTTTTGATTTAATGCTAATTAGTAAAAGGCATGAAGGAAAACATTAACTTGAGTCAGAACTGATTTCTAAGTCTGGTATCACTCTGAACTTCTGTTTATCTCGTCCCAGTTGTTACAGCAGGAAGAAGGCCCACTCAGATATTGAATAGTTATATTTTGAAGTATAGAATAGTTATATTTTCAGGCTGTCCTTGGTAATGGAGAGGAGATTTATTATCCCTGACATATCCCCGGTAGGAGCCTTTGCCAGGTGGAGAAGCATCTCTCAGCTGGGATTGACAATTTTCCTCATTAGTTCCCCCATTTCTCCAAAGTTTCCATGCCACTACACACCTGTCTCTGCATTTTTTCCCCCAGAACTGTAAGGAAAGGCCCAGCCTGGTTCCAGGCTGCAGGAGCCACCTGCTCCTCCTGCACCACCCCCCTGAATGACTGCAGGATGGGAGCTGAAGTGACAACGTGCAAAGGAATTTCTGAGAGTAAGGGGATCATCTTTCATTTAATACAGGTTAAAAGGTGCTGATCTGGTCCCCGAACAGCAGAGTGTTCTTCCTGGAGCAGCTCCTCCTTCCCATTTAATTGTCCAACACACTGGAGGAGGCAGCAGGTCAGAGCACTGTGACATGGGGGACTCTGAGGAGCATTGCAGAGGGCAGGGAGGGGGAGGCACTCCCAAATCCACAGGGAATGCCCAGCTTCTGCAGTTATTTCTGGAAAGAGAGGTACCACAAACCCTGGCAGCAGCACACAGTGCTCCTGCTATCCCATCATGTCCCAGAAAATCTCCAGAGCTACAGAGAATCATGGAATCACCGAATGGTTTTGGTTGCAAGGCACCTTAAAGATGATTCGGTTGCAGCCCCTGCCATGGGCAGGGACACCTTCTACTATCCCAGGTTGCTCCCAGCCCTGTCCAGCCTGGCCTTGGACACTTCCAGGGATCCAGGGGCAGCCACAGCTTCTCTGGGCAACCTGTGTCAGGGCCTCCCCACCGTCACAATAAGGATTTTTTCCCAATATCCCACCTAACCCTGCTCTCTTTCAGTTTGAAGCCATTCCCTCTTATCCTATCACTACAATTCCTGATGGAAATCTTAAAATTCTGCAATTCTGACCCAAGCCTGATCCCTAGGATTGATGGAGCAGCTCCAGTTCTGCCTGTTCAGCACAGGGAGCTTTAACTTGAATTGTCCTCCCCAGGGAAACACCATTCAGCTCTCCCTGTGGATCCTTCCCTCAGATGGAAAGTCTGGCTTTATCCTCATGGCATCCCTGGTTGATTGCATCCTCTGTGGATATAACTGAACTTGCCAAATCTTTGCTGCTCCTGCTTTAGGGCCTGCATGTGCTGTTTTGCCTGAAGGTACAGAGCACATAATCAGCTGAAATCAGTGTTTGCAGGCAGTGCTGGGCTGTTTCCATGAAAGCTCCTTGTTGCCATGAAACCCCACATTTTGGGTTGTTAGGAGTGTAAATATGGGAGTAGACTCCTGTTTCATATCCCACACTTCAGCTGGAGTGATTTGCCATCATTTCAATTAAATCCATTAAAAGAAAATCCATGCCAGTTGCATTTCATTACAAAACATCACCAGTGAGAACAGAAGGATAGAGGAAATCAAAATCTATCATTCTTTCCTCAGGAATGACAAATCCAACAAGTGGGAGGGACAGACTGGATGATCCTTAAGGTCCCTTCCAACATAAACCATCTGAGGATTTAGTGAAGTTTATCAATAACTTCTGTCGCGTGGCTTTAGGGCAGATTGTGCAGACTCCTGGAAATGCCAGGGGTTTTTTTGGGAATACTCATGCCAAGCACCCCAAAACTGGAATTGTAGAATTTTATTTGTAGAATTTTAAAAGTGCATAAAATACCAGGATTGTCCACTGAGGATGGCAGAGTCCTTAGTGAAGCAGTTCAAAATCTCCTTCTCTCCACCTTGGTCTCTCACCTGGGTTCCCTGGACAACCATCTCCTTCACCCCACTGCCAACATCATCTTCCTCTCCCCTGAAGGACCCTTAAGGTCCCACCTCTCTCTGGTTTCAAGGAGGCTTGCTCAGATTTTTGCTAAATCTGAACATTCACAAGCCTTGTTCACATTATTTGCTGCAGATTCTGGCCCAGATCCCAGAACTGATCATTTTTTCTGCAGTGCTCTGTGGACAAGGCTTGGTGGAGTTACCCCTTCAATCCTGACTCAGTTTGGAGGGATCAGAGATTGGGAATGAGGCAGAGTTGGAACTTGGCCCAGCTTTGAGCTGGCCTGAGGAATTCTGCAGGCAGAAAAGGACCCTGGGTGGTTCCAGCTGCCCACGGAGATGGCCACGGTCATTTGAAGGAGCATCCACCTCAGGGCTGCTGAAAGTCACCTGATGGCACCTCGTAATTCCTCTGTGTTATTTTCCAATCCTGTGTGGACATCCCAGATAGATTCAGATACCTCCAACAGCACTGGGACATGTGGTTTAGGGTGGAATATCATGGAATCACAGAATGGTTTGGGTTGGAAGGAACCTTAAAGCCCAACTCGCTCCAACCCCTGCCATGAGCAAGGACACTTTCCACTAGAGGACTTGGAAGGCCAGAGGAGTTCTTCCATGTGCTCTTTCCTCACATGGAAAGACATGGAAAACTGAATATCCAGAGATACTCACAGCAGGCTTTAACTGGAGCTTTGTGCCCTGGAGCTCCTGGCTCACCTCCTGAGGCACTGCTGGAGAACTTTTCCTCCCCAGCTGTCCTTCCCTTGCCCACCTTCCTGAAAGAATTCTGGCTCCACACACTCCTGAGTCATTGAAATCCAGGCAAAGCCATTTCCCAGGATGGGATGGGGAGGAGGAATGCGCTGGGTGCCGGAGTGTTTGTGCCGTGGCTAAGAGCCAAAGGCAATTAGCATTAGACATGAATCTCCCTGCTCGCCACTCAGCCATGTGCAAATGGCACTTCTTGTCCTGTGGGTTAAGGAAAGGCAGTTTAGGCTGTCAAGCCGTGCTCAAGTCTGCTGATTGAAGGGGTTTGGGGCTGTGCTATTACAAAAATGATGTTTGAAAAAAACGCTCTTAATCCCTGTTTTATGAGGCACGCGCTGGAGAAAGGCGAGGCCGTTTCTCTCTGGAGAAGTAGCAGAATCAGCAGCCAGCGACAGGAACACATTTGTCCCCTCCAGTCTGAACAAAGTCAAAGTGGAAACTACAAACAAAGGTGTTTATGAACTTCTGAGGGCTCCTGTGAATGATCTTGGACTTCCACCAGGGCTGGAATAACAGCTCAGCGGGGGTTTGTTTTCCCTTCTGCTGCAGCCCCATTTTGTTCCCTCTCAGTCTTCCTTTCTCCCCCTTTTTAACCCAGGGATGTGTTTTTATGCTGACATTTGTCCAAGGCCGTTGGAGATGCCGTGCCCTGTGGTGAGGGCCAGAGGAGGGCCCAGGGATCAGAGGCATCTGCACCCCCAAAACTGTGCACGAACTCGCCTTTAATTGTGGTGGAGAGAAGTTTTCTGCTGGGGCTTTTGCTTGTTTAAGAGACTGCGGCCCATACCCCACTCCTAATGTATTCCTAAAGCACTCACACTCCACATAACCCCTTGGCCTCAGCGCTGTGGGATGGGGGATTGGCCTGGACCCATTAAATGAACCCCGGGCAGGGCTCCAGGTACAGGGGATTTGCTTTGGCTCTCAGAAGAAGCTGTACTTGTGCTCTTTGTGCTTAGATAAAGGACTCTCTGCATATTTTGAGGTCTCCATCCCCCCCTTCTGCTGTCTGCAGGCCTTGGACCTGTTGCTTTCTTCTTTTGGGTCTTTTGCCCCCCAGGCTCAGCACCCATCCACTCAAACTCCTGTAACTCTTCAGATTTCACAGAAATAAAGCTTATGGGATGTGCCTTTCTCATCTCAGCTACTTTTAACCTCGGCTGCTGGAAGAAAGGACTCTCCAAAATACCAAACTTCCTAAAACACTCAGAGGTAGAAGAGAGAAAGAGACACTTCAGTATTATGCCCCTGGAGAGGGGGAAGTCAAGCTCGCAGGTCATTTGCCCCTCATCTCCTCCACCTAAAGCAATGCACATCATTCAGGCATGGCTGAGAGGCACAAAAAAAGTCGCTTTGTTAAGAAACCCATTTTTTTCCCAAGCCATGACGATGCACAAGAGGCAAATACATCCCCAAATGCCCAGGAAAAGCTGCGTGGGAAATCAGCCAGTGGGAAAGCAGGAAAAAAATGGGCCCAGGAAATCAAACCTTTTGAAGCTTGGGGATTTTCAAGCTCCCTCCTAATTTTCTGCAGTCTTTAGAGCATGGTAATGAGCAGCAGGGAGAAATTAATCACCACCTTGGGATGCAGATAGGCCGAGGAAGAGGAGTCATTTGAGCTGGGTCTACCCCCTAAAGGTTAATTCCTACGTGTTACCTTGCTTTAATTGTTTTCCTTAATCTGCTGATGGATCTGCCTCACTGAAGGACATAAAACACTTCCTTCCTTCCAGGAAAAAAGCTGTTAAGAGCTGAGGTGAGAAATGAAGATGTGGCTTGGCTTTCATGGCTTCCATAAAGCTTTTTTTAGCACAGGGTGGGGAATTCCAGCAGCACCCCAAGGGGTTGGCAGCAAACATCAGGATGTGAGGAAATAAACTGAGGGAAGGCACCTGACTGTGGTTCCTTCCCCTCAGCCCTGGCTCCAGAGGTGGGGTTGGGTTTATTTCTGCCCTGTTTGGGTGGCTGTGATGGGCTGAGGGTGCCCAGGAGAAAGGAGAGCTCCCACTCTGACCTGGGAACACTAAAGGGTTCCTATTTGGGGGTTTTGATGCTTCCACAAGCTTCTACTCAACTTTTCATGACAAAAATACAGTGATTTCAGGGAAAGGGAAAGTCAAAACTAAACTGAGAGCAAAATCAACCCCAAATGTTTTTACCTCATGAAAATGAAACATTTTGATACTGTCAAAACAAACCGAGAAAGTTGAAACAATCTGTTTTGATACTTCCCAGTCGAAATCAACACGTTTCCTTCAAAATGTTTTGATTTCAGTCCGACTACGTTTTCCTACGGGGGAAGAAACTCCACAATATTCGCCTGAGACGCTTCCACCCGGATCTGGTGCTGGATTTACTACAAGAAGCTTGGAGCAGGTCTGGAGGGATGATTAGAGAAGGAGGTATTGTCAGATTGGATATTGAAAATGCATCCATTATGTCTGTATCATGATGGACAAGGAGGAAGAGGCATCCAGTGTGTTCCAAAAGACTGGGACAGTGACCCTTGGGAAAACATGATGATGGTGGCATCTCAGCCTCTTTGACCTTCCCATGGGAATTGTGCTGCAGAAGCCAGAGGCACTGAACTCTGTGCAGGGATAACAGCATGAGGTGAAGGATGGTTAACAGGCATCAGAGCGGGAATTTGCAGAGGTAAATTACTTCAAATGCAGAAAAAAGAGAAGAAGGAATTAGAGGAATTTGTCATCAAACTGTTTTTGATCTTGTGGAAAGACAAGGAAGAACTGAAGTAGGAAATTGAATTGTGATTGCAGTAACTGAAATAATTTCCCGAGGATAAAAACTCAGCCCGTGCTGAGGGTGCCTGGGTTTTTAACCTCATCCCTCCTTTATAACCAGACGGCTCCTTGGGGGAGGGAAAAGCTCCCCGGGATTGGTGTCTGAAGGATTGGCCTGGTGGTGACTGGTCAGTGCTGAGCCAGGGCCACCACCAGCCCTGTCACTGACACCAAACCCAAACTGCCACCACCAGATGCTGCAGGGGAAGGTCCCCAGGGCCCTGCTCACACCTAAAGCCCAGCCACAGGCTGAGGAGCAGCTCCTGCTCCCCTGTGGGGTGGGCAAAACCCCCGGGAGAGCTCAGCGGGCTGTAAATCCATCCAAACACTCGGGATGTGGTCCCAAATCCCTGCAGTGTGGATCCCGTGCCCTGCTGCTGCCTCACGTTCGGAACCACCTCCCCCCGCCCTCCCTCCCCGGCTGCTTCACTCTGATCGCCCGAGAACAAAAGAAGTTTCCTCTGCTTTCCTTTCAACACTCCTTTGGACGAGTAGACGCCTCCTCCCCGGAATTCCTGGCACGTGGCTGGCTGATGTTCCTGGAGACAGGCATGCACTTCATGCCCTTCCTGCTCTGTCCTTATCTTCTGATCTCCTGATGGCAAAAACCAGAGAATTCCTTATTTTTTCAGTGCTTGGCTCGCCCACGTTCCCCCCCCCCCCCCCCNCACAGATTTAAACCATCCCCTCCTGGTGCAGTAAGGAACATTATTACCTCCACAGCAAGGTCAGACCTCTTCCCTGTGTTAATTAATCGGTAAAATTAAGCCGTTTGTTCGCTAATATCAGTCCCTGGAAAAGCAGGTCACTTATTAAATGAGGCAGGGAGCCAGGTGGAGTCTGACATGTGCCATGGAGATCTGCCAGGACCTCTCAGGCTCCGTTTCGGGCACCATTCTGACTCTTCCAACCTGGTATTTCCCTTCAGGGATGGGATGCAATGCTGGGAAGGAGGAATTAGCCAGAGCCTTGAAGGTCCCTCCACACACAAGCCAAGTCTGTAGAAGGACCCCTATGGACAGACTTTGAATCAGAATGCAGGACTTGCTTGAAATCATGGTTTGGGTTGGAAGGGACCTTAAAACCACCCAATCCCACCCCCTGCCATGGACAGGGACACCTTCCACTGTCCCAGGTTTCTCCAAGCCCTGTTCAGGCTGGTCTTGGACACTTCCAGGGATCCAGGGGCAGCCACAGCTTCTCTGGGCACCCTGTGCCAGGCCTAACCACCCTCACAGGTGGGAATTCCTTACCAATATCCCATCTTAATCAAAATGCTGGGATTAGCTATGGCAAGACAGACCAGGTCTAGGAGGAAGAAACAATTTTCTTGTCAGGGCTGGGGCTCCCATGAGGCTGGGATTCCTTGGGCTGGAAGTGGGCTCTCCAGGGAAATCTTCCACCAGGACTCAGACAGCCCTTGCTGAGAGCAGAGTCTATGACAGTTTTCATCATTTCCTAAAATGGGAAAAAGAATTAAAATTCTCCTTTGGTTGGATGACTCCCTCTCTGAGCTCCATTAACTTTATTGACTCAACTCCAGTTAGTACCAAGGGAGAGAAGCTCTCCTGAAGGCACCTTAAACACCATTCAGTGCCACCCCCTGCCATGGGCAGGGACACCTTCCACTGTCCCAGGGGACTCCATGCCCTGTCCAGCCTGGCCTGGAACAATTTCAGGGATGGGGCAGCCGCAGCTTCTCTGGGCACCCTGTGCCAGGGCCTCCCCACCCTCACAGGGAAGAATTTCCTTCCCAATATCCCATCTAGCCCCATCCTCTGGAAGTGGGAAGACATTCCCCTTGTTCAGGTACTCCAGGCCCTTGGAAATCATCTCCATGTTTCCTGTCAACTCCTTCAGGCATAGGAAAGCCATCATTAGCTCACCCCAAGGCTTCTCCTCTCCAGGCTGAACAATCCCAGCTCTCAGCCTTTCCTCCCAGCAGAGCTGCTCCATCCCTCTGATCATCCTGGTGCCTCCTCTGGGCTCTCTCCAGCAGCTCCATACCCAAGGATGCAAATGATGTGTCCCAGTGAATTCCACCCTGAGGCTTCAAGCGCAGCAGGACCCAGCTCCTGTCCCCAGCAGGCTGTGTGTGACCAGCTCGAGTGCAGAGCAGCTCCTTTCCCCTGAAGCACTTTGCCTTCCCCACAACCACCCGGGAATTCCTGGGGTGGGAAGGAGACATTTTTCCCCCTGGAAAGAGGGAGAATGGGAATACATGATGGAGATTGGGGTGTATGGCACAAGCTTGGCCCTGGGCAAGGCTTTGCTGAGCTTTCCATTGAGCTTTGTCTATTCTGTCTTGGACATGCCAATGTCCAAAAACCAGCTTTGATTTCTCTGGGGTTTTATAACTCAACTCTGAATGACAACAGAGATACATCCTCATACAGGCAGATGGAAAAACCTCCTGATTCCATAAAAAAAAAACTCCAGAAGGAATAAAAAAGCACTTGTCCCTTTTGTTTTCCCAGGATCATGCTTCAGCTTCCACTGCTTCCATTTCCAAAGGCTGTTTTTCCCCCAGAGTGACTGTTGTGGTGTTTTTCTTTCATCCATCCTCTCCCCACACTTGCAGGTTTAATTTATTTGGTTTCAAACCAGAAGATATCCATCTGGACATCAAACTGAATTCCACTGAATCTCCTGGGCACCAAGTTTGTTGATGGTGTGAGGGGCACCACAGACTGACTGTTGTGGTGGGTTTTTCAATCCATCCTCTCCCCACACTTGCAGATTTAATGTATTCAATTTCAAACCAGAAGATATCCATGAGAACACAGGTTGGACCACCAAACTGAATCTTATTTAACCTCCTAACACAAAAAAACCAGCTCACTGATAGCACAAGGAGCAGTGGACTATTGCCCTGCCTTGATGCTCCAGTTTTGGTCCCTTTTATTGGAAAATTCCAGCAGTTCTCCGGCGATTCCCACGTCTGCTGCACCACAAGGTGACTGTGAGCGGCTGCATCCCTCCGAGTTAGATAACAATTATTGGCAGATATAAATAGAGGTTTTCTGCAGCAATATTGTTTAGTATGCTAAATGTTGCTTTAATTTGCTGGTTCAATTGGAAGTGAATTCCTGTCATGCACAGAGCAAAATAGATCAATTATATTACTGCTAATTATTGTTATTATTTTAAACTGTGCTTCTCCAGCAGATTTAACAAATTTGTCAATTCAGCTCGTTCACCTTCTCGAAACAGAACCTGGCAGCCTTGCATGCAAATTAGCCCGGATTTTCAACAATAATTGCAACTCTTTTGTAATTATCTCACCCTAGACACTCTCCATTTATCACTTCTAGGCCTAAAGGCTCCAACATCTTCATCTTCCCAAAGTATCGATACATTGTCCTATACGTTAAGAGAAAAAAAAAATTGCATTTTGCAGCAATCCTCGCTGTCAGGGCCAAAATAAATGGGAACAAATATCAATATTTGGGGAGAAAACATATTTACAACCTGGTCAGAAATTTCTTGCTGGAAAACCCAACTTTTTTCAGCAATATTTGAAAGTAATATATTAAAAATATCAGCAAATATCTTCCTGTTCCCCTGGCTCTGATAAATAGCCTTTTAGATCTGTGTTTCTAGCCCCAAAATAAAAGTTCAAAGCCCATAAACTACGTGACACCTTTCCTGCCTGCCTCTTAACTGCATCTTTTCTCCATCAGGATGCCTTTATCAGAAGGTCATAAATCACAGGCATTCCCATTAGGAAGCAGTGAGTGGGATAGGGCAGGTTTCATCTTCAGGTATTCACTTTTATAATTCACCGCTGCATTATTTACTCTTGTGGCTGCAATAATCCTTCTGAGGTCAAATATATGCACATATAAACCAGCCTCAGAGCTGGAGAAAAATATATAATAAAAACCTGCGGGTAATGGTGATGGGTGGGCAGAAATTCTGTGTTTGTGAGGGTTTTGAACCCTCTGGGTGGTTGGACTTCCTCAGGAGTTGGAACTGGGAAGAACAAGGGGGTAAAAATTGAAGAAGTGAAAGGCAGAGGCTTTTCTGCACCAGAGAAGGTGAAGAGGAGCACAAACCCTGCCCAGGAGAGAGGGGACAGGCAGGAAAACTGAAACCACAGCCCTGTCCAAGCACAGCAGAAGCAGGAAACCTGCAGGGGTGAGCAGGGGCAATCAAGGAAAAGGGAAAAGGGGAAGAGATTGTTCCACTTTTTGTGCACAAGCAATGGGTCTGCAGAAGCCCCAGCCCCGAGCTCCTGCAAATGCTTCATTCAGCCAGGCACCAGAGAGGTGCAAAGAAAAGCTTCCAAACAAGGTTGGGGAAACCCAGGGAGATAGAGACCACCTCTGGGGTCATGGGTGGAAAATGGGATGAAGGAAAGGGTGAACACACCTGGATAAATGGGATATTCTAGGGAAGGGTCCCCACCCTTCATAAATGGTGCTCACATTTCCCGAATCTGAGACATGACAAGAGGAACAGTCTGCTCACGTGCTCTCCTGCACGTTCCCAAGGTTTTTGGCTGGATCCTGCACCAAAAGCCTGGAGTCTCACAGCGAGAGGCCAGGCTGATAGGGGAGGATGGTAGGAACAAAGCTGCAGTTTTCACAGCAGGGCAGAATGGCCATTTCTGGCCCCCAAGGGTCTCTGCTGTGACCAGAGGGGCTCTGAAGGAGGGATGGGGCACCAGTATTTGCTGGGCATCACAGAACCATGGAATGGTTTAGTGAGAAGAGACCTGACACACCCCCTCCTTCCACCTCCTGCCATGGGCAGAGATGCTTTCCACCGCTTTCCACCCCTGGTCTGGAATGAAGGACTTTGCTCATATTCAGGAGAAAACTTTTAATTTAAGACCAACTTCTGAGTTGAATGGAAACTTAAACATCACAGATTAGGTTTGATAGATCAGCACTGAGACCGAATCAGAGAATCCCAGAATGGTTTGGCTTGGAAGGGACCTCAAAGCCCATCCAGTGCCACCCCTGCCATGGGCAGGGACACCTTCCACTATCCCAGGTTGCTCCAAGCCCTGTCCAACCTGGCCTTGGACACTTCCAGGGATCCAGGGATCCAGGGGCAGCCACAGCTCCTCTGGGCACCCTGTGCCAGGGCCTCACCATTTTCATTGTAAATAATTTCTTCCTTATGTCTGATCTAAACTGATTCCCTTTTAATTTCCATCACCCCTTCTCCTTGCACCCAGGTGTCTCCCAGGACACAGGAGTGGGAGAAGGCAAGAGTGACCCTGAAGACACCAAGGACTGTGCACAGGGTGTGTCCAGACACCTCTGGAAGGACCATTTCTCCAAGGATGCAGCTGGACAGCAGTCCTAAGTCTTTTTCCTTTTTGCTCCCATGTAGAGCCACCTTCCTCAGATGTCATAAAGCCCAGCTTTAACCCTTGGGATGCACTGGGAGGAAGGGAAGCTGCTTATTGTTTGGTGCCAGATGTGGAGGGCACAGCCCGTGGCCCTGGGCTCGCTGCTGGCCACAGCACCGGGATGCACAGCCCAGGCTGAGTTCCCCTCTCCAGACATCACCACTGTCACACATCCCTGCATCCCAAACCCGTGTAATGAAGAGGAGCCACTCAAAGCCAGACAAAATGGAATCAGTGCAAAGCAGAACAATGTGGAAAATGCTGGGAAGAAGAGTTCTGGCTGCCGAGACGCTCGCACGCTCGCCTTGCTTCATGAATATGTAGAAACAAGAAGGTTGCCTCCAAATGTCAGCCTAAATGGACACACTTTTCCTTCCTATAAATATCCCATTTTATTCTAAGGCAGCGGAATGCAGACAAGTTACAGCTCAGACCTCCAAAGCCCCGTCTCCTGCTCCTCCAAATTGGTTTATTTGGACTGTAAATTCTTCTGGGCTCCGTGATAAAGATCCTTTGCTTTCATCTTCCTTGGAGGCTGCCAAATCCCAGTGATAGGGTGACCTGGAAAATAAAGGGGAGATTGTTGTAAATATTTCACACTCCCTCTGGAACCAAGAGCAACAACTGATGCTGGAGTGAAGTGAAATGCAGGGACTGGTGGGATCAGGGAGAAACGGGTGTGGGGAGAGCTCATTTTATTAGCATCTGGCAAAGGAAGATTTTGTCCTTGGAAAAAAACACTGAGGACTAAACACATTTGGTTTGGAGAGGAATTGTGGATCAGATGGGAATGACAATGTGATAGTCCTCTTATCCTGCTCGTGGAGGGTGAATTTGGTGTTTTCTCATTCCCAAAGAGGTCTGGGTTTCAGCCAGCCCAGGGGATTTTTGCTGTTCTAGACTGTAGGAGAAACTGGAATTTCAATGGGCAATGGGAAGCAATGCCACTGCAGTGTGTGCTCCATATGGACACCTCGATCCAGGTGGGAATGTCACTGGAGGAATCAACAGGAGAATTGCCTCTCCTCTCCATCAAGACAGCATGCCTGTGACTGTTAATGGGATTTACCATCTTCCTGAGCCCTGTCCACTTCCAGGCCGGGCTGACACCCAGTATCCAACAGGAAAGGGCCAATAATTCATTTGGAGTCACTTATTTGATTACTTAGGGCTGGGTTTTCCCTGGTATTTAATTTGCCTGGGAGCAGAAAAGTGGTTTTCAGAGCCTTGCAACTTTGCAATGCTTCCTGACTAATTCCTGCACGTCCACCCTGGACAAGGGATTGCATTCCCAAGCACTTCCTATGAATAGATGAGATTTCCATGTGCTGAACTGCAGCTTCCTGGAGGAGAATGGCCTCTCACCCAGGTCAGCCCTACATTGAACTGCACATCCCAGAGAAAGAAAGAACCATCAGGAATTCTGCATATCTCAGGAATGGTCTCCAGCTTGGCTTGGGGCAGGAGTGCCCAAATTGTGGAAGCAGTGGTGGTCCCTGGGAGCTGTTGAGTGCTGCCACCTCATGCCAGGCTTCCTGATCATCCTGTTTGGATGCTCAACCATCCCAGAAAATGGGTCCAAGGATACCCTCATGCCCAATCACTCATTGTGTCTCAAATATTCTCATTTCCTGAGGGTTTCATCAACAAAATTACCTTGGGTCTCCTGATTTGTCCAAGATCAAACACCTCAAAACTGCACACACAAGACCAGGGGGCATCTGAGAAAATCTAGGGCATAACTCTGGCTCTGCAATGTTACAGATAAAAACCCAAAAAACGTTAAGAAGTTGCTTTTTGAGATGGTTCTCAAGGAAAAAAAGAAGTGCACTGACAAATTCCAAGTGAAAACTGGGATTTGGTTCTATTTATACCTTCAGCAAATCCACAGACAATATAAATTAATTTGAGATACAAAATGGAACGAATTAGGCAGACTGGTGAGAGAGAGTTACATCTCTTCCGACAGCAGCATGCAGTAATCCAGCCAAAATATTTCAGAACTAATTACTCTCCAGCCTTCTAATCCCTGGTAGAGGAAAAAAAAAACCCACCTCATATATTTTGGGAAGTTCATTGGAAGCATCTGTTTAAGATGTTGTTAATCCTTGGTTGCAAACTCATTGGCTGAGTGATAATGAACCAGCCCTGGTTGTGCTCAGCGTGCTGAGACCTAAACCTCATCTTGCTTAAAGCTGATTATTCCCTACAAAGGAACACAACTCAATCCCTTTCCCTTCGTGCTTTGCTTTTGTTTCTTCTGGTGAGAACTTTTCATTCCTCCTTCGCTTTTCCAGCCGGCAGCTGGCAGCAGAAAATGGCTTTAATCTCAAATTTCAGGATCAATATGGAAGGGCACTATTGATTTTGGCACACCGGGATGACCCCAGGGGTCCAACAGCAACCACTGAGGACTTTTGATGTTTCTGGACCTTCTTCAAGTAGAATTTCTAACAACCTCCCACCCTCCTGAAGCTCAGCCAGGAGGAGTTTGCTCTGCTGAGCAGCAGCACAGCAGGGTCCTGGCATGATCCAGTGGGGAGGCGTCTCCCTCTGGAGCTCAGGGCAAGGGAAGGGGGAAAACACCCTCCTGACTCAGACAGGTTAAAGAAATCCATTAGAACCTCGTTTCCATGGAAGAACGCGGTGCTGAGAAAGCACCCAGGCCGTGTCTCTGAGCAGGTCCTGCCATCCCTCTTCCAAGAGCATTTGCCAGCACCTTAAATCCCAGACTTCCTCACTTTGGAGTGCCTGACCTGGGTTCTCTCGAACCATCTGGGTTTCTCTGTGATTTGCAGTGATGTTTTGGAGAGGTCTGGATTCAATTCCTCTAATGGCCCAGCTAAGATCACTCCTGCACTTTGGGGTGAGTTTGGGATGCTGCCCAGAGCAAACAAAAGAGGGGGTTTTTCTTCTGCTTTTTGCTTTTTTGCTCCTATAAATTTGACGAATTTCAGATTTATGCTTGTGGAGTCTGTACAGTTTTTTATCTGATTACAGAGGGATAAGGAAGGAAATGGATTGCCTGGAACAGCCAGGACAGCATCCGTCCCTTCCTCTGGACTGCCACCAGCTTGGGACAAATTAAAAGTCCTCCCAGTGCTCAGTTTTTCACTTTTGGGGGTCACCTACACCAGGATTCCACGAGTCACCAAGCTGGGGGCCTGTCTCTCCCTCCAGCTGCCCCAAAATCTGTGTGACCACCCTGAGGAGAGCAGATGTGAGGCTGGTGTGCCCCATCAGATCTGTCTGCCAGTCAGACATCCAAGGAGAAGAGGAATCATTTTCCTACCTCCAGGAAACATCTCAAGACACTTAAAAATGAGGTTTTGCAGGAGCTGTTTCCAGGCCTGGTCCTGCAGAGCATTTCTGGGGGATGGGGTGGAGACTTCCCAGACTGTGTGGTTTGTTCTGCTATGGGACTGTAGAGGAAGAGGACAGGGTTTGAACACAGGAGGATGCTGATAATGTAATAAAAAGGTCTGAAAATAAAAACAGAGCAGAATTTAGCAGGGACAAGGGCACAGTCTTACAGAGGGACCGCAGGGATGAGATCCTGTCTGCCAGTAGCAACTGGAACGGTCTGGGGGATGTCACCCATCAAGCACAGCCCTTAAGCACCAACTTCCCATGGCTGTGAGGAGGCTCTGGATCCTTCCAGGGGTGTGAAATAGGGAGGCCAAACCTGTAGAATAATTGTGCTGGGCAGGGGTCCCCAGGCACTCTTCCCCAGATTTCCCAAGGAGGTGCACGGAGGGAACCAAGGGGGGCAACAGGAGTGCGCAGAGAGGAAAAAAATACACAAAGGAAAGAAAAATTGAGGGAACTGGGGGTGGTTGATCCACAGAAGAGAACATCACAGGGAAAACGTGCCACACTATGGGAAGGTAATTTTAGTGTAGGCAAAAAGAAAGGTTTGGTTCCGTGGCTCCAGGGAGGAGAACGGGGCGGGAAGTGCAGCACGTTCTGGGAAAGGGACACGTTTGGAGGATTGGTGTGTCTTGCAGGCAAAAATATCTCCATGCTGGTGGGTGGAACTGGAACTGGAACAGTGAATGATTCCTCTAAATACTGGTTATTACTTTGTTACTTTATTCTTTTTACAGGAGAGTCTTCTGTTTTTTAGTTTTCCTGACCTTTTTCTTCTGAAGAGGAAAACCAAGCCCAAACTGCAAACTTTGCCTTGTGACACACTGAGATTGGCAACTTGGTTTTCTGCCTCCAAATCAGCCTCATTTTGGAGCTAAAATAAACCAAAACAATGCTGGGAGGGGGCGTCTTTTCTTTTTATTTCACTGTGGAAACCCAAGATGAAATATTTCCACTGGCCCGAGCAGCAGCACCACCAACTGTTCCACATTCCCTGCTCGCTAAAATGTGCTCAAGCATGGCCAGGCTCCTGCTGGGAGTGGGATGGAGGGGGAGAAGAACCAGTCTGGATCCTGCAGCTCATCTTGGGGTGGAGGAGCTGCTCCTGCCACACTCCCTGGTCCAACAGGAGGTTGAAAATTCGCTTTTTCTGTGTGTTATGAAGTCAGTGAGAGCAGTGTCTGGAAGTTTCTGAGCAGGGGGATGGCCTGTAAGCATTTATTTGGTGAGAGAAGATGTGTATGTGACTGGCAGAGGGGCTTTCCCTCCCACCTCACTGATCTCTTGCAGCTGCTCGGGAAAGAGTTTTTGGCATTTTGTGGCACTGCCAGAAGAAACTGAGCTGTTAATGATGGGTACAAAGCACCCTGTGTGTGCCCAAGAGCAAAACTCATCCCAAACCCCCAGCTCTGGAGAGGTGGGAAATCAGATGTCGGCATCTTCCTAAACCACCAAGTTTCTTTTGAGCTCTGGAAACTTTGTAGCCAAGACAAAAAAGGTGTAGATAAAACAAAGGATTCCCTTCCCAGAGCAGAACAATAAAGGCCACTCGTTGATCGTTTGAATTTCTTGCCTAATGAAATTGGATACAGTCTGAGCCCCCCCCTACGCCAAAGGCTAATTCATTTCCACGTTTGAAATGCGTGTTATCAATTACTGACTGCAGATCTAATGATTTCCAGAGCTACTTTGGATTCTGATACCACAGCCTTTGAGGATTTATTGATGAGGAATCTATAAAGTCAATTTTGAACTGTGCATTCAATTCATCTCAGGAGTGTACACCCAGCTCTTGGGCCTTTGAGTCACAGCTCAGCCAGGCACATAAATATCTCCTTTTTTCTCATCAGCACACTTTGAACGCCATCTAAATTCCAGAGTTGCTCCACATCTCCTGGAGGACCATCCTGCAAGGACATGGGGTGAAAATGCAGCAGTGTCACAGGGAAGGTCACCACCCTCTGCTGCCCAGTTGGGAAGTCAGAAATGTCCACAGTGCCTCTCCAGGCTCCAATTTTTGTGAGTCCTCAGAGAGATTCGATAATTACCTGACACTGGTTTAATGAGGGCAGAACCCAAAGTGCTCCCCAGCTTTGCTCTTGGGAACAGGTGGATTCCCTAAGCTGAACCATTAAAATGCCACATCTACTCATGTAAGCAGCAAGAGCAGTAGCTTTGAATCTGAATCTGGTTTTTCAGACCCAAAATGTCCACCTGAGTTGGTGATGTTATCACAGGAAGCCACGATAGCAGCAAGAGGAGCTGTCCCTCCCCTGTGCCCTCCATGTTCTGCAGAAATACCTGTCAGAACAGTGCTTTTTTAGATTTTTCACCTCTTGTTGACACATTTACAGGCTCATGTCTCAGGATGACTCTGAGAAGTCTCCTGTGACACCCTGCTTTAGCCTGAAGCAAGTGACAAAGCCACAACATTGGGATATCAGGGCTGGCCACCAGTCCCAACTTAACCATGGCAGTGCTTGCAGCATCCTGGGAAAAACTGGGGCAGGTTTTCCTCTGGCTGGGGATTTGGGACGGCAGTTTTAGGAGTTTTTCATGCTTTTGACCAACACAAACCTTGCCCTGTCATCAGCTGTTTGCAAACCTTCCACCTGCTTGGTCCCCAGAGCCTCTGGTTTTCCCTTTCTCCTGTTTGCACTTGGTGAAAGTGTTGGGTTTGCCTTCCATGGCCAATAAAGACAGGGCTTTTTGCTCCTCCTAAGCAGAGGGATGGGCATTTATAGGGTTTCTGATGGTGCTGTGGGTCCCAACAGGGCTGGTTATTGAGGAGCCCAGCACGTGTCCCATTGTGCTCATCCATCACACCGAGATGTGTCCCACTGGGGTCTCTGGGACCTTCCTTAGGGACACCCCAGGCAGAGCCAGATGTGCAGAAACCCCTGTGGGTAGATCCACTGGGCTCCTACTAGAGGAGCAAGATGCTGATTTAATTAGGAGAATGGGTTTATTGGTGTTTATAAAAGAACAGATCCCGTTCTCATTCCCATATCTGTGCATGGCAGCATGCTTTGTTTTCCCCTTTCTTCTTGTATTTTATAAACCCAGCTCCACATTTTCTTAACAGGGAGAATTTATAGAGCCAGAGCTCCAATCATTATAAATCACACCGAGCACACAAACACAAGAGGCGAAAAGCAAGCGAGAACACTGCAAATCATTCAGTGTCAATAATCTCCGTTGTTATTTGCAGCCAGCAAAGGAAATTGGACTTTTTAATATGTAACACATTAACCTGAGTGTCTGCCTAAATGGAGCTGCGTTTTTAATGTGTTGACATATTCACACAAGTGCTCTTTCTCTAATTCCCCCAACCTTAACATAACAATAATATTGTCAAATCATTAGCAGGTCCTTAAAGAAGGATTAATTCCCCCTAATGAAGCAGTGAGTTACACCCTTGGCGGTGGCCTGGCCACACTGAACCCAGGGCAGCCATCCGGGCTGCAGGGCTAGGAATGCACACCGTGTGCTGGGAAGGGTGGAAACAGGAATTCCACAGGTTTGGTGGAGGGGATTGCAATGAGTGAGGCTGAATTCACGGAATCGTGGAATCACAGAAGGGTTTGGGTTGGGAGGGACCTTAAAGCCCATCTCATTCCAAAGGACAAGATGCCATCCACTATTCCAGGTTGCTCCAAGCTCTGTCCAGCCTTGGACACTTCCTGGGATCCAGGGGCAGCCACAGCTTCTCTGGGCACCCTGTGCCAGGGCTTGCCCACCCTCACAGAGAATGATTCCTTGCTGATATCCATCCAAACCTGCTCTCTGTCATTTTGAATCCATTTTCCTTCTCCTGTCACTCCCTACTCCAACTCCTGTAGTGTTATTTTTCCTCTGGGATTTGTGCTCCCAATGCCACGGACGAGGTGTGAATGTTCTGACCACGCTGCCATCCCACCCCAACTCCCTGGATCTCGTGCCCAGCTCCAACATGCCCCTTGCAGGAGTCACACAGAGGATGAGGAGAATCTGGAATTCAGGCAGGGTGTGACCCAGCTCCACAAAGCTCATCAGAGTAAAACACATCTCTGGGCATAAAGCTGAGGGCATAAAGCTGAATACTCAGGGAATGAACGCTGGGAGCTGCTTCCCATCACTGTGCTGGAGAAGCAGGGAGTGGTCAGCTCTGCTCGCCCCGCTCCTCCCGTGGCTCTCTTTATTTTGCTGCATTTTCCCCTGGTTTAATATGGAGTTTTTACGGGCAGAATGTGCTCAGGATGGTGCATAATGGGCCCAACTGTGCAGAAATGTCATGCATGCGAAATCTATGCAAAGCCCCTGCTATGCTTTTGCCTGAATCAATTTAAAGAAGACGCTCCATAAAACAGGATAAAGCCAGATTAAGTGCATACAAATGAGACAGCCCAGGCAAGGCTTTCAGAATTTGTTGGAGACAGATGGAATACAAATGGAGGCAGGAATTGCACCGGTGCATGTGTAAAACACACTTGGCAGATCCACCCAAGGAGGTGGAGGGGAGAGAAGCAGCCTAAGGAGAAGTCCCCTCTGCCGAGGTCACCTGCAGGCAGAGAGGACAACAAGGCAGACACGAGGTCCATCTTCCTTTGGTTTTCCAGCAATTTTCCAGGAAATTTGCGCACACCAATTGCCACAGCTCAGCTTTCTGTGGCAGCTTCGTGAGGAGCAGAGGCGTCACACGAATTCAGAGTGGGGAAAAGCCCATCAGCGCCGCTGCCCGGTGTTATTTGCTTTGCTTCCACGTTTATTTGATATTCCCGGATCATTTTCAGCTCCCAGCCCACTGCAGCTTTTCCCCTGCCAGCGTGGAACAGGCTCCACAGGATGGTGATGCCATACGTGGCCAGGCTGGGATGCAAAATATCCTGTGAAATAAAGTCAGCAGATTGGGAACTTCTGTTCTCGTCAGCCGAGAACAAGGGAAGTGCATGGAAAACTGATGATAGGGAAGACTTTCTTTTTTTTTTTTTACACAATTAGCTGCTGGAAATCAGTGCCAGGAGATTTTGCTGAGTCTGAAAACTTGGCAGGCTGCAGACACTGAATGGGACGTTTACATGGGTGACGAGCACACCTTGTGACAGGGATTTAGGGAGCCCCAGCAGGGGCTGTAATCCACAGGCTTAGCTCAGTGAGGGTTTTTTGCATCAAATGCCTGAAGAAATGTGGTCCCAGCACTGTTTTGCCAGTCCATGTCCATGTGGCAGCCTTTGGGCTCTCCTTCAGTGAGTAATTTCTGTGCCTTCTGGCCATGCCCCACTGTAATCACAGAGTGGTTAGTTTGGGATGGGCCCTGGAGATCCTCCAGCTCCCAACCCCTGCCATGGGCAGGGAACTTTCCACAAGATGTGGAAGTGGCCACAGGCTCTGTAACTCAAAGATAATTCCCTTTCTGGAAGAGCTGTGGGATATCAGCAGTCAGGTAGAGATGAAGATACTCTGCCAGTGGCTCCTGAGAATATCCCAGTTCAACCCTGCCCTGGATATTTTGCTAAATCAGGAGGCAGACTCCTCTGGGCACTGCAGCACTCATGGAAATAGTCCATGTTTTCTATGGGTACTTTGGGAAAACAACGTGTCCTTGGGCTGCTGGGGAGAAACTCGCTTAGAAAGGGAGCTCAAGGTCTCCAGGCTGGGAATCAGAAGTAAAAACCCTTGTGAGGAAGAGCTGCTGCTGTGTTTTGGGCATGTCCCAAGGAAGTAAAGGCTGGTGGAGACAAGGGTCTGCCCCAACCGGCACCAAAACCCATCTGTTCTTGTTTGGGGGCATATTTTAGGGAAAATTTATGCTGAATCTACTTAGACAGTCCTAAATATTTCATTGGCACTAGTGAAGATATTCCCACAGCTTCAAACCAAGCATATGGCCCTAGGAGGAAAGAGGAATTGGAAGTAATGACGATTAAACTCCAAAAAATATCTGCAGTCCCATTTCAGCCAAAAAATAAAAAGAACATTTAATACTGATTCTTTCAGAAAGTTAATGAATACAGAAATTTATGTAACTGGCAAGTCTAGACTTATTTTGAGGCTACACCTCAGATCTGGGGTCAGTTTTGGGCCCTGCACGACAAGGACATCGAGGGGCTGGAGCGTTTCCAGGGCAGGGAATGGAGCTGGGAAGGGCTGGAGCACCAGGAGGGGCTGAAGGAGCTGGGAAAGGGGCTGAGCCTGGAGAAAAGGAGGCTCAGGGGGGACCTTGTGGCTCTGCACAACTCCCTGACAGGAGGGGACAGCTGGGGATGGTCAGACTCTGCTCCCAGGGAACAGGGACAGGACAAGGAGGAAACTGCCTGAAGTTGAGTCAGGGGAGGTTCAGGTTGGACATCAGGAGGAATTTCTTCATGGAAAGGGTTGTCCAGCCTTGGCACAGCTGCTCAGGGCACTGGTGGAGTCCCCATCCCTGGAGAGATTTCAATGCCCTGTGGATGTGGCACTTGGGGACATGGGTGGCCTTGGCTGAGGAAATGTTCGGGCTCAGTGAGTTTAGAGGGCTTTTCCAACATCAACAATTCCATGATCCTGTGATTCTGCGTGGTGGTTTTTTTGTGAGATGTTGTTTTTTGTCAAACAGTTGCTCAACTATTCCACCCTTGGAGAGGAACTTCATGTGTCCAAAAACGCCTGGAAAACTCTCCATGGGTGGGAGTTCATGTGCTGATGGTCAGAACCACTTGGCTATCTATTCCCACTAAAAACTGGGAGCTCTCACAAAGCTTGACTTTCCAAGTGTGAAAAACTGTTCCTTCTCCTCCAGAAGTCATTTTCCCTAAGGAAAACTGGGAGATGCAGCCATGCAGGCTGGGAGAACACTCCCCATGCTTTTTATTTGTGTTTTCCTCTGTATTCCCTCGGACAGCTGTGCCAGGGACACAGCCATGTGTTATCCTGCTCAAAACCAGGGAGCTCCTGGGGTCTGCCATGGTGCCTCCATGAGCCAAGGGCTGCAGGGGCTTGGCTGGGAAGGAGGAAGGAGAAATCCCTTCCACCTGTGCTGTAGCTCTCGCCATTTTGAGCTGAATAATTCAGGGTTTGGATTTTAATGAAGGTGTCTGTGGTGCTGACAATTTCCCTGCTTCTCCAGAACAACAAACCCTGCACTTAAGCCTGAGATGAGTTTTGGCTGCGAGCCTGAACTGCTCCTTGTTGATTCGGGGGGTATCCTGAGATTCTGAGGGTGGCCAGGAGAGCTCCTGTGGACTCCTCCAGGCAGGTTCAGAACCTTTGCCAGGCTCAATCTGCTTCCCTTTGCTTCCTGCTCTGAGCAGGAATGTGGGAAGTGGCCTCAGATACTCAGGGTGCAGCATCATGGAGATTTTTCCTTAGTCTAGAGCAAAGGTTCAGGAGCCAGAGACTTGGTGTGGGGAATGGGTTGGTGGCTTGGTTCCCAGTGGACCTAGAAAAATGTGCCTGTGTCCTGTTTCCCAGCTCCATAGCTCCTGGATGGGATGGGAAACTCATCCCTATGCCCTCCTTCCACAGGTGAACCACAGCCCTCAGCCACCCTCAGTATTCCACACACAGGGAGGTTTTGGAAAACCTTTGATCTTTCTCTTTTCTCCTCACAGACCAGGATGTTTCCAGTCCTCCTCTGCCTCCCCCTCCCCATGAGGATTTCCATTCTTCTCAGCTCCCCTAGCCACGTTCCATCAAGGGACGCTGTTTCCCAGTGATATCTCCTTTAACTTTGTCAGGAGTATTGAATGTAATTCTGGCAGACTTGTTTTTCATTGAAATATTCTTTTCCCCAGCATAAAGGATTTTCAGAGAGATTTTTAGACTTCGATTTCACTTGATGAGCTGTTTTCTTGCCAAAAAAAATAAAAAGGAAGGAAGGAGAGAGGAGAGAGAGGGATGGATTTGGAGTGTGCAAAAAGTAATGCTCCAGGATTTTCTCCCTGTGACATGGCTCCCTTAGGAATTACCTCGCTGTTTCATTTCCATGTTTTTTATTGCTCAACCTCTCAGAAATAACATTTCTTTGTTTAACAGCTGACCCAGCCAGGAATGCAAATCCAGGTTGCTCTGGGTCTGCATCACCTCAGGCTGGAGCAACGCCTGTGCCCTGGGCTCCTGCTGCAGCTCAGCACAACCACACAGGGCTTTGGGATTCCCTGGGAAAGACAGCAGATGGAAAGCAGGGAATGTGACCACCCAGCAGAATATAAATTATATTCCCTGGCTTTTGTGCAGATCCCAGGAGGACTTGAGAATATACACCAGGTGGAATGTCCCCAGAGAACCAGAACCAGAGCGGGGCACAAAGAGAGCCCAGCCATGTCCAGGCACCCCTGGGGACAAATACCCCATGAAATGGCAATTGTGAAGGGAAGGAGCAGACATTCCTGGCAGGACATTCCACGGCACTTTATACATCCCTGAGGAGAGGTAATTCAGAGCTTTCCTCCCAGCCTCAGGAGCTGCTGCGCTGCCAGGCAGCCAAACTGAGGGACAGCTTCCACGTCAGGCACATTTCCTTCCTGATGGAAGCCTCTGGAGTCCAATTCCAGCACCCTCACGATTCCAGCCACCTCACAATGAGGACCATAGAATCATGGAATGGTTTGGGTTGGAAGAGAACTTAAAGATCCTCTGATTCCACCCCCTGCCATGGACAGGGACACCTTTCCCTATCCCAGGTTGCTCCAAGCCCTGTCCAACCTGGCCTTGGACACTTCCAGGGATCCAGGGGCAGCCACAGCTTCTCTGGGCACCCTGTGCCAGGGCCTCCCCTTCCTCACAGGGAGGAATTTCTTCCCAATATCCCACCTAAATTTTTCCTCTTTCAGTCTGACCACCATTAGAGCTGACGAGGCACAAAGAATCAGGGTCTCAGAAGTTGTTGTGGCTCTCTGGGAGCTCCAGGATCCTGCAGAAAAGCTGTCAGTGTCCTGATAAAGCCTCTGCTCCTGATTGTACCTCAGGGAAGGGAATTTAGGCACCACAGGAATGGCTGAAGAGAAGTTCCTGAGGGAGCCCTGGAGCTTCCCTGAGCACTACACAGCAGCAAGGGAAAGAAGAACTAGAGATTTCACTTTCAGGGGCCTTAAGAGAGAAACATGGGCACGCAGGAATCTGGGAAATGATGTGGCCTGGCACATCCCCCTGTGTAGGAAAAAGATTCTGGGAGTGCACCCCTGATATCCCCACGGCCTCTCACAGAGGTCAGAGCTGTACACAGCCAGAATTCCCACTAGTTCCCAAATCCATCTGCAGGACTGCTGTGCTGAAATCCCACCGTGAGGCCCCACCACGCTTCCAGAGGCCCTGCTGGAAAAGCACTGCCCTCCCCACCCCTGGAAGTGTCCAAGGCAAGGTTGGACAGGGCTTGGAGCAACTTGGCCTAGGGGAAGGTGTCCCTGCCCTTGGAAAGGAGTGGAATTAGGTGGTCTTTAAGGCCCCTTCCCACCCAAACCACCCCACCATTCTGTGGAAGGGCTGCAGCAGCAGGTCTGGGAGCCACCCCAAATCTGGGCAGCTGCAGGGAGCAGAGGGGGGAAGCAGTGAGGCAGAGCAGATAAAGATTTGTACGAACAAAGGAGTTCTATTTTCTGTTCGGGATTTTTTTGTTCCCCAAAACAAAGGAGAGACTGAAGAGCGCCTGTTTAATTTGCGAATTTCACAGCTTCGCCTCGCACAAGAGAGGGGGGAAGGAGCAACAAAAAGCCCAACAACAGGCATGGAAAGAGCCCCAAGTATTAATGGCAGCTGATCAATAACTAATCCGCAGCGTTCCAGTTACCAACTTGATGGAGAAAATTCACGGTGCTTAAGTAATTCCAACTAATCTTAATGAATGCCTCCATGCCTACATGCCTGCAGAGCTGTGTGAAATTTATAGAAAAATGTCATTTCGGCTCTCTGAATATTTTTTTTTTTCCCTCGCAGTCATCAAAGAAGCATAAAAAATGCTCTTAGAAATCTGCTATCTCTCCCTGCCAGATGAGGGCTTCAAAAGGCGAGCACTCATTTTTTAGTAGTAAGCAGGGAAGATTATGAATACATTATCTGGTTAACATTAAAAAAAAAAATTCAAAACACCCAATTTTACATTCTTACTTATTTATCCCGTGCCTGTGTCCCCTTTGTGCGCCTCACCCTCTTCCCCGCTGAAGAAAATAATGCCAAGTAGACAAATCAGCTACAAGTAGGGAAGCGGTGATACATATTTTTGTTCTATTTTTATTTGGCGCTACTTCGGGAAAATTTCAAAGGGAAAGGAAGATCAATATGGTGGTTTTGAGCTTTCTCTGTCTTTGCCTGCTAAAAGCTGATGAGTTCCTCTCAAGTTTGGGAGCAGCCTGCAGGAGAAGCCTCTGCTAAGCTGCCACTGAGCCAGCGAGGGCCTCGCTGGGGAGCAGAAGTGCGAGGGGGACGAGCTTTGTAGAGACAGAAAGGATGGATGGAGAAGCCAATAATTTTCCAGTGGAAGTTTATTTTCCCCTGGGAAGTCTAAGATAGGGTCTTGGCATGGGAATGGAGGAGCAGTGACAATCAGGATGGGATTTCTGGGGAGGCATGGCCAGGGGGGAGGATGGGGACAAACCCATCTCCTGTTGTGCTGATTCCGGTCCCCCTGATCTAGATGAACACCCCAATTCGGGTCCCACAAGGAATCACAGAATAACCTGAGCTGGAATGGACCCACAAGGATCAAAGTCCAGCTCCTGCCCTGCACAGACACCCCAACAATCCCACCCTGTGCATCCCTGAGAGTGTTGTCCGAACACTCCTGGAGCTCTGGCAGCCTTGGGGCTGTGCCCATTCCCCAGGGGGACCCCCAGCACCCCCTGGGGGAAAAACCTTTTCCTGAGATCCAACCTGAACTCCCCTGACACAGCTCCAGCCATTCCCTGGGTGCTGTCCCTGCTCACAGAGCAGAAATTGGAGCTGCCCCTCGAGAGGAAGCTTTGGATCAGGATAAATTTTGCCCTCAGTCTCCTCTTCTCCAGCTAAACAGACCAAGTGCCCTCAGCTGGATGAAGATTTCCTACTCCCACCAGCTGAGGGACTGGTATTGAAGATGTGGCTGTGGTGACACCCAGGAGTATCTGGAGATGGACACCTGGGACCTCATTTATCCCTCACTTCAGGCCACTCCAGCTCCTCAGGCCACTCACCCACAGCCAGACAGAGGCAGGAAGGAATATTCAGCATAATTAATTCTAGTATGCCCATGCTCCCACTGGAGAATCCTGTTTCCCCTTCCTAGCAGGGCTGCCTGCCCTCTCTGGGCAGTTGTATCCATGCAACTCTTCCCACTTATGAAAATTCCCCACATCAAAAGGGTCCCTTTTTCTCCTCCATTTCCCTCGGGGTCCAGCTATGACTCTGTCATAAATTGATGTACAAAGTATGAACAGGAGGATTTTTTTAGAACAACTTCAGCAATCTTTGTAGTTCATAACTAGGCATGCAGGGGTTTTATTAATTTAACAGTGTTATTCCCCTTATGAAATATTCATCCCAGAGGATTTCTGTGCACATGAAGGTTTTGAAGAAATTGATCTGCAATGCAGCTACTCCTTTAAAAGAATGATTTCTTTATTATCTCTGCCTTTCAGTGCTACTCTATATCTGAGCAGTGCCTGATTAAATGTGTGATCAATCTTAGGAAAGCAAACAGATACATTTTTAATTGGGGGTGAATTTACTGTGTGGGAGGAGGCTTTTGGCAAGCCCAGCCCGCTGGAGGCCTTGCCTTGCCAGCTCCTCCTCTGGCATCCTTGCAAGCCATTGGCTTCCCAAGCCCTTGGAGATGCCTTCACCCCCCTGGCATCACCAGCCCAGCTGATCCAGTGTCATTCCATCAACTGATGGAGACAGAGCTGCTCTTGGGCCCTGGTTCAGCACAGCCACTAAACAGGCTCTTCTCCCAGGGAGCTGAGCCCTGCTGCCTTTGCTTCCATTGCCCTCTCCCCACATTCCTGTGCTGTTTTCCAAATATCCACAAAATCCACTGGTGCATGCTGCCCTGTCCCCTCTGGGCTGGCTCAGGTGGGCAGTGGCAGCTGGGTCCCATCCTGCCACGAGAACAACCCCATGAGATGGAACATCTCCCAGCAGGGTTCCCCTAAGGCAAATTCCAGAATCCCAGGATGGTTTGGGTTGGGAAGGACCTTAAAGCCCATCCAGTCCTGGACACCTTCCACCATCCCAGGTTGCTCCCAGTCCTGTCCAACCTGGTCTTGGATACTTCCAGGGATCCAGGGGCAGCCACAGCTTCTCTGGGCACCCTGTGCCAGGGCCTCAACACCCTCACAGGGAGGAATTTCTTCCCAAAATCCCATCTAACCCTGTCCTCTGTCAGCTTAAAGCCATTCCCTTTGTTCTGTCACTCCATCTCCTGTCCAAAGTCCCTCTCCAGCTCTCTTGGAGCCCCTTTAGGCACAGGAAGGGGTTTTCAGGTCTCCTCAGAGCCTTTGTTTCTCCGGGCTGAACACCCCCAACTTGGGTAAGCAAAGACTGGAATTTAAAGGTCATGCAAAGAGGAGAAATGGGAATTATTCTTGTACCTTCTTGTACCAGAGAGATCCTTCCAAGTGCTGCCACAGCAGGGCACTGGGATTAGGAGCCATCAGACAGGTCTGACACGGAAAGCACCAACTCTGCTCCAAGCAGCCAAACTTTGCAGCCCCCTTTAGCCAGCACTTGATCCTTCCAAGGCATTTGGAGATAAAACTCATGGCTGTGTTCAGAGATGATGCCAGCATGATGTGCCTTTGGCATGAACAGGGAGGTGGAGCCCAGCTGACCCCTCCATTCCCCCCTGGTCTTCTGCCAGTCCCCTGCTCCCTCCCAATGGCCCAGCAGCACCTCCAGCTTCACCCACAGCACCTGCCAAGTGCCACCTGCTCTGTTCCCACCACACCCTGCTGCCCCGTGCCCTCCCACCTGGGTAGCTCCCAGCTGCCCTTCCCAGCTGGAATGCTCCAGGCAAAGCACTTGGAGGCAGGTGAGGGTTGTCCTGGGGTGCAGCACCCGGCTGTCACCCCTCTGGTGGGTGTAGGAAAATGTCCCTGTCCACCCTGCCCTGCTGGCCCCCACATCCCCTCCTTGCAGGGGACGCTGATCCGATGTCACCAAGCCCCGGAGGAGCCCAGGGCAGGGCTGTCGGTGTCCCTGCAGGGCTGGGGGTGGCAGAGGCTGAGGCCACGTCTCAGTCTCGCAGTGTCCCCTGGTGTTTGCAGCCACCAGCTCCGAGCAGCTGGAGCTGCAGAGCTCCCCGCGGGATTTGCCCAGGAACATCCGGGAATGGCATCCAGGTGAGCTGGAGCTGCAGCACAGCCCTTCTGCCACCCTCAGAGCCACTCCCAGTCACACTGCACTCCCAAAAAGGGCAGTCCCAAAGATAGCCACCTGTACAAGCCCTCCCAGAATGGATATAAAAGCAATTCCAAATGATCCCGCAGAGAAAAGCTGGAGGAATTTGTCTTTCAGCTTGGATTCCAGTGGACTTGAGGTGTTGTGACCACACTGGCCTGTTTGCCTCCCCACAGCCACCCTGGCAATCTGAATTCATCCAGATGTGAAGGGGACACAATACAGGACCTATAACCCCAGAAAGAAAATATGAATGGCTCTTTCCTGGTTTAACATTGGGCATAAAATCTCCAGAGAGGTGAGAAACTGGGTAATTGGTGCTGGAGCAAAGTACAGCTAAATTAAAACCAATAATGTATGATTAGATCCAGAGAAATTGAGGTTTCATTCATTCCTCTTTCCTTTTCTAGAGGGCCACTACTCTCCTGGAGCAATCCAAGCTGTCTGGCAGGGACTGGGAAGCTGAAAAAACAAATAAATTATTGTCAAGGTAGGAAAAATCCTACAGTGTTCAAAGGAGCTGCTAAAGACAGCGGAGCTCTACCTGACCAAAGGATTTAATAGAGAAATGCCAGCCTTGAAATCCACAATATTTATAAGCCCTCTGACTACAAAAGAATTTAGAGACTTTTGTTACCCACCAATGTAATTTCTGGGGTATTTTGGAAGGTGCGGAGGAGCAGGAACATCCCAGACTCCCAGTTTAAGGAATATATCCTGTGAAGCTCTCCAGATGTGTAAACACACCCGATTTCGGTGTTTAAATCAGTCCCTGTACACTGAATATTGAACCCCTCCAAGACCAGACTGCTCAGATTTTCTGGAAGATTTGTTGATCCTTCTCTCCACACAGGATCGACTCAGGATAAATATGGGGAAGATTCTACAGAGCTCTGGCATAATAATTATAATAAAAATCCCAATGAACTGTGTTGTTATCCAGCACAACTCCCTGACCTTAGCACTTCCTACGAGGCAGTGCTGTATTTAGCAAACACGCCGTAGGATTTTGCTGGAAAATAAAACTGACTGGACGGATATGGGAGTCAGTGAGCTAAAAGGATGCTCATGGATAAAGCGAGCATCCGAGGCTGAGGGGATTATCTCAGGTAAAAATCCAGCTGAGACAACGCCGATGTTAAATGCAGTTATCCCAAATGACAGGCATTAACCTGCTGAAATTGCATCACAGAATATGAATTATGTGGAATATCCTGAACTGGAAAGGACCCACAAGCATCATCCAATCCAAGCCCTGGCCCTGCACAGGATGTCCCAAATTCCCACCCTGTGTCTGAGAGCATTGTCAAAATGCATTCCAATATTTAACTGATTGCCAAAACCAGTTCGTTACTTTTTAGCTTCAAAATTGACAACTTAATTTTATTCTTATTTCCGCCTTTTTAGGGACAGAGGCAATTTACGTGTTTGGATAAACCCTGGTGGGGACTTCTCTCAGATTGTTTGGCATTCCCTTTGTAACACAAATAGTGACACCCAAATTTGTCTTGTTGGCTGGACACGCACACAAAGCCACACCACAAAGGTGTGGATCTTAATCGCTCTCCCTAATTTCCTGTGCTTTAGCTGAATGCCGTTATTGTCTTCTCCTTGAAAAGAAAGCAATAAGTGGGGGGAAGCACCGGCATTCAGCACTGATAGCGTCAAAAAAAAAAAGCAAGGCAGGCACTCCTGGAGAGAGAAAAAAAACCGGAAAGACAGAGGAAGAGAGGAGAGGCTGGAAATCCACCCAGGAGCCCTCACCTGCTCCCAAACCTCCAAACCTGAGAGCTTTCCAGCACATCCAGAGAATTTATTCCCCTTCTGCAGAGGCACTGCAGCAGTTGCAGCTTCTTCCAGGAGGTGGCAGGAAGATTTTTTTGCAGAGAAGGAGGAGAGGGAAAGTCGGAGAGAAGGATTTAAAGGAGGAAAGGATACACCTGGCAGGCAGCGATCTGAAACCCTTCCTACTCCTCCCGAGCTCGGGGAGGGGGTGCTCAGGTTGGCAGGGACACCTCCCACTGTCCCAGATTGCTCCAAGCCCTGTCCAACCTGGTCTTGGACACTCCCAGGGATCCAGGGGCAGCCACAGCTCCTCTGGGCACCCTGTGCCAGGGCCTGCCCACCCTCACAGGGCGGAATTCCTTCCCAGAATCCCATCTATCCCTGCCCTCTGGCAGTGTCCAGCCATTCCCCTTGTCCTGGCACTCCATCCCTTGGAAATATTCTCTCTCCCTGTTTCTTGTTGGCTCCTTCAGTTCCTGGAAAGCCACGATTTGGTTACCCTGAAGCTTCTCTTCTCCAGGCTCAACAATCCCAGCTCTCAGCCTTTCCTCCCAGCAGAGCTGCTCCATCCCTCTGATCATCCTGGTGCCTCCTCTGGGCTCTCTCAGCAGCTCCATGGAAGTCAGAATTACAGTGAAAAGGATCCTGACCTGAGGCTCCTGTTTGATTCCCAGGAGGGGAATAACTGGAGGATTTCCAAGCAGATTTGGGTGCCCAAAATATCTTTTGCTCTTCCTGGCTCCGTAAAGGGGACTGTGGACCTTGTATCCCTGCAATCTCCAAAGGTGGGCAGGGGCATGGGAATCCTGTCCTGCAAGGACATGGATTCATGGTTTGAATTAAGAGGGACAACGGCCTGTTGTTACTGTTGTTGTTGCTACTCCTGCAGTAGCATCAGGAGTTGCAAAAGCACGACTCAAGGTCTCATTCCCTCTGTCACAACTTCCAGGCACAGAGAGCTGCTGAAGCTCTGGGATTTGCAGGGTGTCCTCAGAGCTCAGCCTCTCCACATACCTGGCATTACAGCCCCAGGGAGATTTTCCCTGGGAAAAGAGCCCTCTGCTCAGAAATTGATTTTTGGCAGACTTTAGTGGGACATTATTGAAACCATTTGTAAAATTGCTGTGCTCTGTTCCTCTCGTATCAGGCAGCAATTGGAGCAGCAGTGTGGAAATGAAACATTTCAATCTCCGTTAATATGGATTGTTTCAGTCTTATTAAAACACTTTAAGAAGGTCAAAGTAAAATATTGTCAGGATATTTTTCTTGCTGAAGAGAAATGGGGATTTGCCTTTGAAATCCTGCTTCAGGTGACCTCGGGTTGGAAATCTGTACTTGCAGGGATTGAACAATTCCAAGTTTGGAGACATTTTAACCACACTTCCTACCCATGGGCAAGGGATGTAAGCTGGCTCTGGCAATCAACCAGGAGGGGCTGCTCCTGGACTTTGGCACAGCTGGGATTGCGGTCCACAGCCACAACTTCCAGATGGGATGTGGGTGGCTGGGGAGGCACCGGGAGGGCAATCGTACCTTTCTCAAAGCTGGAGGATGGCGGGAAACCAAACAACTGACTTTGATCCACACAAAGAGAAGTGGGATCATTCCCCCTGCCAGAGACACCTTGTAGATGCTCCAAAAAGCCTCCTCAAAAAAAAAAAAAAAAAAAAAAAAAAAAAAAAAAAAAAAAAAAAAAAAAAAAAGAAAAAAAACAACGGAATTATAGAATCATTTTGGTTGGAAAAGCCCTCCAAAACCATCGAGTCCAAGCCCCACCTTGTCACCCAGCCCAGAGCACTGAGTGCCACGTCCAGGCATTCCTTGGACACCTCCATTCCTTTTGGAGACTGCAGACCTCCCTGGGCAGCCCCTTCTAGTGCCTGACCACCCTTTTCAGGAAGAAATTCTTCCTATTGTCCCACCCAAACCCTCCTGCAGGGCACAGTGAGTGGTTCCAACCTGAAGTTATTTGAACTAAAATTCCTGGGATGTGCAGCACCTTAGGAATCTCAGCAAGCCAACAGGAAACCTGGTTTTTTTCTTTCCACCTACTGGGGGTTCTCCAAGCCCCTTGAAGCTCTTTTAGGTGGGTTTTTCCCAGGTCTGGTGAGCACTGCACAGATTATTTGGAGTGAGGGAGATTTTTGGTGTGGTTGACTAAGACATCCCAATTTAGGGCGAAAGTCCAGGGCAAATCACTGGCCTCTCATTTTTTTTTTAATAGACTTGTAATATACTCATCATCTTTACTGAAAATACAGAAGTTTTTCCTCACTTTATCTCTCTTCCTTCGCTAATCTCCTTGTTGGCTTCCACTTTCAAGAGAGAAAACATCTCTTTTAATTATTTAGCCTATTATTGGCATTAGTTGGCTCAGTTTTCTTTTGCAGAAGCCACCAGAAGCTCCTTCAAAAGAGCAGCGTAATTCTGCAGTCAGGCTTTGCATTTCCTGATCATTAACAAACAGGGTTTTATGAAATTCTGGCTTTTTTTGTCTCTTTATCACCGAGTAGACAGTGAGAAACAAAAAAATACCCCAAACCCCTTCTGCTCTCATCTCCTTTGAAAGCATTTAATACTTTCTCTCCACAATTTCTCTGTGGTCCACGCCAAGAAAATAAGAAAAATATTCCTGCAAGGTCAGGTCTGCCAGGGAGGCCAAATGAAATGTTGGACCTCGGTGGAATTACGGGATCATCTGGACAGGCAATATTGGCCTTGGGAAAGAGCTTTGCTCCGTGAATTCACAGCCCTGGCTGCAGCCAGCGTGGTTTTAAAGGAATAAAACAAGGGCTTTGAAGGGCGTTATCTACAGCTAACACACAGTGTTAGCCTCAGTGTTTAAGCCTCAGAGACCCTGGGCTGCTGCATCTGGTGTCTTTTCGTTGTCCTCATCCCCAGTTTGTGCTGGGCTCAGCCTTGTTGGATTGGCTTTCCTTCCCCGGGAACTGGGGCAAATGGCAAGGTTTCCTCTGAGGTGGCAGCAAACCTTCCTGCCTGAGGAAAACCGGGATATCCCTCTGAAGGATCTCACTGGGACCACGGGCAGGACTGATCTGTGTCCTCTCTCCAGGCCTCGTGCACTTCTCTGTCACCACAGAGCTCACATCTGTTACCCAAACTTGGATGGGAAAATCCATCTTTTCCCTTGGAATCTTGCTTTAGTCTCCCAGGCTAAAAGCGCCCTGAGCTCTGCGGTAAATAAGGAAAAAGCTGACGTGGAAACTGAGTCATGAAAGGCTTGTGTGGGTCTGATTCCCACACCTTGCTGTGTGATTGCAGAGGAGGGAACAGCTGCAGTGGGTTCCATAGGGACTGAGTGATGAAACAAAGGAAAACTCTAAATCTGCCCAGAAACTCCTGAGCTTCCCAGTGCTAAGGATCCATTCAGTGTGGGAGGGATAAGGCAGCTCTGCATTTCAGGCCCTCCTTCAGGGCTTTTTTCCATCAGAAAAGTGGTTTTGAAAGGAATATCCTGGTTTATTAATTCTGGGAAGAGTTGTGCAGGGGTGAGCTAAGCCTGGGAGTCCTGACTGGCCAGCATTCCATGGAATAACTGCTCAGGGCCTGGTTGTGAGGGAATGAATCAGGGAGCCAGGCTCTGGCCATGGTCCTTTTCCACACATGATAATTCCATTAAATTAACATTGGCTGCACGTTCTCATGGCAACTCTGAACCCAAACAATAACAACACAGAGGATGTGGGAATGGGGGGGGAAACTGGCCTGGAAATTCTTCTTTTGTGGAGAATGTGCGTTGGGAAGTGAAAGGAGAGCAGCAGGAGGGCTCAGCTCCTGCTTCCCACGGGGCAGGATTATGGCTCTGCTCAGTCCCAACTTGGTGAGGTCAGGGTTTTTTCCAGCCTTCAGGATTCTGTGATTCCTTAAGGATTCTGTGATCCACAGGCTGCTGGCACAGCACTGGCTCCCTCTGCCCCCTTTTGGTTGTGCTCTGTTTTTCCTGTCTCCCTTGGTTCTCCCTTTGGAGTGAAGCCTTGTGCTTCCCGTTTTCCTTAAGCATCTCCCCTTGACCCACATCCCCTAATTTTATACTGAACCTATTATTTATAGGGCCTTGCTGAGGTGCTCCTGACAAGGGTCCTGTGAGGTGGGGGGTCTGGGGGTTTAGGGGGAGGTGCTGTGAAGGGTCCCTGGGCTGGGGGTTTGGGGTGAGATCACATTGGGGTCCCTGGTGTGGAGGTTTAGAAGGATCCCCGAATTGGGGTTTAGGGGGAGGTGTGGGGGTCCTTGCTAAGTGAGTTTGGGGAGGTTCCCTGGTCTGGGGGCTTGGGGGGTCCCCTGGACTGGGGGTTTATGTGGAGGTGGTGTTGTAGTCCCTGGTCTGGAGGTTCAGGGAGAATCCCTGAATTGGGGCTCAAGGGGACATGGTGGAGGGGGGGTCCCTGCTCTGGGGGGTTCTGGGGCAGTGATGTGGAAGATCCCTGGTCTGGGACTTCGTGCTGGGTCCCTGAGGGTTTGCAGGGATGCTCCCTGTGTTCTCCTGAGAGGATCTTCTGATGCTCATTGAGGTGAGTGAGGCAGTCCCACCTCTGCATGTCCCTCTCTAGCTCCAGGGGTAAAACCAGCCCCAAACTGGTGCTGCTGGTGGGCAGCAGCCTTGCTGAGGGCTGGGGCTCAGAGTTCAGGGTCACTTGTCTTGTTTTGTGTCCAATGAAGCTTTGGGTTGTGCTTTTATAGGAAAACTTTGATTTTGTGCTTTGGTGCCCCACTTGTGTCACCGATGCTGGGTCTGCCTGTCCCAGGTCGTGTCAAACACTTGGACATCTCTTTCTGCAGTGGCTGGAGAATTCTCCTGAGCCCCAGAGAGGACCATGCAGGTACAGCTGTTCCTCAGCCACCTCTTCCAGGTGCCTGCAAACCCCTCCATGGGCTGTTTGTGCCACCGGTGCCACCAGCCAGGCAGCCCCTGTGGTCCCCAAAATTGCTGTTCCTCCTCAGAACGAGCAGTTTGCCCACAGGGAGCAGGGAAAGGTCTTCCCAGTGGTTTCTCTGAGGACCTGGAATGGGGTGGGGGGGCTGTCATTCCTTGTAAAACACTCTGTGGAGATGGGGAAAACAAAGCCACCTCTGTGAAGCAGCTCGGATTTATCTGGGGAGAGTTTTGCCTCAGATTAATTGTGGGGGTGTGTGTATATGCTGGGAAAGGCACTAATGTTTACTGGAATTGGGCTATAAATGGTTGCTAACTTCTCATTCCCTGCATGATAAATATCATAACTGATGCTACAATATGTTAACATTCCAAGCATGAGCTCCTCTTTTCCTATGGATTTATTTTCATGCACGAGTAGTGCGGAGGGTTTGAAGACACCTTCCTTCAAAGATTAGGGGATCTTTACATCTTTCCTCTGTATTAGGGAGAGGATAAGACATCCTTTTTTAAAAGAAGAGATGAATATCACCCAGCTTTGGTATGAAGAAATAACTTACTGAAATTGTTAAATGCATTTCTTGTCAAATTTACAGAGCTGGGCTGAGCAATTTGTAGTTTTATTAAATCCTGGGAAAGCGGTCAACAAACCTGGGAACTTCCACTTATCCTGGCAAATTTGTGTTAAATGGTGAAACCTGTCCTAATATGGCAGAACACGGAGGAGAATCCTTCCTTTTAAGCTATAACTTATTAAAAAATGTTTTTAGCCAGGTGTGAGCTTAGAGAACAAAATCAGTGCGGGAAGGGGGGATTGCAGCACTGTTAAAACTCCCTGTGTCAAACAACTAATTTTAGACCTGGGCTTTATATGTGCCTTTGCAGTATATTTTTATGCTTCAACTCTATGCTTCAGACCTTCAAATTTTATTTGGGTGATGGATTTCTGTCAAAATTGGTCGACATTTAGCACTAAAGTCAGGCTGAAATATGAATCCAGCGCTTCAGGACTCCTTTTATTTTCTGTGTAGAGCCTGGGGTTCTGATCCCCCTTATTAACTCTTGCAGGAGCTTTCAGGTTCATATTTTTGAAAGAATGATTTGGTTGAAGTTTCATGTAGAGATTGGTTGATGTTGTGAACCTGGGGGGGATTTTACAGATGCTGAAATTTCCTGTTAATTAGCAAACAGCCTTTGGTACCACACCCATTGCTTTTTGCCACTAGTTTTGGGGTCATAGGGGTTATTTCCTTATGTCATCGCAGATTCCGAGGGACAGTGTACAGCTTTTTCTCTCCTGTTTCAGTTTTCCTGGTATTTTGTTTTTGGCATGTGCAGATCGGAGGTTTCTGGCTGTGTGTGTCTGCTCTGCGGGCTCTCAGTAGGGTGGGGACGGTGTTTGGTAGGTTTGGTGGGGTTTTTCAGGGCAGAACGGTTTCTTTGTGTCCAGACTCAATTTCCTTCAGAGGGGACAGCTGATTTTAGGAGTAAAATGGGATTAGGCCAGGTTTTGTAAATAAAATAACTGTATTCCTGGCACTGTGCCTTCCCAGGATGTGAACATCCAGAGTCCTTTGAGATTCAGTTCTGTCTTTTTATAGAGGAGGAGATGCTTGACGTTACCTCGGGCTTTGGGAGAGCTGCCAGGTACCCAATCCGTGCTCCAGTATTAATTGCACATCTCAGATTCCAATCGCTCCATTTGCACAAACCTCTGTGTTATCCCGATGTTCCCTGCTGGAAAAAAACCCCCTTGCACGCTGCTGCTGGAGCTGTTGGATATGCTCGTGGAGGCTTTCACTGGATCACAGAATCATGGAATGGTTTGGGTTGGAAGAGACCTTAAAGCTCATCTCCTTCCATGGAAGGGACACCTTCCACTATTCCCAGGTTGCTCCAAGCCCTGTCCAACCTGGCCTTGGATGCTTCCAGGGATCCAGGGGCAGCCACAGCTTCTCTGGGAAAGCTCTTTGGGGGTTATTTTTGAGTGGCATCAGAATAAAGCCAATATCAGACACCTGATCTCTACCTCATTGTTCCCTTCAAAGAATTTTGTCGCCTCTTTCTAAACCAAGTATTTGCTGGATTTCCTGCCAGTCGGAGCAGGGAAGCGCTCGGCACCGCTTTGCACCCGAAGATGGTGGGAGCAGCAGGATCCTGCCTCCCTGGAAACCGGGACAAAACCTTTTTGGCAGCGCTGGCCCCTCGTTCGCCCGGCTGGGCTGCGGGCAGGGAGCCGTCCCGGGAGCGGCGGGCTGCAGGTGGCAGCAGCAGCCTGGCTTTGCCCGGGGATGCTGCGGCAGCTCCGCCGATGCACGAACGAGCTCCTGCCCGAACCGGCTCGCTGATAAAACACCGAGCTGCAAGCGGCCACAGCGGATTGTCGCCTCGCAGCCGCGGTGCGGGGACACTCCGCACTTCCCCCTCACTTCGCTCTCCGTAAGAGGAATCCGGATCTCGGAGAGAGGGGAGGGGAAGAAAAGCCTTTCTGCAGGGCGCAGTGCCAGACAGACCCCGGTAATCACATTTTTGTGCAGTGATTGGTTGGGTTGGGTTCTCCGAGCCCTGAATTGAGCAGATTCTGGCTTTTTGTGCTTTTGGGGGTGTATTTTTTCTGTCCCCCTCCTGCTCCCTCTGTGCTCCGCTGTGATAGCAGGAGCTGTTCTTCCACGATAGCGGCACCAAAGGCAGCAGTCGTTCCCGGGCATTATTATTATTCCAGGCAGGGATACAGCCCTCGGAGCTGCAGGGGTTTGAGTGCTCAGCCCGTGAACTTCGTGGCTGAGAGAGGCATCTCTTCCCACATCTCCTGCTCTGGCTGCTGGTGCTGTCCATGCCCTGGGTGGGATGACCCCAGTATTTACCTGCAAGTGTCACTTTGATCATTTCTGTGTGCTGCTCTCTGCAGCCCTGGAACTGCTCAGTGCTGTCACTTCCAGAGCCACCTCCAGTCCAACCCTGTGCTGGGCTGATCCCCCAGCATGGGCAGCAGGAAAGGGATTGGGATTCTGCCCCTCTGCCCTGCTCAGGTGAGACCCCACCTGCAGAGCTGCCCCAGCCCTGGGCCCAGCACAGGAAGGAGCTGGAGCTGCTGGAGAGAGCCCAGAGGAGGCACCAGGATGATCAGAGGGATGGAGCAGCTCTGCTGGGAGGAAAGGCTGAGAGCTGGGATTGTTCAGCCTGGAGGAGAGGATCTTTGGGGTGACCTCACTGTGGAATTGCAGGGCCTGAAGGAGCTGACAGGAGACATGGGGAGAGAATGGGGACAAGGGATAGAGTGCCAGGACAAGGGGAATGGCTTCCCACTGCCAGAGGGCAGGGAGAGATGGGATATTGGGAAGGAATTGTGAGGGTGGTGGGGCCCTGGCAGAGGGTGCCCAGAGAAGCTGTGGTTGCCCTTGGATCCCTGGAAGTGTTCCAGGCCAGGCTGGACAGGGCTTGGGGCAACCTGGGATAGTGGGAGGTGTCCCTGCCATGGCAGGGGGTGGCACTGGATGGGTTTTAAGTTCCCTTCCAACCCAAACCATTCCATGATTCTTGGGAGAGCTGCACTGCACGTGAGGAGCTCCAGTGTGCAGATGGATTTTGGAAGGTGTTTGCAGCTAAATGCTGCAGGAATTCTCTGGAAGTAGCAGCTCTGCTGTTTGTGTCTCTGTCCTGACCCGAGGCAGCTTCCTTAGAATGATGTGTTGCCTGAATTTTTGGGTTTGTCTAAGGATGGGATGAGCTCCAGCTGGTGACATCCAGTGCGAGAAATTATGTCATCTGCCTCATCCCAGTGGCAGAGGGTTGCCACCACCAAATGAGAAGGAAAAATGGATTGGGAGAGCTGCTGCCTCCTGCAAGAGGCCCTGGGAGACCCAGCTGAAATGCCCAGGCTGGTGCAGGGTAGTGAGAGACCAGCTGGGAGGACACTGGGCTTACACTGGGCTTACACTGGGCTTACACCTCAGGGGGATCTCTGTCACCTTAGAAAATCCTAAAATCATTTAAGTTGGAAAAGACCTTCAAGATCATTGACCCAGCACTGCCAAGGCCACCACTAACCCATGTCCCCAAGTGCCACATCCAAATGTCTGTGAAATCCCTCCAGGGCTGGGGACTCCAGCTCTGCCCAGGACAGCTGTGCCAGGGCTGGACAACCCTTTCAGTGAAGAGATTGTCCCTAATATCCAAACTAAACTTCCCTGGTGCACCCTGAGGCCATTTCCTCTTGTCCTGTCATTTGTTCTCTTGTTGCCAGACGAGCCCTGGAAGTCCAGAAGTGCAAAGCTGAAGTGCTCAGGTCAATGGTAGGGGTTTAACGACATTAATTACTGCTAATTGTCTCCCAGAGACAGAAGTGTCCCCTCAGCACAGGCTGTTTGGGGTGCCAGCAGTGGTGGTGCCAGGAGTTCACAGCAGGGAAATGTGCAAACCAGGTGCTCAGCAATGAGGGATTCATGGACTCCCTTGCCAGATCCCATTGGGAATGAAGGGCAGTGCTGCCCTAGAACTCCTCCTGTGCCACAGGGTCAGTGGAGCACTGAACAGTGGCAGGGAGAATCCTGTGAATCCCTCATTCCTGCTTTTCCTTCAGAATCCTGTGAATCCCTCATTCCTGCTTTTCCTTCAGAATCCTGTGAATCCCTCATTCCTGCTTTTCCTTCAGAATCCTGTGAATCCCTCATTCCTGCTTTTCCTTCAGAATCCTGTGAATGCCTCATTCCTGCTTTTCCTTCAGAACCCTGTCAATCCCTCATTCCTGCTTTTCCTTCAGAATCCTGTGAATCCCTCATTCCTGCTTTTCCTTCAGAATCCTGTGAATGCCTCATTCCTGCTTTTCCTTCAGAATCCTGTGGATCCCTCACTCCTGCTTTTCTTTCAGAATCCTGTGAATGCCTCACTCCTGCTTTTCCTTCCCCATGCTCTGCTCCACCAGCCCAGGGAGAGGTTCCTGCAAAGCCACAGCACCTGAATTTGAGCTGTTGAAGGAAACTTGGAATCGTGGAATGGTTTGGGTTGAAAGGGATCTTAAAACCATCCATTTCCACCCCCTGCCATGGGCAAGGACATCTTCCACTGTCCCAGGTCTCTCCAAGCCCCATCCAGCTTGTCCTTGGACACTTCCAGGGATCCAGGGGCAGCCACAGCTTTTCTGGCCACCCTGTGCAAGGGCCTCACCATCCTGTGGGTAAAGAATTCCTTCCTAATTTCCAATCTAAACGTGTTTCCTCCCAGTCCAGAGCTGGGCCCTCCTTTTCCCACAAGAACTGCGCTTGCAGGCATTTTAATGCATTTGATTTGTTTTTCACAGAATGAAGATTTGCTAACACTGATGCTAATCGTGACTCTGGAGTGATTTGACCAGATTGTTTTAGAACAAAAACCCCCGGGGAGAAAAAGACAAGTACTTTCTGCTGACATTTCTGCAAACTCTTTTTGCTTCTTTTCTGTTGAGCTGACTTTTCATTTCAGACCTTTCCTTAACTTGATTTTTGAGACGTTCAGAAGCGCTCCAAAAAGACTTTTTCAATTTTGTGGAAGCAGATATTGTAGTCAAGGCAGAATAGCTTTGCCTTTGCTCTCTTCTTCTCACTCCCAACTTTCACAATGTGCAAGTCAATCAAGGAAAAAAAAATGTATTGTTTGGCTGCTGGACTCCTCATCCAGCAGCTCCTGGGTAGGGCAGAGTGATTGGCTTTGTGACCTCTTGGCTCAGAATGCCTGGGTGACAGCACTCCTTTTTTAGATATTTTTTCATTCTCCCTCCTGCTGAGGGGAATGACAAGATCCTGAACCTGTCTCTGGTTTGGTTGTGACTGAGTTTGGAAATCTGTGGCTGTGTCTGTGCACTGGGAGCTGTTTGACACCCCTGATTCCAGCAGGAGAGGGCTGGTGGTCAGAGTGCAGCTGGAACGGGTAGAGCAGAGCCATTGATGCTGTTAGCCCCAGCATGGAGTGGCCTGGGGTGCCCTGGGGGTGCTGGCCTGTGTCTGAGCAGTCTGAGAGCACAACTCATTAATTACAGGTTATTATCCTGAGGTGTTGCTCCTGCCACCCTCTGCAGCAGCACCCAATGCTCCTGATGGAAAATGTAGAATCAGGGAATGGTTTGGATTGGAAGGGACCTTAAAGCCCATCCAGTTCCACCCCATGCCATGGGCAGGGCACCTTCCACTAGCCCAGGTTGCTCCAAGCCCCATCCAACCAGCCTTGGACACTTCCAGGGATCCAGGGGCAGCCACAGCTGCTCTGGGCACCCTGTGCCAGGGCCTCACCTCCCTCACAGGTGGGAATTTCTTCCCAATGTCTAAGCTGAATTTCCCCTCTTTCAGTTTGATCCCTCTTCTCCTGGCACTCCAGTTCCCGATGAAAAGTCACTGTCCAGCTTCTCTGTAGCTCCTGCAGACCCTGGAAGTGGCTCTGAGGTCTCCACACAACCTTCCCTTCTCCAGGCTGAGCAGCCCCAGCTCTCCCAGCCCATCTCCATAGGGGGGGTGCTCCAGTTCCCTATGGCAGCCATTAACATGGACTTCCAGAGGGCTCTGGCTTTCCAAGGTGTGAAATCTCCTTTGCTTTGTATTATTTTTGTTTGTATTTGTGTTTAGTTCCTGCATTGGATAGTGTTGAGTTCAACCCTGAGTGTCGGCCCTGAGGCTTTTCCAGCAAAACCCTTTTGCTGTGTGAGTCTTTCAGCAGCTCCTAAGGATGGTCCACGTCTGGAATGCTTCATCTGTGTGAGGTTGTACCACAGCTGCTGTTCCCAGCATGAGGGGCTGGATCCCAGGACCCCAAGGAATGGCTGGAGCTGGGCCAGGGGAGTTTAGGTTGGGTATCAGGAAAAGGTTTTTCCCCCAGAGGGTGCTGGCACTGCCCAGGCTCCCCAGGGAATGGGCACGGCCCTGAGGCTGCCAGAGCTCCAGGAGTGTTTGGATAATGCTGCCAGGGATGCAGAGGTTGGGATTGTTGGGATGTCCTGGGCAGGGCCAGGAATGACACTCCTTGATCCCTGTGTGTCCTCCCCACTGAGGATATTCCATGATTCTTTGCTGTAGCTGTTGTCGAGCTCAGCTGATTGGCAGCTCCACGGAGCAGAATGGCCATCAAGTAACTCTCAAAACTGATAAATACATAAATAATGGATGCACTCATCCCACTCTGACAAATTATTCAAACCCATATTACAGCCCCAAAACAGATAAAAAATAATTGAGTGAGACACGGGGCTCCTTTTTCTTCTTTAATCCTCTGCAAAAAGGACCCATTCAAAGATCTCGCTTTGTCTTTTTAGTTTGCAGTTGTAATTGTTGGAGTTTTCTTTAATCATGATTCCTTTGTGTTCTGCAGAATGAGGATCACAGGATGGGAACTGGCAAAGTCCGGAGCCTCTGTAGCAGGATGTGCAGGCAGAGCCTTGCAGAAGGAATGCCAAAGGGTGTGCGAGCAAAGAGACAAATTGCTGGTGGCAGAATTTCTTGGAAATAAACCTAGCAAATTAGAATTGTTAAAGCAACTGCTGAAATGGCTGCTGCCATTGAATTGTCAAAACAGGGGAGTGCAGACCTCCTCAGCTAATTTACATAGCACCAAAGCAAAAATAATGGGGAAATAATGAGCAGCTATTGGTCCTGGCTCTCCCCACTCATTATCTGAAGTTAAGACACTTATCAGTGTGGAATTAAGCTGGCGAGATGTGCATGTGACACAATTACAGTGGGCAGTCAGAACCAGGGGGGATTTGAGGAATTAGAGGACGGCAAAGGGGCAGAAATAATCATTGCTGTGGGTGAGGAGGAGCAGTCAGGGCTCCTGGAGTGGTGTTCAGGTGACTTAGAAGGGCGAGTGAGCTGGTTTGGGGAGGGGAACGAGGAGATCTGCTTCAGTGCAGGGCCAGTCATGCCACAGGTGGTGTCGAACATTCAGGTGTGCCCAGGTTTGACCATTTCAGTGCCACTGATGTTGGGCATCCTCTTGGCTCCATAAGCCCTTCCCAGGCTGCTCCAGGAAGAAGGGAGACCCTTGCTGAGTGTGCCAAGTACCTTTGACCCAGACCGTGGGATCCCAGGACCACTGAGGTTGGAAAAGTCTTCCAAGACCGAGTCCAAGCTGTGCCCCATCCCCACCTTGTCACCAGCCCAGAGCACTGAGTGCCACATCCAGGCCTTCCTTGGACACCTCCAGGGATGGAGCTTCCAATGCCTGACAACCCCTTCCATGAGGAATATGCTGGACTGGAGGACATCTCTTTATGCAGAAGCCATGGGGAGACCTCAGCTTGGGGTGAAAATCTGGAGACTGCTCTTCATCCCTCCCATCCCTGTGTTTGACCCCAGAGGAAAAGAACAGAGGAAAAGACACAGAGGAGCCTCCTGTGTCCCTGCAGCCAAGGTGTGAGGGCTCTGCAGGCAGCTGAGGCTTCTGCTGGGCCCTGGCTTCCTCCAGGAATGGCTGATCATGGCTTTGGTGCCTGGGAGGCAGGAGGGCTGAGCGGGGTTTGCTCCATAAATATGTAACAGGGCCACATGCTGCACTCGCACAACACGAGGAGGAAATTCTGACACCCCTGGCCTTTTATCTCTGGCATCCCTCGGCAGCTGTGAAAAAGCCTCTGACCTCGGCTGCTCATTTCGCTCCTTCCCTCGCAGGAGTTGGTGCCTGTGCAGCTCTGTGCTGCGGAGGAGGAGCAGAGCAGCGGGTGTTTTGTTGAAGTTCTTAATTGCAGGCACAGCAGGATTATGGAAATGTCAAGAGGGAAGTGACAGGGAAGACCTGACAAACACGTGGGGGTTGGTTGATTCACTGCTCTCTTTTCCACGGGGCTGGTGGGTGGATTCTGAGGCAGAGGCTGGACTCGGGCTGCTGTGTTTAGCCCTTGCTCAAGTCCAGGCCCAGGATTAGCAAAACCCAACACGAGTGGCCTGTGCCAGAGGAGCTGGAAGGAGTGACAGCAGAGAACAGCAGGATTTGGTCTCCTCTGTATGAACCTGGGAGCCCATGGGATATGCTGGTGTAGCACCTGCCCATGCCAAATTCCATTTTCCCTGGTGTAATTTGGGATGGGTGTTACGGCAGGAGAGCCCCAGGGGGAGGCTGACTCCAAACAGCATTTCAGGAGTTAACAAATATTCTCTGCCTCGTGATTTAGCAGATACTGCTATTCCATTTCCTTCAGCCTGACACAAGGGTTCATTCCTCATCTCAGGAAAACTGAGATGCTGTCTGTGGGATGCAACTCCTTGGGAAAGAAGTCCCTGCACCTCTAGATCTCCCTCTGAAGAGGGACAGATGCATCCTGCTGCTGCCATGGCCACCAAGGTGCTGGAGCCAAACAAGCAGCACACACTGGATTCACCCTTGGAGCTGCTGCAGGGATTTTCCACCTGCCCCAGGGCACTGCTGGAAAGAGGGGGCTGCTCCTGTCAAAGCTCCCCAGAGGGTTTGTGCCACAGCAGATCCCGTGGCTTCCTGAGCAATCCTCTCCAAAGAGTGTCCAGCTGCCGTGCTTGATGTCCCTGGTGCTCTCTACCTGTCAGCCAGGACATGAAGCCCAGGTTGGCACACAGAGGTCCCTCATCCCCTCCCAAGGTGAGGAGTGTTCTCCAGGTGGTCTCTTAGGTTGGCTGGGAAAGCTGCATGGAGAAAGGAAAAATCATCCAGATGTATCTGATCCAGATGTATCCCAAAGTAGCAGCTTCATGCTGGTCAGGATGGGATGACCCTGGTGCTGGCTGAGCTGTAGGACTGAGAGCTGCAGGAGAAGGGACTCCTGGTGGGAAGGACAGCACTGTCCCACTTGTCACCCTGATTTTCAGCCTTCTGATGTTTTCGTTTTTGTGATAAAGTTTCTCAAGCTGGTTCATGTAAACACAGCACATGTTTTGCTAATTGTCCTTTTGTTTTTCATGCCTTTCTCCTGGGCAGAGAAGGTTTGATGGACTTTTCCCATGACCGGTGTGGTTGGAGAGGTGGTGACCTCATCCTCCAATCCACAGTCGTTCCCAAAATCCTATATAAGCACTAAGTCAGATAAACTCAGGTCCTTTTTTCTTTTTCCCTGCCTGGCAAGCTGTGTCTGTATGATTTTGTCGAGCTCTATTATCACACCCACTGACCTGGAGCAGGCCAGGATTTGTGACTCCCACAAAGCCTCATTTCTGTGCCCACAGCCATTCCACTGGCAGCCCTCTCCGGTTGGGCTGTGCAGGGAGCAGGGGATGCTTTGTCTGCTGGGATGTTGTTTGCACAGGCAGGTGGTTCCCAGGGAGCTGCCAGACGCTCCTGTCAGTGGGAACAGGCTGTGTCAGGCCTCGCAGGGGGCTGGGAGATGCTGCTCAGCTGACAGACGCAGCTCTTCGGTGTTTTGGGGACCAGGAAGGAGAAGGAGCAGCCAGGAATATTTATTGCCCAAAATCTCACAGAGAAATAGGGAGGAGAAGCCAGAGAGGGTGAAAATGGGTGGCTGGAAACAGAGGAAAACAGGGAAATGACAGAAAAGAGTAGGAGGATTGGCAGAGGAGAAAGCTGTTCTCAAAGTACAACTCAAGTGTTGGAGAGAGTCCAGAGGAGGCACCAGGATGATCAGAGGGATGGAGCAGCTCTGCTGGGAGGAAGGGCTGGGAGAGAGGGATTGTTCAGCCTGGACAAGAGAAGCTTTGGGATGACCTCACTGTGGCCTTCCACTGCCTGGAAGAGCCAACAAGAAGCATAGAGAGAGACTCTTTCCTAGGGATGGAGAGCCAGGCCAAGGGGGAATGGCTGGACACTGCCAGAGGGCAGGGAGAGATGGGATACTGGGAAGAACTTCTGCTCTGTGGGGGTGGGGAGGCCCTGGCACAGGGTGCCCAGAGCAGCTGTGGCTGCCCCTGGATCACTGGAAGTGTCCAAGGTCAGGTTGGACAGGGCTTGGAGCAGCCTGGGATGGTGGAAGGTGTCCCTGCCCATGGCAGGGGGTGGGATGGGAGGAGCTTGAAAGTCCCTCCCAGCCCAAACTATTCCATGATTCTATGATGTATTGGGAGTGAGTATGCCAAACATTTGTGGGACAGGGAATGGTGGGACCTGGAATGTTGCTTCTTTCTAATCTTCTCATTCACAAGGGCCAGGCTGCCTCATCTCATTGCTCTATCCCTTCAATTTGATCCCCCAGAGCTCATATTCCTTGTTGAGCATCTCTGTGTTTGTAGCCTGAGTAATTTGGGTAATTTTGGGTTTGTACCAGCAGCTGGGCCAGGGCCAGGTTCAGTCTGAGGTTCTGAGCTCGAGGCTCTGCAGGGTGGTGGCTTCAGGTCACAACTGCAGGGAGCTGAAATGTCCCTGAAGTTGGCAGGGCCCCTAAACATTGAGTGGTCAGACTCTGCCCTTGCTCGTTTTCCCAGCTCCTGGTGAAGGACATTGTTCCTGCTTTTTGGGCCCTTTCCCTGCCTTGTTGCTTGTTAAAAAGGTGTTTTGCTTTCCCGGGCTGTTGGAGAGGTTTGTGACATTTTGAGCTAAACTTTGCTGTTTCAGCAGCCAGCAATGAAGGTGATTCCAGGCAGTTGTTCCATAAGCAGCAGAACTAATGAGCCCCTGGATTTGTATCCCACTTTCCTGACCTCTGCCTCCCCCTTCATAATATTATCTCTTCCCACAGAGCCAATGTGTCCCTGTCCCCTTCCTCCACGTCCTTTCACTCTTGGCACTCACAGGTTGCCACGTGGAGCAGTTTTCTCAGCTCACATGACAGCCAAGGCACTCATTTTGCTCTGTCTCTTCCCCATTCCCACAATTTTTTTTTCCCCAGGATTTCTCAGTATTTAATTATCTTTGAGCCTTCTGTCAATCTGAGGGAAATTTAAGTTCCTAGAGGTGGGAATCTGCTGCTCAGATGGACCAGCAGTTGTACAGACTGTGGGAAAGGAGCTTCTGTGGAATAAATCCCTTTCTGGGAAGGGTGGATGGTGTCCCCTGTCCCTCTCACCTGCCTGGAAAGCCAGGTACTGCCATGCTGCTGTGGATTGGAGAGGAAGAGCCGGGGCAGAAACAGAAACAAACAGAACTGGGGGTGTCAGCAGGGCACGAGGATGGGAGGAGAGGAAACAAAGGGTGTGTGGGACATTCTGGGCAGTGTTTGCATCGAGGGAGCCATCCTTGGCTTCCCAGACTGGCATTGTTTGCCTTTGGGCAGGGCCTGCCCTTCCCAAAGGATTCAGAGGACAAACTCTGTGCAGGAGCTCAGATCCAGCCACCGAGGGCTCAGCCCCGTGCCAGTGGGTGAATCATGGAATCCTGAAATGCTTTGGCTTGGCAGGGACCTTAAACACCACTTTGTTCCAGCTGACACCTACTGCTTGTGCCTTTGTCCCTGCTGCATGTTCCTGCTGGGATGAGGTCAGAAACTGAGCAGGATTTTCTCCCCTGGCCGTGCCTTTGCAATCTCCAACCCCTCACATCAATTTCTCAGCTCATCCATGTCTCACTTTTCCAGGAGCACTTCTGCAGCCTTGGCATTGCCCAATGACCCAACAGGAGTGAGGAAGTCAAATCCAATTTGTGACCTTTCAGTACTTCCAGGGAGTTTATAAAAAAGAGGGAGAGTGACTTTTGACACAGACAGTGCTGGGAAAAGGGGGAATGGCTTTAAACTAAAAGAGTAGGAGTTTATCATCTGAATCCTATGGGAAGAGCATGCCCTGCCCAAAATTTAGCTCGTATATTAGGAAGAAATCCTTCCCTGTGAGGGTGGGGAGGCCCTGGCACAGGGTGCCCAGAGCAGCTGTGGCTGCCCCTGGATCCCTGGCAGTGTCCAAGGCCAGGTTGGACAGGGCTTGGAGCAGCCTGGGATGGTGGAAGGTGTCCCTGCCCATGGCAGAGGGTGGAACCGGACGGGCTTTAAGGTCCCTCCAACACAAACCTTCACAGGACTGCGATCCACTACAGGATTTGTGCATCTGGATGTGTCCCAAACCTTGGAGGAACTGCTGGGAGAGAGCCAGGGAGCTGCACTGTGCTGGGAATGTCCATTCACAAGCAGCATCTGGAAAGGGCCCCAGATTTATCTCTGTCATTGTCACTCCCCATTCACCCCAATGAGTGACTCTGCACAGAGCTCTGCACAACTTGCCTGACTTTAGGAGTCAGTACATGATAAATGTCTGTATCCTTGGATGAGGATAATCCAATAGTACAAGTCTGGCTGGATTTCAGCTGTTCTACAGGGAAAAAAAAAAAAANAGTGAAATATTTACTTTTGGTGCTTTCCACAAGTGGAGATGACAGAGCATGGGAAAATAAAAGCCAGTCCTGGTGGGCAAAGTTTGGAGGGGAAAAGAAGTGAGGAAAATCTCCTCTCTTTGCTGGTAAAAAGGGGCTTGGCAAGAACAGAGCCATTCTTTGGATTTCTCCAAGGCACAGGATGAAGGCAGAATATTCAATGAACATAACTCTGCCATTGCCAATGCAGGGTTGTTGATGCCAGCCAGGCAATCTGACCCCGAGCTTTGATTAAAAAAAGTCAGCCAGCCCCAAATGTTTCAATAAAAAAGCAGTTATGAAAAAAACCTTGTGCTTTGGTTAAAGAGCACCCAGAGCCGGAGTCATTTATTACAGCTGAAAGGATTAAATGTCATCAGGGAACCCAAAAAGCAAATGAATCTGTAATTAAATGTTTAGCCCAGCCAAGGCAGTGTGGCAGTGCCAGGCTGAATAATGTATAGAGGAACCAGCCCCAGCTCCTGCTTGCTTCATGTTTTTTCATTAACTGGGTCTGTATTAATGCAAAACAAGAGAGCTGAGTGATTTTCAGCACAATTCTGGATTTATTGGTGTTTTGGTGATCCCAGGACTCAAAAGCTTCTGCTGAGATCAGTGCCAGCTTGTGCTGGACTTATCCAAACAGGAGATCTGATACCTGCTGGGAAAGCAAACAGGAGAGTGAGGGAAAACAAACAGTGCAAATCCACCAAGGCCTGGCCTAGCAGAGCCTGCAGAGCCCTGGGCAGGGCGTTCTCCTCTTTTCCAGCCTTGCCTGTGGAAATCTGCACAAATCTGAGCTGGCAACAGAGCTGAGATCTCTTTCCTAAGTCGTGTTATGAGCTAAACACAATGCAAAGATTGAGGTTGGCTAACAAAAACCGAACCCAGGACATTGGGACGTGGAAGGAGAGGAGAAAAAAAATGATCAAATTTAGTTTATAAAGCACAGCAATCAAAGTGGTGCAGAAAGGTCATTTCACTTCACTTGATTGTACGTTATAAGTCTGGGAAGCCTTTTTTTTACCCAAATATGGAGACGTAGTGCCAACATTTTTAAGTCTAATCAAGCTTACCAATTAGTGGAGACATTTTCAATGACAATTGTCAATTAACCTCAAGGTTAGAAATCCAGGGTAACCTGAACCATCCTTAAGCTCATGTCAGAATCCCAATAATACTCCTTCATATTAAAATAAACCTCCAGCAGGTTTTACATATGTGCAGACCCAACGTGCCTCTGCATCTTTCTGAAATCTATTTCAAATTCTTTTGTAGCTTCTTTTTTGCACCTAAACATTATTAACCTTCAGAGCTGTCTGTCCTACTTATGGTAATCGAGGCAGCAGCAACTGATTCTGCTGGAGCATTGATCCCTCTGGCTCCAGGTTGTTGTTCCTGCCTCTCCCCCAGCTGGGACCACGTTCATCGTGGTATCAGACCTTGCAAATATTTAAGTTTTACCTGTTCTTTGATGTTGCTCCCGTTCCAGTTAGAAAGGAAATGCTCAGCTTTTGGAATCAGGCTCCGTGAGGGATTCTCCGTGAGAAAGGGATTTGGGTTTGCCTCCCTTGCCCTTCTTCCACCCAGCATCCCACCTTCCACAGCTGAAGAAGCAGGACAGACTAAATTCTAAATATTCCTGAGATATTGGAGAGCTGAGACCTGAATTCCTGCTTTCTAGAAGCTTTTTAGGCATGTCCTCCCCCTGGGCAAGGAATTTTCCCAGTGAATTTTCATTAGGAAGCAGAAAGGGCTGGGAGAGGCACCACTCCTGGTCATTGTCTGATCTTCCTTGTTCAAGGTGCTGTCGTGCTGAGGGAGGGCCTTGGAAATCTGGAATTACTTTGGAAAACGGCCTCTGTGTTCCCAGGAAGGGTGAATTGATGCCTGAAAAATTATCTCCCTCCCAATACAGGCAAGAGTGCTTTAGAGAAAGGATGTTCTTCACTTCAGCACGTTCAAAGAACCATTTAGGTGTGATTTGTGGGGGAGCTGCTGCCAGAGCCCTGGCTGGCTGCCAGGGTCAGGCACAGGGAAGAATCCTCTTGGGATGGGAAGTCTGGCATCATTTGTCTTACCAGGGGCTCATCAAGACCCTGTGTGTGTGGGGTGTGGCTGTGAGGGTGTCAGGAGGGAGGGAACTGCACTCCCAGCACGGCATCATTAAAATGTTCCACTTCGTTTTCGTGACCCCTGGGGGACAAGGGGAATTTTAATGGGCTTTGGGTTCTGTCTCCCCAGTTCTGTCCCGTGTTCAGGTTAATAACACTGATGTCTCTTATCTCTCCTCCGCCATCAGGGCTGGAATGGGGGAAATCCAGCATTTTGTTGGGAGTTTTAAAGCTGAAATCTGTCGAGGGAGATAAACTATCTTTGCCATCAGAAAATAGCTTCTCTCTGCTCTCTGCTGGAGCAACCACAGCTCCACAAAGGATGCTCCTGCCCAGCCTCAGGGAGAGACACTCCCAGGGGAAAGGTGGGAGAGCCCAGGGGGGTTTTGGGGACCCTCTGCATTCCAAGGAGGTGAGGTTTCAGAAGAAAAGACTTCTGCAAAAGGGCAGCACCGGATCTTGATGAGCCAGGTGCATCCCACAGCAGCGTCCTGGTGAGGAGCCACAAGGGGAGCTGAAGCTGTGAAGGATGAGCAGAGGTTGTAAAGGAATTCCCTGAGTCAGGAAATGGTTCTGCTCCCATTTGTCATGGCAAGAGGGTGGAACTGAGTAGTTTGGTTGCTGTAAATCACAGAGTCATGCACAGATCTGAGCGTGTTTCCATGTGGGATATTCAGGTACAGCCCAGCGGAGCTCTGGAGAACGTTTCTTTTTGACTGCTTGAAGTTTGTTCTCCAAGTGAAGCATTTCCTTCCAGCCAAAATGGTCCATCTGCCAAAATTATTCTGATTAAATGTTACCAGAATCAATATCTAAATTACTCTGCTTAAATGTGTGGCTTTATTGAACCAAGGCAAATGAGGCCTTTACAAAAACATTTTGAGGAAAGGATTCCGAGGATGGGAACACCTCTGACGGTGGTGACAAGTAACCAGATGTCCCAAATTACCTTGAGAGCATGATGTTTCCAGCTGGAAATCCTGGCAGGCACCAGAGGTGCCAGCTCAGATGGACCAGTTGGAGAAATCACCTCTTTGGCTCCTGCGGATGCATCTCCCACTGGATCCCTGTGGCAGCTCCCACTGGCCACCCTGGAGGGTGAAGCTCTTCTGCAAAGAATTCAGGATTTGAGGGAGAATTGGTGAGTGAAAACCCAGCTAATTTCTGGTGGTTTCCCTTTGTAAGAGACATTAACCCAAATATTTCAGAGCTCAGGGGTTTTAAAGAGCTAATCTACACCTCACCAAAGTGAAATCAAAATCTAAAACTCAACCTTGTCTCCCAGACTGTGATTTTGGGAGAGGCATTGTGCTAACAGACTCCTCATCCTCTCCTGCCAGGCACTGAAAGCCTTTCCTTGGCTGCTGCTCTCTCCAGAGTTCCTCTGGGAAATGCCACACTCACTCCTGCTCTGCTTCCTGCAGTTTTTCCTTGGCATGGACTGCCTTTGGAGACAGCTTTGGAGTCTCTTGGTTTCATTAACATCTCCCTCCTGCTGAAGAAGAGAATGAATGCTGCAGGAATGAGTGAGGAGTGAGGATTCCAGCTGGGACACTCTCGCCCTGATACTTTTCCCTCACTCCTGCTTTCCTGGGGGACTATTTCCATTTCTCTGCTGGTTTCCCACCTTAATCTCTCTCCCCACTGGAGACTTCTTGGTGTCCCTTGGTGGGATACAGCCCCTTCTCTTCTGGGATCACTCCTCTGTGTGTGTGGACTCCTTTTGGAGGCCTCCCTTCTGTGTCCCATTCAGCTGGAAAGAAGAGTCCCACAGTTTTCCCCATTCCCGGTGGCTTCCTGTAGCTCCTTAGCCAAGAAATTCCAAATTTTCATTTGACCTTTTCTGATCCTTGGCACGGCTGGAGGCCCTTATTCCTTAGGTGTGGAGAGAGAGGGATTTTAGTCAGCAGAGGGATCCTACAAGTGGTTCTCTGAGTTGTAAATTCAACATGAAGATGCTCAAACCCCTCCTGTATCCAATATCCTGATTTTAGCATTAACCAAAGGAACACTGATAGTAATTCCTGGCATTTAGGAGCTGCATTTTCTGGGATTGGTGAGTGCGTGTAGAGATCTTTCCAACACCAATTTTTTGGTTCTGAACGCACACTGAGTGTCAGGATTTTGGGAGTGGGAGGTTGGCTGCCCTTTCCTGCACATGGCTCCTCAGAACATTTCCTCGGGGTGCTTGCTCACTTCCATGGGGAGAGAAGCACAGAGGAGATAAAACCAGCCAAGCTGAAGGTCAGTTCCTGAACTAGGCTGGGTTTTGTGCTGAGCCAGGGTTTGTGCTCATCCATGGGCGGGGGTGGGAGGGGAGGTGGTGGGAACGCTGGGGGAAGCGATGGTTTTAAATAGATATTTATGGAGGATATCAACATTTGGCATTTCCCGATTTCAGAACAGTGGAGGAGGAACCCAGAACTCCAGCAATCCCCCTCCTTCCCTCCGTGCCAATTGGGACCTCAGCCTGCTCCCCTCCCTCACATGGAACAGCCACTTGGGCACCCGTGCCAGCAGCACCTTTTTGGGAGCCAATTCCTGCCTTCCAGTGGCTCAGAGGGACAGAACCGTGCTGGGGGCGGGTTTCCTGTGTGCTGGGAATGTTCCAGGGATTAGCACCTAATTTCGGGAGATTCTCTCTTCATTGCCTTCTGTTCTCACCTCTTCCCCTGAGCAGGGCTGGGATGCTGATATGCACTTTTCCTTTTCTTTCCAGCCAGGCACCAGGACGTTCCCATCCACCTCCAAACTGTGTTTGTCCAAGGTGTCAGGTCCTGCCACCCCCACTCCCAGGTGGCTGCTGGAAGTCCCCGGTTAATGTACATTTCCATGAGCTCCTGGCTCCGGCAGCCTGGAGGTTCCAAGCCTCCAACAGCCTTTTCCCCTCTCTTCTGGGCTGCTCTCCCAAATATTTGCATTTCCTTTCTCCATATCCTGCTGTCACCTTGCACTTTGCATCTTGGCAGCCCCCTCGTGTCAGAGGGATTGATCCTGAAACATTGCAAGGTGTTGGGAAATCTTCGCTGCAGTTCAGGGATCAGCTGTTGTTCCAGCAGCATCTGGAGTTTCCAGCACCTCTGCTTGCTGGGGATTTCACTCACTGCTCCTTGGCAGGGGTGCAGCATTCCTGGGAAGTTCCTTCCTCAGTGTCTGGTGGCTGTGCTGAGCACAGGAGTCTTTGGATCGCCCATTTCTCTCGGCACAAGGATATTTATCCATTCCCCACTGCACTCAGGGAGTGTGAACAGTCCTTTTCCATAGATCTCCTGAGTGCTTTTGGTGACTCCAGGATGCAGGGATTGCAGTAATTTTGGAGTTTCTGAATCCAGAACCATCTGTGGTCCCAGCACAGAGCTGTGGAGGTGGCTACAGCCTTCCCAAGGGTGCTGACAGCCTGGAGCAGGGAGAAGGGAAACGCCGGAGAAACCAGGGAAGCCACTCTGAAGGATGGAGGAGGACACAAAAGCTGCTTCCCGAGGTTAATGAAGTGGGAGGCATGGAGCAGAGTCTCCTTCTCATTGCTAGATTGGGGTGGGATGAGGACAAGAAATGATGGAGGGGCCAAGAAACAAGTGGATCTTTGGATGGACCAACCTCTGCTGGCTCCAATTCCTGAGGAAGCTGTTCTTCCATAGTGTCCCCAGCCCTTCCTTTGCTCCTCTCAGAGCTCAAACCTGCACCATTTCTTTCCCCAATTCCCACATCTCTCAGCTGCAGGAATGGGAGATGGATCCCATTCCCAGAGCCCAGGGCACGCTGAGCCTGTTGCCAGCAGGAAAAGGGAACTTTGCCAAGGATGGGAGAGTTCCCAGCATGGAGATGGCACCTGGTGTCAGCAATGCAGGAAAGCTCAGTGGGAATCCTCAGAATGCCTTTTATCTTTAGCAGCACAGCTTCCCAGAAAGCCTTCAGTTCCTTTTCTTCCTCCCAATTAAAACAAAATAAAAATATTACGAGCTGTTTTGTCTGTTTTTTAAAGGAAAACAAATAAAAAGGGGTTTGGCAGAGCAACACTCTCAAAAATTGTGCTGCTTTGGGGGTTTCACTTGGTTGACTTGTTTCTTTCAGGAGGGTGGCTTGCAAATTTTGTGCAAACTCTTAATGCTTTGCTTCAAATCACCTCATGTTCTTGAGAAATGGTGTATAAATGTTCCAAATTTGCTGTATTTAAAAGGAGAGGCGTCTACCAGCAGGGTGGTTTTGAAGAAAGGTGTGTGCTCTGGGTTGGGTTTGAGTCTGTCATAAATATCTGAGCCTCCACGACTCCAGGATCAAACACTGCTTTTGAAATTAGAAATAAAACCTACAATTAAAAAACCAACCCAGCCTCGTCTGCTAATGGCAGCCTGTTAGTGCTGCGTGCTCCAGCAGAGCTGGGGGAGGAGCTGGAAGCAGGAATTTATCCCTCATTTTTGATGTGCTGACTGCAGTGAGTGCTGCAGCCCTGCTGCTGCTGTGTCCTGTGCCAGGAGGGGCTGGTTTGGGGATGATTAAAGAACCCCAGAAAGCCAGAGTGGAAAAAGGAATGGACTCTTAACTTTGTTTTAGGGAAGGTTTAGGGTTCCCAGTACACCAGCTCAGCGGGAGGGATCCTAACTTGGGCTGGGGGAGAACCAAACTGCTCCAATCAACTCAGGCTGTGCTGTCCCTGCAGAATTCCTGCTGCCTCTGCTCCCAGGTCACAGATGGGAGCTGTGCCCCAGCTTCCAGGGGAAGCCTGCTGGGAAAACCTGGCTTTGGCTTCCCTAAGACTGTGCTCTGTGGCACAGTGACAGCACAGGGATGCTCCATCCCTGGAAGGGTTTAAGGTCAGGTTGGGTGGAGCTCTGAGCAGCCTGGTCTGGTGGAAGGTTGGGGTGGAATGAGATGAGTTTTGAGGTCCCTCCCATTCCAAATCTGTCTGTGACCTCTCAGGGCTCCTGGGATGTTCCAGGAGAAGACAAATGACAAGGGAGCCTTGGGACATCACACACTTGAGCAGTCAGGCTGTTCCTGCTTAAAGCTCTGCTGGGCAGAGTGCAGGGGAAGAGCTCATAGGAGGGCAATGGAAAACCTGTGGATATCCCAAAATCCCATCACCTGCCTGCTCTGCTGTGCTGGCCAGGTGTGTGCTGTGCCTGGGCAAACACAGGCACAGACTGGATGTGGAGCCCTTGGAGAGCTGCTCTGGGTAGGGAACTGGTTTTGGGGTGCCTTGAGCTCCTGCCACGCCTCAGTGACACAGAGCCTGAGCAAGGTGACTGCAGGGACTTGCTGAGCTCCACACTGCTGCCCTCCCAGAGAGCCCAGCTGGATGGCTCTTTAGCTGGGACATGCACTGGTGGATGGTTTGCTGTGCTTGCTGTTTGCTGATACATTCCCAGATCCAAAGGAGGTGGCCAAGGCTTGTTCTGCTAGGATTTAGGTCATGGCCAAAGCTCCCAGCCAGAGCTGGGAGTGCACAGAGCCTCAGAGATCAGAGTCTGGCTCAGTCCTGACCAGGCAGACCCCCCAGCACAGGGTCTGGAGAAGATCACCAGCCACCACTGAGCAGGAGAGGCGTGGGATGGAACCACTCCAGGCCTTGTTCTCCTTATCTCTGGTGGAGATGGAGACAGTGCCTCAGGCAGGGGCAGGATGTGGGAGGAGAACCAGGGTTTGTGTGATGTCTGGAGGCTTCAGAAGCGGATCCAGAAGGCTGAGAGAGGAGGCAGGAGTGAGTGGCAGGGGGTGTTCGATCCTGCTGCTGGCTGTCTTTCCGTGGCATTTGAGACAGCGTGGGCAGCTGGCTCCAGCTCTCCCTCCCGACGCCGCTTTGTTTGGAAGGTTGTAGACACATGTCAGCAGTGATGGATAGATTTGTTTGACTTCCTGTCAAATCAATGATTACTCCTAGAAATCTCTTTTATTAGTTTATCAGAGGAAGTTCTCTGTCATTTATCCCAGCGGAGCTTGGCTGCTTGGTGTCACTGAGCAGGAGTTATTGCTGGCTTTATTGTGCTGCTGCTTTTAGGCTTTGACACCATATTTATTTTTGTCTTGCTTTGACTCTAGGAAAGGTTCACTCCCGTTTCCCCCTCATTTCACAGAAGGTTCGTCCTTCCTTCCCCATCCCAGTCCTGGGAAATTTGCAGGAATTTGCCCCAGGTACCAAGGTTTATAGCCATGCTCTCTGTTCAAGTCCAACTTGATGGTGTCTGGCTGTTCCTTGCCATTTTTGAGCTCACAAAAGTCTCGATTTCCCAGGAATTATGGATGGTTTGGATTGGAAGGGACCTTAAAGGTCTTCCAGTTCCAACCCCCTATGTCATAGAAGCTGGAACAAATGGGTTGGAATCGGAGGAAGGAGGGGTTGCTGAGTTGGAGGGAAAAGTCACGGGGATGTATGTCCCAAACCTTCTCCACTGGGCTTGTCTGGGTTCAGGGAGAAGGAAGAGCTCCCCTCTCCAATGTTTTCATCCTGCATCCCAAGGGATTGGCTGTGGGGATGGTTTGGTCCCAGGCCCTTCCATGGCTGCTAGAGAACTGTGGGGTGAGCGTGGGCTGAAGCAGAGCTGGGCTCCCCACAGGCTTCCTGTGGCATTCCTGGGTCATCTCCATGTTCCTCCAGTGTTAGGAAGGATGAAAGTTCCTTTAGGATTCAGGGGGCCCTCTGCTACAGCATCCCAACCCTGCAGGGCAGATGGACACCCAAAGGCTGGCAGGGATTCAAAGTGCAGTGGGCTCAGGTGGGGGAGCTGGGACAGAGCTTTTTGGGATCTTCTGGATGCAGCAACTTTGCTGAGAACTCTTTCATAGCTCTTTTCAAACTGAGGAGAAGGAGACTTCAGGCGTAGCTCACACGTAAAAGAGCTGTGCAAATTTCTGAGTCATTTCTATCTTTGGTTGTTTGTCCCCATTAAAAAGCTCATGGAATGACTTCAGATCAATCAAAATAATATTTTTCCCATTGATATTATGAATCATAGAATCACAGAATATTCTGAGCTGGAAGGGACCCATCATGAAGTCAGCTCCTGGCCCTGCACAAGACATCCCAACAATCTCCCAGTGCCTGAGAGCATTGTCCAAATGTTCCTTCCTGCTCTGGCAGCCTTGGAAAAATGGCTAAGGATCACAGTGGAAAGGAAAATACTTTTAAATCAGTTTCAAAACTACTCTTGGAAAGGATTTTTCTAAGTAAAATCTCATCTTGATTAAAAGTAATCAGAAGAAACATCATCCTGGCTGTTCTCAAGCTTTCCTACCAGTAAGAGAAATCCAGAGAACTCAGAGTGCTTCCTTGTTCTGCTTTATCCGGAGGGAATTCTTCCAGAGCCGGGCTCTGCAACTCTTCCCTGCCCTCTCCAGTGGCTGAGCACATGCAGAGCTCTGGGAGCTGCTGATCCTGCCGGGATAACCCTGAGTTCAAGGAGGAGAGGGCTCTGTCCGAGCAGGGAGGGGATGCCCGAGGGCAGAGCTGCACCCTCTGAGCAGCCCCACATCATTTCAGCCAGTGGGGCAGAGCAGGGGGGAGTGGGGAGGGAACGATGCAGCTGCACAGGAACAGCTCTGGGTGACTTTGCTCCAGCTGTGGATGCTGCTGCAGCCTCCTCTCCCCCTCCCACGGCCAAAGGTCTGGCTGAGCTTGCCCTGTTAGTCCAGGAAGTGCTAAGCCAGGCTTTGACATGCTGACCTTTGCCTTCTCTCTGAGGAGAGAAACATCTGCAGTCTTTCCTTGAGCCACGTGGGAGAGAAGGAATTTCTGCCACGGAGCTGAGGGGGATTTGGGCCCAGCTTCAGGTTTAAGGTGAATATACACTCGGCTTTGGTTGTCTGCTGATCCAGGCTGCTCCACCAAATGCTTCTCATGTCTCATGCCCCTCAGCTGGAGCTGATGTATTTCCATATCCCCTCATGGTCCTGGCTGTTTTTGACCTGGAGCTGGATGTCTGGAATTGGTACCCAGCCTTGAGGGAGAACCACATCCAGCTGATGTGCTGTGTAGGGGTGGGGGCAGTAAATGAAGCTGAGGGGACACAGAGGCAGTGGTTGAAGCCTTCAGTGAGAAGATAAAAGCCTGTTCTGAGATAAAAGGCAGCGGAGAGAGGTGCACAGCTCCTGAAAGCAAATAACAACCAACAGCCATCGAACGTGAAGCTGGGATTTATCTCTGGTGCTGAGACCAGGGCACATCCCATCCCTCCATCAGCAGCTGAGCCTGACAAGGACAGCAATTGCCTCCTCTCTGATGGGCTGCTGGAACTCTGGGCGGTAGGGAAGCTACAGCCTGTCACCCTTCCCAGGACAGGAATCTGCTCCTTCTGCTGGGAAGTGCTTCCCAGAGAGAGAGATCAATTCCCACTCTTATCAGACCTTTCTCCCCAGTAGTTAATGGGTCAAACACCTGATTTGATTCCCAGGCCGTTCCCAAATCAGTGAGAGGCGCAGAAATCACCCGGAGGAGGAGCAGAGGGACGGGGAACCCTCGGGAGAGGCGGCTGAGGTTTGCTGCCCCAGGGGGCCCCGTTAATTTTGCCGGCGTGTAACGCAGAGCGCAGCGATTGCTGCAAACAGAAATGATTTAACCTTGAGTGAGGGGGAACACAAGCCAGTGGAACAATGAAGGAATTCCATCTGCGATCTGGCGTGCCCCGCTCCGCTCGGGCGGCTCTGATGTCACCGATCCATTACTGCCATCCGCGGCTGGCAGTGCATTATGCATGAGCCGCTGGATCAGCCAGGACTTCTTCAAGGCAGCAAAAATAATCCAGCTCCTTTCATGCAGCTGGGCTCTGCTCCTTGCCTTGGGAACACGGTGCTGCCTGGGGGAAGGCTGTGGTTTTGCCCGAGTTTGGCACAAAGGGGATTTTCCACGAGTTTCCCTGTGGATTGTGGCGGCCCCCACAAAGGGCTGGGCTGTGTGACTCCAGCGGGAGCAGCACCGAAGGCTCCCTGAAAATGCTGGGTTTGCTGTGGGGCAGTTATATGGGGAGAAGCTGAGGCACATCTCAGCTTTTGGACCCACCCAGGTGGGCTGTGGGGTGACAGCTGCCCCAGGGATGGAGGGGAGGTGGGAAGGTAGATGGGAATTTGCCATGGGTGGAATCACAGAACCATGGAATATCCCGAGCTGGAGCCACAAAGATCATCCAGTTCGACTCCTGGCCCTGCACAGACTCCAGAAAACCCCATCACTGAGACCTCACTGGAGTCAGCAGTTTCCTCTTGAGGAGCAGCTCCAATCTTTTCTCTCTGGGATCAGGGACTGTGCTGCCCAGTGATAACAGAACCCAGGCTGGAGCTGTGTCAGGGGAGTTTGGGTTGGATATCAGGGAAGGTTTTTCCCCCAGAGTGCTGGGCACTGGAACAGCTCCCCAGGGAATGGGCACAGCCCCAATGCTGCCAGAGCTCCAGGATAGTTTCGACAACACTCCCAGGGATGCACAGGATGGGATTGTTGGGGTGTCTGTGCAGGGCCAGGAGCTGGATTGATGATCCCTGTGTGTCCCTTCCAGCTCAGGGTATTCCATGGTTGGAAGGAATGGTGACAGTGAACAGCTGTGCACTGCTGTGTGCAGGGTTTAACAGCTGCACAGGTGTCCAGGGGGAAATGAGGATGAATGAGGCTTTTCCAGAGCTCAGGAGCTGTGGGATACTCTGGGACCTGCTGAAGGCCGTTTAGTACTGACCCTCCAAGCTCATACCAGGTCTCAGTACCTGGGTGTTGCCTTGGATTAAAGTAGTGGCTCCTTTACAGCCTGTTCTGGACTGAGTTTTCCCTCTCCAGACCTTTCCCAGAGACCAGAGCATGGGCCATAGATTTCCCTGTGCCCCTGGAACCCAGGCTGCCCCATGGGAGCCCAGATGAGTGTGGGGTGTAACAGCCTGCTTAGAATGAAATCGTGTTTCTTCATTAGGTGAAACAACACAGCAGAGGGAAAGGGATTTTAAAACAACAAAGGCCCACAGCATATTTTACCTCATTTAATCTTACAAGCTGTGTTTGATAGGCTTTTCTTTCCCCTTCTAGCTTACAAAGCTCCAATTCCCCTTCAGGGCTTTGTTCTGCTCTCCCCAGTCCCTGCTTGGAAGGCTCAGAGCAGCATCTGAAGGGGCCCACAAGGGAGCCAGAGAGGGACTGTTCATCAGGAACTGGAGTGCCAGGACAAGGAAGAATGGCTTGGATAGACAGAGGCCAGGCTTAGATGGGATATTGCGAAGAAATTCTTCCCTATGAGGGTGCTGAGGCCCTGGCACAGGGTGCCCAGAGAAGCTGTGGCTGCCCCTGGATCCCTGGAAGTGTCCAAGGCCAGGTTGGACAGGGAGCAACCTGGGACAGTGGAAGGTGTCATCTGAGTCTTAGAATCATGGAATATGCTGAGTTGGAAGGGATCATCAATCCAGCTCCTGGCCCAGCACAGACACCCCAACAATCCCACTCTGTGCATCCCTGGCAGCATTATCCAAACACTCCTGGAGCTCTGGCAGCCTTGGGGCTGTGCCCATTCCCTGGGGAGCCTGGGCAGTGCCCAGCACCCTCTGGGGGAAAAACCTTTTCCTGATATCCAACCCAAACTTCCCCTGAGATTTAGTCCCCTTTATCAATGTTAGGTTCTACTGAATTAGTTTCTGCTCACAAAGCTGGGAAAAGAAAACAAGCAGGGTATTTTCTCCCCTTACCTGACTGCACTTTTAACATCCCAAAACAGGGCAATCTGGCTGCACTGATGTTGCTGCTGAAAAGCAACAGAATTAGAAGGAATCAGGGGAATTATTCTGTAGGCTTGTGGAATGTCTGCAAACTCAAAACATTCTGTATGACTGTAATGTCTAAAAGAGTGAACTGTGCCTGTCTCTCCAGAGCCTGCACGGAAAGGAGCTCCAGGACTGGCAGACAGGGCTCTGAACTGAAAGCCACCTTTCTCTTGCTGAGCCTGAGGCTGCTGCTGCTCTCCAGTAGATGCCAGGATTATGGAAGAGCTCAGCAGAGCGCTGCTCTCCAGCAGTTCCTGCTATTTCCCAGCCATCCCTTACATTTCAGACGTTTGATGTTCACTTTGTGGGATAGAACACAGCGCTAATTAAGTCAGGATCCCGAGCAGTTTTGCATCTCCTGCAGTCATGAAGGGATGATCTGTCCCTCCTGAGGCTGCCAGTGCTGATCCAGAACAAAGAGCTGCGGCATTCCCACATCATCACAGGAACAAAGCCGGCCCCCGAAAGGCTGCACATGCTGAGTGCAGAGCACCAGCACAGCTCCGCCTGACCTGGGACAGCTCCCTCCAGCCCTCTGCTCCCGGGCAGCTTCTGTCACTCCTCCGTGCTCCGGGGCAGCAATTCTCCCTGATTATGCATGTGCAGGAGGCTTTGATCTCCGCGGCTGCATCCTGTACTGCAGCACGGAGAGCGTTTAATAACCAGAGCAAGAAGCCCATTAATAATGTTAAGCTTCTCAGTACGTGTGGACCTCCAGGACTCCTGCATTTCCCATCTGCTTCCTGGGACAGTTCCTGGCTCTGGGAGGGCACGAGGGTCACTTGCCTTGTTTGAAAAGTGCACATCCAACTGGATCAGCAGTGGATACAGCGACTGCTTTCCTGCTTTCCTGCTTTCCCTCAGGCAGGAGGAGGATGGGGGGTCAGGAGCAGGCTGAGGGGCAGCTGGCACTGTGCTGTGGTGCCATGCAAGCTGGGCACAATTCCCTGGAGACAGGGAAAAAGATCTGTCCGGCAGGGCAAGAACTGAATCATGGAATGGTTTGGGTTGGAAGGGACCTTAAAGCCCATCCAGTTCCTCCCCTGCCATGGGCAGGACACCTCCCACTAGCCCAGGTTGCTCCAATCCCCATGCAACCTGACTTTGGACATTCCAGGGACCCAGGGGCAACCACAGCTTCTCTGGGCACCCTGTGCCAGGGAAGGATTTCTTCCCAACATCCCGTCTAAATCTACTTCATCTTAAAGCCATTCCCCCTCATCCAGGCCTTTGTCCGCACTCTCTCCCCATGTCTCCTGTTGGCTCCCTCAGGCACCAGAAGGCCACCATTAGCTCACCCCAAAGCTCCTCTCCTCCAGGCTGAACAATCCCAGCTCTCAGCCTTTCCTCCCAGCAGAGCTGCTCCATCCCTCTGATCATCCTGGTGCCTCCTCTGGGCTCTCTCCAGCAGCTCCAGCTCCTTCCTGCGCTGGGAATTCCCCAGGGCTGGGGCAGCTCTGCATGTGGAGTGGGGAGAGAGGACTTTTCCTCACTTGTTTGAACTGAACACTGAGATTATCAGTTTTTATCTCAGATACTTTCAGGAGCTGCCCCTGGGCTGTTCCTGCTCCGCCTGCAGGCCTTGCTGAGGTGCTGTGAGCCCGAGGCTGCTTTGCCTCCTGAAGGGAATTCTGTGCTCCTTGTACTGCTGCTGTTGTAAGCGAGCCTGACACAGCTCATTTTCTCACTGTGCCTTTGTCTTTCCATTTTGGAGGATGTACTCTTCCTGACAGAATTTCCAATTCAGTTCATTTTCTCTGCCTGCAGTAGGAGGGGAGAAAAAGCTGGTTTGAGGGGCTGCTGCATGTATTATTAATTGTCCTGATTTCAAGGCAGTGGAGTCTTTTTCCGCCTGATATTCCCATTTTCTCCTAACTAATATTGGCTGCCGGTTTGAAAGGGGTTTGGCATTTGAAATTCTACGGATTTCTTTGTGCTGGTAGTGTGTTTAAAGCTGGAAAACGTGGTTCCCCTGCTTATCTGGAGCTAAAATGGCAGTGTGTTAGTCATCAGTCAATTGAACTGTGTTGTCGAGCAGTTGATTATTGCAGCTGCCTGTGTTTCCTGGGCTGGTTAAAACATCCCCCAGATGTGCTGTGTCAGAACCTGGCCACTAAACATCATTAATGCAGGAGCAGGAAGGGGCTTTGGCACACAGGTGAGCAGGCTTGGGTCATTCCCAGCCCTGGTGATCCTGTTAGGAGGCGAGCGTGGTCCTGGATAACAAGCAGGAATTCCTGCTGGGGCTGTGTGGTGCTGCATGAGGATTTTCAGGGCTGCCAGCTTGTGTTCCCACAGAGCTCAAGGCCCAGGTGGGATGGGTTTGTGATTCCAGCCCAGTTCCTGGTGAACACTGTGTCAGAGCAGGGAAAAAGCTGCATTTGCTATCCAGTGGAACACGATTCCAGCCATGTGTTGTTGAAGCTGCTTAGATAAAAGGGGCACTCAGCCCTAGGCAGGGGAAAATCTGCTGATGGTAGTCCTGGGGTCAAGGTGACCGTCCTGTTTCCAGTGGAGCTGCAGCTGAGAGAGGGGAACAACACATTTCCTAGAGGAATCAATTAACCTGTTAATGGGTCTTGGAGAGGGGCAGTGGGAGATCCCTCTGTGTTTGCTCCTGCTCCTCCTCTCCCTCCTCGAGGACTCTCATTTCCTATTTCCTCTATTTCCTATTGCCCTTCCCCAGGCATTTGCACTTGCAGCAGATCCTGGGCTCAAAGGCAGGACAGGGGTAAATCCCAGGCTGGAGTGATCAGAGAAGCAAGGGGGGAGCAGGGATTCTCCCCCACCAGAGCTCCATAAAGGATCGTTCTCTTGGCTGCTGTGGGCCCAGGGTAATGTTCACACTCCCCGTTATCTCCATCTTCATCCTACAGTTCTTTCTTGATCCCGTCCAGTTCCAAGTGTGAATTTTATTCCTGGTTTCCCTGAGCCCGGCCTCTTCCCTGCTGGAGCCCAGACAGACCCTCCCCAGGGAGCAGCTCTGCCCTGACCTTGCTTGCACCACTTCCAGCTGGCGTTTCCTCGGCTTTCCAGGCGCTATCCAAACAGGATTGGCCTCCTGTCCTGCCTGCTGGCCCCTGCCACTGCAGCCCCTCCGCTGCCATCCCGGCGTGTGCTGCAGAGCTGCCGGGGAATCCAGCCTGCTCCTGCTACAAAGGAAACATCTAAAGCCAGCCAGAGCATGTCCAATAGGATTTGTGGTTCTTCCAACCTCCCCATGTTATTGACTCCCCCTTTCAAGTGTGGCCAGGGCTTTATCTGCTGGTAATAGGGAGAATTAATAATTTCCTTTAAAAGAAAAAAAAATCGGCTTAAAAACCCCTCCACCCTTTTTATTTATTTTTTTACATAAAAAGGCAAGTAAAAGACATAACAAAGTTGTTAAAAGTTCAAAGGCAATGCTAATCCCTGTAATGTGGACTAATCAACTTTTATCCAGACAATCCCCTCGTATCTCTGGGGCCTTGCGTGGTGCAGGATTCCCACAGGCAAGTGCTGGGTTTTAACTCCTTTGGAGCTGCTTTCAAGCTTCCTGTCCCTCTTCCCAGAGCAGTGCTGCTGTGCTATCACTCAGGAACAGCCTGGCACCTTCCCGGACTCCGAACAGCTTCAAAGGTGCTGCAACTTCCCTGGAGAAGCTTTCAAAGAGATGTGGAAACAAAAAAGTTCTTTTCCCTTGGAGGGCTGAACCGTTCACCAGGGTGAATAAATGAGCAGAGCTGCTCCAGCTGTAGGAACTGCTGGGGATGGATAAAGTGGCATGGAATCCAGGCAGGACTTACAATAATTCCTTGGTATGATGCCTCTAGGAATGTGTCTTGGTTTGAAAGGACAGGTGTCTGCTAAGGAAGGCAGAAATGGAAAATGTAAACCCCCTCGCTCTGAATTATTATAATTTTGAAATGAAGGGGCTCTCAGGCAAAGATATGGGAATAGGAATAACAGTTCTTTACTAGGAAAATTATTTTAAACAATAGAAATAGAAATGGAATACTACAAAGAAACAGAAAACCCAAAACCACTGCCAGAGTCAGAGCAGGAGCTGGCCCCTGTGGGTCAGGGTGTTGGTGGCAGGGCCATTCCATGGTGGCTGCTCCTCCTGCAGTGACAGATGTGGTTCTGCTGCAGCTCAGATCCTGTACAAGGGGGGAGTTTTCCTCTGAAGGTCCAGGGCTGGTGTAGATGGGCCTGGTTTTCCTCTGGGAATGCAGTGGGAAAAGGCTGCCTGTGGTGTTCCAATCCTCAGATTCTATCCAGGCAGGAATGCTTGGCTCCTCCCCTGGGTGGAGCATCTCCCAAGGGGATGATGGAATTTTATCAGCCATGCAGTGAGGCTCAATGGCCCATGACCAGAAGATAATTAATAATTAATGGCCCATGAGCAGCAGATATCTCCTGGAGGGAGGATGGGTTGTGGAAGAGATGAAGAAAAGTGCCCAATGAACAGCAGATAGCGCCCACCTCTGACAGATGGGAATAGAACACACACCCCAGCCACATCTTGCAGCCCAGGGCAGAATGGCTTCTCCAGACTGGGAGATCTGTGGGCTCTAGGACACGTGGCCAGTGCTGTTGGCTCCGTTTGGTTTGTGCTCACCCGGATGCCTCCATCGGACCCTCCGTGTGCGGATTTTCGGGAAGGACAGAGCAGTTCCCCCAGCCAGGAATGTTTTCTTTGGCAAAGGTGCTGTTTGAGGAGCTCATCCCCGAACAAACACCCTCAGGGGCCTGTCATTGCCCACATCAAGGTTACTTTGCCTTGGTATCAAAGCTACAAGAAGCAGGATCCACCACCTTGAAAAGGAAGGGAGGAAAAGCATTTCAGCATTCCTGGATCTTGGAATATGGGGATTCACTGGGCTTGGAAGGGATTCTTTGGTGCTTTCAATGCCATATGAGTGCCCCTGGATGATTTGTGGACTGCACAAACCCTGCAGCTGCAGAGCTGAGACCAGGGGATGGGGATGGTGTGTTTTGGAAGGCGCAGCTGCCGAGACAGATGTGTTTGTGCTCCCAAAATCCCTGCCAGAGGAAGGCAGAGAGCCATGCTGGCTGAGGCCTAGGAACAGTTGTTACAATAAAACCCTCTGCTGTGTTTTCCACTTGGAGGGCAGGATGGAATTGAATTATTCCTTCCTGACAGGCGCTGCAGCTGCCCCGTTCTCACTGGCAGGGACAGACCCTGCTCTTGGGGTGGCTGTGTTTGTGTGACAAGTGACATCAGGCATTCCCAAAGGGCTTCCAAGATGTGTGCCCGATGCTGGGAATGAGGGAATAAACTTGGTGGTCTTTGTCCTGAGCTGGGGTGTAGCTGGGGGTGGTGGTTTTCACTGCCCAGAAACCTGCAGCTGCTCCAGAAAGACATTTTGGGTTGTGCTGTGGGTGAAGAGGGTGGTGGCTGAGGGGGTCTCCTGGAAACTTGGAGCATTAAGGCTTAATCCAGCCCTTTTTATCTTGGGATTCCTTCAGCCTGGAGAAGAAAAGGCTTTGGAAAACCCCCAGTACGTAAAGGGGGCTCATGAGAGAGCAGGAGAGGGACTTTTCATAAGGGCCTGGAGTGACAGGACAAGGGGGAATGGCCTTAATCTGCAGGAGGGTGGATTTAGGTTGGATCTGAGGGAGAATCACCCCAGCTGGTCAGAGCCTGGTGCCATAAACACCAAGGCTGTGGCTTTGGTCCCTGGCTGAGCCCTTCACTTGAGAGTTGGAGTCAATAACCTTGTGGGTCTGCTCCAACCCAGAACATTCTGTGATTCTCTGAATTCCTCCCTGTGAGGGTGGGCAGGCCCTGGCACAGGTTGCCCAGAGGAGCTGTGGCTGCCCCTGGATCCCTGGAAGTGTCCAAGGCCAGGTTGGACAGAGCTTGGAGAAACCTGGGATAGTGGAAAGTGTCCCTGCCCATGGCAAGAGTGCAACTGGACGGGCTTTAAGGTCCCTTCCAACCCAAACCATTCCATAATCAGCTGAGGTGCATCCCCAGGGTGCACTGATGGGAGCAGGATCCAGTTTCCCTCTCCTGCTGTGACCTGTGGAAACTGGGATCCACTGGTGCAAAAGCCCAGCTCATCCCTGGGGCTGGACCCCAGTGGGGTGGGGGCTCTTTGGATTGGGATTTGCCCTCAGTCAGCTCAAACCCAAATGGATGAAAGGATAAAATTTGGGCAGGGCAGGAAGAGAAGGGACAGGGCTGAGTCAGATCAGGGGAGCTGCCAGCAGCAAGTGGGTCACCCTCAAACAGCCCTTCCCAACTTTCAGCCAGACAGACATCAAACTTCAGATTTCCTGGTGCTTCCCCAAGCTGTGATAAAAATCCAGCCAGCTGTGAAGCAGCTTCCCTGGAAATCTGGTGCATATTGAGGAAGAAAAAGGAGCATTCTCCTTGAAAATTTAAGATATAAGAAAAGTCAAGATGACTTTCTGATTTAATCATTCCTGAAATATTTTTAAAGAGCTTTGAAAAACACTCAGTGTCTTTGTGGAGGTTTCTTCTTTTTTCTTTTTTTTTTCTTTTTTTTTTTAATGAGTAAATTGAATTCTTCTTTCCAAAATAATTTTAAAATTTCCTCTTTGAAGATATCTGGGCATTTTTTTGTAAAATGACTTCCAGTGCCTGGAGTGATTTCGGGGTTAACAGGTTAATTAAACGTTGGAGCAACTCACTGAGGTGTGAGCTGACTTCCTATCACTTGGCTTTGAAAATCAAGATGGGCTGTGGTGGTTTGGGAATCCCTGGGAATCCTGGGAGAGGTGGATTAAACAGGATTAATGTGGAGGCTGTGCTGTCTCTGGGAGCATTCCCAGAGGACATCCCTGGGTGCTTTTTATGCTTTTTAATTACCTCTCCTTACCTGAAGAGATTTTCCTCTTGGAGTTGGCGGTCAAAGCCCCACATGGATCTACCAGGGTGGAAGCAGGTGGGGTCGGGCTCTGCTCCCAAAAAACAAGGGTCAGGACAAGAGGACACAGCCTCAAGCTGTGCCAGGGGTGGTTTAGTTTGGATATTAGGGAACATTTCTTCATGGAAAGCATTGTCAAGCCCTGGAAGCAAGCAGTGATGGAGCCACCTTCCCTGGAAATGGTGGAGAATGTGTGGATGTGGCACTGGGTTTAGTGGTGGTGCTGGGCTGATCTTAAAGGTCTTTTTCAACATTAATGTTTCCATGATTCCATGATATCCTGCAATCCAGGGAGATTGGGTTGGGTGGGGATGGCCAGACCTCCATGCCCACACACACTCTGTGCTCACAGGTGAGGTGGAGCAAATATCTCCATTTCTTCCTGGCTGTGAATGACTCCAGTATTACCACATCTCTCATTGCATCTCCTTAACTAAATGGATTAATTCTTTTTGTCCTCTTCACAGGCTTAATTAGCAATCTGCAACACAAATTAAATCACTATCAAGTAATTCCAACTACCCCTTCAGAGATAGCCTTCAGCGAGCTCAGTAATCTGGTTAGCATTGGAATGAGCCCGTGTCCTACCCTGCAAACCCCAGTGTGAGCTGCTTTTTTTATCCACTGCTGGGAAGGCTTTGTCCTTCCTAATGAGGGCAGCAGCCACTCTCTGCTTGCTCTGCAGGCGTTTCAGCAGGCTTTGGGAGTTTGTGTCCGTGCTTAGGAAGGCAGCTGATCCATGGAGAGGGTTGGAATCCTAACAGAGAGTGGGAACAGGAGATAAACTTGTGTTTTCCCAGTTATGAACCAACTCAAGTGCAAAGTTCCCTTCATGCACCCAGAGGTGAACGTGGGGATATCCTGTATCACAGACACGTTTGTGGCTTAAATCCATGAACAACATTTCAGGAACTCTTGGGGACATTGGGAAAGCTGGATGAGCCTGTGATCCTCGAGACAGACAGCCAGGACCTCGCAGATTCCATCCCACTCTACCTCTGTTGCCTTCCTCTCCATGGTCAGCTAAACCTCCTTGTGGAAACACCATTCTGCCCTGGCATCATTTTATGGGGCTTGGACAAGGTCTCATAAAAATTCTGGGACCGTTCTGGCTGAAGATCTTTCCAGACCTCCAAAGGAGGAAGTGCTGAGGATCCCCTGGGGACATTTTGGTGCATTTTTGCTTTGGTTCTTTTCTAACAGCTTGGTGTCCCTGAGTGTGAGATGCAAGGGGATGATGGCTTCCTTCCTCTTCCTTCCTCCAGATCCTCCGGCTCTCTGCTGTTTGCTGCAGTCAGCATGGAAGCTGTTTGGATGTGGGTAATAAATGGATGTAGGTCATAATCCCCAGGGTCTTTATGCTCCCAATAATAGGAATAATCAACAGCATTTTTTTGCTCCTTCTCCCCAGTTCACAGAAAGAGGAGGAAGAGGAGGGGAATGGAGCTGAGGAATAGAAGTGGCCTTGACTATCCAGACTCAAAAGAGAATTTCTTGGTGCTCACACTTTTGGAAAGGAGGATTTGGAAGCAGATTCATGAGGTTCTGCAGAGATAAAGCAAAACTTGTCAAAGGGGTGTTGCTGCTTTTATGACAACACAAGAATCAACAGGGAAATGCCTTCCTGTGGTTGGAGGAAGACACTTTCCCACTGCCAAAATATTGAGTTTCTTCTCTATTTCCACATTAGTGATTTTACAGAGAGCTTGGGGGTTTGGAAGGAGCAGGGTTGGAGCAGCATTTTCCTCTGGCCAGAGCAAGTGCAAATCCTGAGGCTGTTATAAAGAGTTTCTGACAAAGATCTGGAGTGTGCCGTGAACATTGTTGCTCCTTGCCTCCCAGAGCTTGCATTTGATTTTTAAGGAGAAATAAAAGGTTGCTCAGAATTCATAGTTGTGCCCAGGGGTCAAAGCTGTCATGACAGGTTTCCCTGGTGGATTCTAGGAAGCGCAGGATTTGGGTTTTTTCCCTTCCTCCTTGAATTTAAATATGGAAATGCAACTTGAAAATGAACAGAAAATCCTTAAAGGTTTGTGCCTGGAAATCCTTGGAGGTTTGTGCCTGAACAGCCTGGTGTAGGGCAGAGCTGGTGGGAGAGGAGGATGGCCGAGTCCAGCAGGAAAACATCCTCTTCCTTCTTGGTCTTCAGCCAGGCCCTGGCTGAGCCCCACCCTCTGTGGAGCCCGGCGAGCTGATCCATTCCCGTTCCTTAAAAAGTCTCATCCCAGTCTCCCCTTCTTTCTCTTTTGGGGGGTAAATTGTACCTTTTCAGTTGTGTATCCCTGGCTGCTGTGCCGTGTCTACCCAGAGGTGGGAATGCTGGAGCTGAAATCTGGCAAATGTCTGGCAAAGAGAGGGCAGAGCAAAGCAGCTGCTGGTCCTCAGAACTGCAGCCTCAGTGCTGGACATGATCTCTGGGAAACTGGGAGGGCTTTACACACGGGATCTGCCTTTTCTTAGCACTTATCCCGATGTGAGAGAATCCCAGGATCACTGAGGTTGGAAAAGATGTCCAGGATTATCAAATCCAGCCTGTGACCGATCCCCACCTTGTCACCAGCCCACGGCACTGTCCATGTCCAGGACATCTCCAGGAATGGAGACTCCACACCTCCCTAGGCAGCTCCTGCCAATGCCTGACCACCCTTTCCATGGAGAAATTCATCCTGATGTCCAACCTGAACCTCCCCTGGCACAGCTTGAGGCCGTTTCCCCTTGGGTCCGTGTTCCCTGGGAGCAGAGCCTGACCACCCCTGGATGTCCCCTCCTGTCAGGGAGTTGTGCAGAGCCACAAGGCCCCCCCTGAGCCTCCTTTTCTCCAGGCTCAGCCCCTTTCCCAGCTCCCTCAGCCTCTCCTGGTGCTCCAGCCCCTTCCCCAGCTCCGTTCCCTTCCCTGGACATGCTCCAGCCCCTCGGTGTCCTTCCTGAATTGAGGGGCTGGAACTGGACACTGCTCCCTTTGTGGGTTTTCTGGAAACCTCAGAAGAGAGGGCAAGGGAAATGCTGTGTCTAGGGTTGCCTTTGCACTCTAAATCCTTTCTTTCCCACGGAATAAAGAGGAAAAAGAGCTCCTACCAAGTGATTGTATAAGGGACTGGAAGTAGAAATTGGTGAGAGAATTTAATCTGGGAATAGACAGGAGGTAGAGGCTTCTGCTAATTGCCTCTTCACAGATTTTGCTGAAAACACTACGAAGAGAATATCCATGGGAAGAGACTTCAGAGGGATCTAAAGATAAGATCCCAGCAGAGAAGGCGGCAGTGGAACAAGAGGGCAGCCTTAAATAAAGGAATTACTGGCACAGGTTAGAAAGCAGCCATGAGTTAAACAAAAAAAGAACAACCAATTTTCAGTGTGGCTGTAGAAGAGGAGAGAATCTGGAAGCTTGGGCCAGGCTTTTAAAAATATGATCCAGAATTAGAGGGGAGGAAAAGATGGAATAAATAGTAGTTGCCCACAGTTATTTAGTGAAATTTATTTAGTTGTGTAGTTCAAGCTGTGAAAAGCTGGGAATGGCTCTATCCAGGCAGGTGAGCAGTGGCAGATGAAATTAAATGTTGACAAATGCAAGTTAATGCGCATTGGAAGGCAAAATCCAACCTCCTCATCCACATTGCTGCATTTTAAATTAACTGGAACCACTCAGGGGAAAGGCCCAGGGGTTATTGTGAGCAGCTCAATGAAAACATCTGTTACCTCAACAGCAGCAGGCAGCAAAGCAAACACAACACTGCCCGTACAAGGGACATTTCAGATTGTCATTGGTGTTATGGTAATGTGGCAGGGCACGGGGACCGCCCGCCAGCTTCTGGGAGCAGGGAGAGGAAAGGCATCCAGGAACCTCTCATCCTGAGCAGCACCTGTGGATTGAGGATATTCTCCCCTCAGGCAGCCTTCAATATCAAGGAAGGGGAGCCCAGAGCTCCAGCTGTTTGTGGGGTGTGGGTTTCCTGGGCAGAGTGATGGACAAATCTCCCCACCACTGCACACAGCGCCCCAACCATGCCCATGGCCAAAAGCTCCTAGATTTTTGTGGGGGGATCCCTTTTTATTGGCTCCAAGTCCCAGAAAATCCTGGGGTGGCCTTGCAGTTAATGTGCTCGTGGCTGGGGCTTCCCACAGTGGTTGGCTGAGGAAGGTGTTTAATCCCTCTGTGTTTAATCCTTTGGTTTTGATCCAGAGGGGTTTAATCCCTCTGTGTTTGACCCAGAGGGGTTTAATCCCTTGGTGTTTGATCCAGAGGGTTTTAATCCCTCTGGGTTTGACCCTTGGTGCTTCTTCCACTGCTGCCCCGACTGCTCAAATCCCTTTTCCTGCACAGAGTATGGACAAGGCTCAGCTTTTTGGGTCTCCAGCTTCCTCCAGAACAAAGTCCTGGGGTTTCTTATCTCCAGTAGATCCTTTCCCTAGATGAGGTTAGCACATGTCTTCCTTCCCTCACTCCTTCCTCTACCCAAAGTGTCATCGGCCCCATCCCAGGACCCCCCTGTGCTGGGCTGATCCCCCAGTGTGGGCAGCAGGAAAGGGATTGGGATTCTGCCCCTCTGCCCTGCTCAGGTGAGACCCCACCTGCAGAGCTGCCCCAGCCCTGGGCCCAGCACAGGAAGGAGCTGGAGCTGCTGGAGAGAGCCCAGAGGAGGCACCAGGATGATCAGAGGGATGGAGCAGCTCTGCTGGGAGGAAAGGCTGAGAGCTGGGATTGTTCAGCCTGGAGAAGAGAAGCTCCAGGTAACCTAAATGTGGCCTTGCAGGGCCTGAAGGAGCCGACAAGAAACATGGAGACAGAATATTGACAAGGGCCTGGGGTGACAGCAAAAAGGGGAATGGCTTCAAACTGACTGAAAGCTGGGTTAGATGGGATATTGGGAATGAGTTCTTGGCTGTGAGGGTGGGGAGGCCCTGGCACAGGGTGCCCACAGAAGCTATGGCTCCCCTGGATCCCTGGAAGTGCCCAAGGCCAGGCTGGACAGGGCTTGGAGCAGCCTGGGATCACGGAAGGTGTCCCTGCCCATGGCAGAGAGGGGGTGGGACTGGAGGAGGTTTCAGGTCCTTCCATCCCAAACCACCCTGGGATTCTAGGAAAGGGCTGCAGCACAAGCTCGGGGTGGATTCATTCCCTGCTCCAGGCAGCCCTTGGTATGCAAACACTGCCCTGGGCTTAGTGCTTGTCCTTGACACAAAGAAATTCAGAGTTATACCTGTTGTGCTCTGCCTATGGCTTTAGTATAAAACACAGCTCTTGCTTTGATGACTTTGTTTAAATTTGCCCCAAGCTATGTCCTAAGCTTAGTTTAGTATTTTCAAATTAGCATATATTTTTATAGAGGTTATAAATATTTAACCTGCTGACCAACATTACCAGCAGCCCTCCAGCTTTTGTGATGGAAAGGAATTACAATGTGAAGTAAAAGTATGGACTGTGGAAGGATGGCTCCATCAGTATTCCTCTATCCAAAACACTCCCTCCAACTTGATACTGGAGGGAAGAATAAAATCAAACTCACTGATTATCATTTAGGCCAAATTTATTTCATGCATTTGGAGGAAGGAGCTCTATTAATCAGCTCTATTTCCTGGCTCCTGTGGATGTACTGAGCTCAGGGAAAAACACAAATAAATACATATATGCAGCAGCATCAATAGATAGATGTTAAATCAGCATTAAAATCTTCCTGTCGTCTGCTCCATTACTCCTGTGATAGGTGGGGAGATAAAAACCCTCAAGGTGAAATTTTTCCAATGTGATTTTCCCCATTTCTTGCTAATTTCACAATATCTGCACCCACAGAGAAACGGGGCTGTGGAGATGTGGAAGGGAATTAAAATTTCAGGCTTGCGTGGTAGCAGCAGCCAATGGGAATTTACTGGGAGGTTAAAGGAGAGGACAAGAGGCAAAGTGGGAAAAATCCTTTTAAAATCTAAGTGTGGAACACGTTGCCTGGTGCACTTTACTGCACATAAATTAAGGCAGTAATTTGAGGAGCTGAAAGCTCCACTTTAACACTTGTGCTTTCTGGTGGCCCCCGAGTCCCTCTGTGGAGCTGCAACTTCCTTATGTACAGCCCAGGGGACATTATTCCTGGTGTTATCTCCTGTGAGGGGACATTATTCCTGGTGTTATCTCCTGTGAGGGGACATTATTCCTGGCATTGTCTCCTGTGAGAGGACATTATTCCTGGCGTTATCCTTGGAGCTGACACCGTTCCCACGGATGTCCCAGTGCTGTTTGGGTTCTCCAGTGGGAAGGGCAGATCTGCACTGCAACCACTTCTGTGGCTTTTCTGCCCATTTGCCACTAAAATGGCTTTGTCTTTGTTGGGAAAAAGTGTATTCACTGGATCTAATTCCTGCTTTTCTCCAGGTTAACTCAGCATTCCTGTTAGGATGGATGCTGTGGCTGGGCCAGCTGAGGATTGGGTATCCATGAACTATTTCCTAGGGAAAAGAAAAGGAACAGCTTTTTGCATAGCTGCACACTGATTTTCAAGATATACAGATATTTTTTACTTACTGTGGAGAGTTTTTTGTTAGTTCCCTGAAGAATCTTTCCCACTCTCCCTCCCCTTTTTTGTGCACAAGATAAAAGTCTGAATAAGGCTCAGACTAAGGAGGAGGCAGCATTTATTTCTCTTCTGAGGAGGCTGAAATGTCCAGGTTAAACAAATAGGTTTTGTACTTTCATTCGGGGGAAATTTTAGGTCACAAAGAGGCCGGGGAACTCCTGTTAATTGAAAACAGTATGTCATGTTCTTTGTTGGGAAAAATCCCCCTGGTTGAGGCGGGAATGCTGGAGAGATCAGCAGCATGTCCTGGTGCTGTTCTGAGGTCTCATTGCACAGAACTGGCCTCTCTTTGTTTTTAGCACTTCATTTCCACGGAGATGACAGCTCCCAGCTTGCTTCCTAAAATAGGGAATGTCCCAGCAGCTGGAATGAGGGAGAGCAAGTGTGGAGAACTCTTGGGGCATTAGCTCCCACCAAGGAGGAGGCCTAGGAAGTGAGGAGCTTGGAAACCCTGGGAGGATTGTCTGGGAGAGCTGAGGCAGCACAGCCAAGGTTCAAATCCAAGCCCAATTCTGGTTGTCTTCCTCTGGAATAACCTGTGCCCAAGGACAGCAGGCAAGGGCTGTCCCAGGGATATTGCCCACCTAGCAGGAATCTCCTGGCTCCTACATCCCACCTCTGGAGCAGGTGGGTCCAGCTCTAACCTTCCTCCCAAGATGTCAACATGAAACGTCTGCGAGGCCCCAGGCTGGAACGTGAGTGGAGTGATGGGATCATGGAGTGACAGGGAATGGCTTCCCTCTGCCAGAGGGCAGGGATAGGAGGGATATTGGGAAGAAATTCCTCCTTGTGAGGGAGGTGAGGCCTTGGCATAGGGTGCCCAGAGCAGCTGTGGCTGCTCCATCCCTGGAAGTGTCCAAGGTTGGACAGGGCTTGGAGCAACCTGAGCTAGTGGAAGGTGTCTCTGCCCATGGCAGGGGGTGGAGTGGATGAACTTTAAGGTCCCTTCTAATCCAAACCATTCCATGACTCTGTGATCCCAGGAACATCAGAAGAAGGATGGGAAATCCCATTGACCACAGGGAGGTGCAGAGTGGCCAATCCCTGATTTTCCGATTTCCCTCAGTATCCTGCAGTGTTTGTTTGCTTTCCAAGCCCCAGCTGTTGGAGTCAGGGGATCACATGAGAACATCAGGGCTCCTCTCTTGAACAAACAAATGCAGCAGACTTTACCAGAGGGAAAACATGAAAGTGCAAATCCCAGGAGCTACAAACCCTCTGGAAGACAAAAGCCGCAACATTTATTAATTTGTTGAATAACCTGTTGGGGCCTGACTTGATTCTCAAACAAATGGAATTAGAATATCAATAGCAGAACGTTGGGTTCCTAAAATATTCAGAAGCAGCTTCCTTTTATGTAGTGCCTTTCATGAGAGCTGCTTCATGAGGTGCTTTGCTGTGCTAAATAATAAATAACAACACACACACACACACAAATTAACAGCTGTGGCCAAGGCAGGAAAAGATCTATTTCCAGCTGACATTAGAGAAATGGGGAAGCAATGAGGCAGGCAGATACAAGGGAGGTTGGATCTGGGTCAGCTGCTTGATTTTGACCTTGGTGATTATTGGTCATTGGAGATAAAATATAGCAAGTGCTTCTGGAGCCTTCTCTGGGTGCTTGGAATTGCAGGAAGCAAAAATACGGAGTAAGAAGGACCCGCTGGATTCTGAGCAGGGAAGGGGGAACAGGGGAAAGTTTTACCGTGGTTTGCATCAAGGTAGGTTCAATGGGATTCTTTGTATCCCTCTTCTGGTGGTCCTGGGATCACAGAATCATGGAATGCTTTGGGTTGGAACGGATCTTAAATCTCCTCCTTTCCACCCCCTGCCATGGGCAGAGACACCTTCTGCTATCACAGGTGGCTCCTGTACAAGCACTTACACATTCCTTATAATTCCTGGGATTTATGCTAATGCCAGAAAACCTTAATGCTAAAGCCAGAAAAATGTCCTAGAGCTGATGAAAACCAAACCAGGGATTAAGGCAGCCAGAACTCAGGTGCACAAATGTTCCCCTTGAATGAAAGGACCAGGAAATGTTTCCTACCCAGGTGACTCTCCAGCAATTCCTACATAGCAATTTTCCCAGTTTCTTTTCCACACCTGTTGCTTTTGGTGCTCAGTGCCAATTCCTTAGCAATAGATATGTGCTTGCATGGAATTCAGTCCCTCTATTGAATTCATGCTACTTGCTGAGAGAGTCTTGGAAAGTCCTTTCAGCCTCAGCACTAAATGTCTGGCGTCCTGTGGGGCTAGAAAGTGATCCCTTGTTGAAGGTGTTGGAGTCCAGGGCACAGAGGATGTTCTCTGACTATTCTGAGAAGCCCTGACCCTCAGCAGAACACTGGAGAAAGGTTCCAAGACTGTGGGATGAATTAGAATCTACAAGTGTGTGAATTAGGTAGTGGTAGATAGCAATGTAGTTTATCACAGGGTGAAAATGTTAGAGTTTTGGGATTTTAGTATGAGAGTAAATAGGAGGCAAGATGGAGGATTTTTGGTGTTGTCTCATCTCCTTCTTATTTCTTCATCTACTCCATTTCCTGCAGTGTTGGTGGCACAAAGTTACTGGTTAGAGAAAGCCGCAGCGTAGGTGTTACGTGAATAGATTAATAAGAGTTATTGGTAGAAAAGTAGAAACAAAGTACATTTTAAGAGTTAATTGGGTGAAATAGCTTTAAAAGACCTTGAGTCTGTGTGTCTTGGGACCATTTTGTGCCTTGCTTCTGGTGTGCTAAGCCTGGTGCACTAGTCTGCTGATAAGAGAAAAATAAACAATAGACCAAAGACTGAAAAACCAAGAGTCTCGTCCGTCTTCCATTCCTGGCCCAGAACCTGGAGCAGGAGGCAGCTGGAGCTTCCCAGGTGCTTGGGTTGATGTCAGCTGAGGTGGCTTTGTGGCACTGTAAGAGCAGCAGTTTCATGGCAAGTTGAGATAAATGATGGATTGAAGCAGTAGTTGTGTATGTGGTGAGCTCCAGAAGCTCCCCAAGGCAGCAGATTTATCCCTTATTTTCCTGCCTGTGAACAGGGAATAGCAGCCATTCCCTACTCTGAGGGATATTGGGACATTTGATATATAATATATATATATGATATAGGTGGGAAGCTGAAGTTAAGCAGCTAAAGCTGGAAAATACAAGAGCAACTGGATATGAGTGAGGAGTTGCAGATGGGAAAGTTTCTCCTTTCTTTCACAGGGATCCTCATTGTGTCGCTGAGGAAACCTCTTGATTTTGCCTTTGGAATTGGGGTTTCTTGGAATTCAAACCCCTCATGTGTGGATGGAAGTGAAACAAATCCTGGGCAAGTGCTGCAGGTTACAGCAGTATTCCAGAAATCATGTTGGGTTTGTTCTAAAATACAGATGTTCAATATTTTAAAAGAAAATCATCTGATCAATCTGAGAGAACTTGTTCCTACCTCTGGCTGGTTCCCTCCTCACAAAGGCCACTTCTGCTTTTTGGATGAAAACCTGGTGGATCTGTGCCTTTGGGATGTAGCTTTGGCTTGGTTCTTTAGGCAGGAACTCTGGAGGCCTTAAATATCTTCATTTCTCTTTCCCTGAGGGTTCCCATTAATGGGTCACGTTTTTTCCAGTTCAGAGTGGAACCACAGACATTAACAGCCCTTTCCCTGCTAATCATATCCTGTGGAGGACTCTGGGACCTGCTTTCCAAGGGAATCAACAGCTGTGAGCACACAGAACAGGAGAAAATTAACATTTGTGGGCACACAGACTTTGTAGAAATGCAACAAAACACCTGACCAAAATATTGGCTGTAAATCTTCCTCATTCATTATCCTATTTTGTCGAGTTTATCGTGTTATCTGCTCAGTGGGAGTATTATTCCAATTAAATGTGCTTCCTGGCAATTGCTCGCAGCATTTAAGTCTTTAGGTGCTTTCGGTGGTGCTTGAGGAATTGCTGTTTCTGCTCTAACACTGGGCTAATTCTCCACAGAAGTTGTCCCTCTGGTTTATGGATAGGCCCTTAGGAACAGACTCCTGGGGATGGGGATGCTGCAGTCCCAGACTTTCATCCCTTGGGCACTGGCAGCAGGGAGTGCTCAGGGACAGAGCCAGCTCCAGGGATCTGTTCCTGTCCTGGGGAGTGACCACCCCCCATTCCCTGTTCTGGAGGGGAGACAGAAACCCTTATCCTTCCTGACAACAAAGCAACAGCGATTCCTCTCTCCCAGGGACAGGCAAAAGACCCAAATCATGGTCACAGGACGCTGCTCAAAAACCCACCAGAGAAAAGTGATGGTGGCTGTGTGACCCCTCAGAGTCCTGCTGACCCTTCATCCCTTTGAGACCCACAGGACCCCAAGCCCGGGATGAGCTCCTGTGAATGTCTCTAGGGATATATTTTACACGTGAGATGCCCTGGAACGCTCACATCCTTGTGGAATCCAGCTCATCTTAGCATAATTCCCACTGGCACCTGCCTGTCCCCTCCCTCCGGGAGTGTTCCTGTCCTCTGAGCTCTGATGGAGATTTAGTCCTGCAAAGGAGGGCACAGGATCCCTGCAGAGGGACAGGTAGGTGCTGCTTCATCCCAAATCCTGGATGCATGCTTGGAAGGCAGCCCTGGGTTCACATTTAGCCCACCGTACCTTTCCCGATGCCGCCTCTGGGATGTTTGCTGCCTTCAGGCCAGCCTGTGCTCCATCCCCTGCTTGGAAAAGCACAGTCCTGGCTCCCAGCCCCACGTGCAAAGTGCCTCTCGGGCAGGAATTGCTAAGTGAGGAAAAGCTGCTTGTATGCTGTAGGGTTAGAGGATCAGGTCTCTGATGGCCAATTTCATTGCAAACAAAGGCTTTGTTTTTGCCTTATCTCTCCTCAAACCCATGAGCACCCGTAAGAGGCAGTGCCAACAAAAACCTGCTGCCTGAACACAGCTCGGGGTGGGGGGAAAAGGCTCCACCAGCTAAGTGACTTCATTATCAAATACCTGGAAACCTTTTCGAGTTGTTTAAAGCAAGCTCTGGTCTCGGTCTTTGGTGAAACAATCACCGTGAAGAACTCGCTCCTTGGGCTGCTTGGAATTGTTCTGCCCGGCTGAGTGATCCGATTTGATGAAAAGCTTGGAGTTCTCCGTCTTTATTTCTCTGCTCTGTCTCCTTTCTCATTGCCAGGAGGTTTGGATCTCCCCCCTGCCCTGCAGGGCTGTAATCCCCCGCGGGGATTATCCTGTCGGTGTGTTCACAGCTGTGTGTTTGCTCGGAGCAGGCGCCTCCTGCTCTCGCACAATTGTGGAGTTTCGCTCGAGTGGAACAACCAATAACCAAAATACGCAGTTCTCGCCTCCTTCAGTTGCCTTCTGAGGTGACAGAGAGCAAACTGAGCCCCTTTTCCTGCAAACCAGGACGTTTAGAGGGACTAAACTTGGATTTCATCTGGCATCGCATGCAGATGAATAACCCTTGAGCAGAACAGGGCAAGGCTTTGCTTGCCCTGTGGCTTCTGGCCAGCGGAAGGGAAGGGCAGTGCAGTGCCCAGGGCTCTCTGCTGGGCTGGCTTTGTCCTCCTCCTCTGCAGAACCACTTGCTACCTTCTGCTTTGCTTCCTGAGTGGAATGGAGTTGGAATTCCATGGGATTGGGATTGTTGGCAATCCTGCTGCTCCTGGGACTGCAAGGAGGAGCTCCCTGGAGTGACTGAGCAGGCTTGGGAAGAGCTGTGGATGTACTCCAAGTCTTCCTTCTCTAGAGCTTCAGTGCACAAGAGGCGCCTCTGTGTGAACTGCCCTTCCTCTCACCCCCGAGCCCTGGGCTGGCTTTGCCTGACTGATCATGGAATCTCCTGAGCTGGATCAGACCCACAGGATCATCCAGTCCAGCTCCTGGCCCTGCACTGACACCCCAACAGTCCCAGCCTGTGCATCCCTGAGAGCATTGTCCAAATGCTCCTGGAGCTCTGGCAGCCTTGGGGCTGTGCCCATTCCCTGGGGAGCCTGGGCAGTGCCCCAGCACCCTCTGGGGGAAAAACCTTTTCCTGATATCCAACCTAATCTGCTCAAGCGTTCCCTGGATGCTGTCCCTGGTCCCAGAGAGCAGAGATTGGAGCTGCCCCTCCGCAGGAAGCTGCAGACAGCTGTCCGTGCAGGTGGATGGACAATTCCAGCAGGAATGCAGAGCGGGATGGCCCAGCCCTGCCCAGCAGCTGGAGAGGGGCAGCTCTAGAGCCACGCTCTGCGAGACAATAAACATCAGGTGAGACATAAAGAACAGCAATTTGGCTGTTGTGCTCGCTGGCTTCAGAAGGAAAATGAGCCCTTTGGGGCACAGAAGGGCAGCACTTCCCTCTTCCTCTGCTGCCTGGGATGAGGAGAGGAGGAGGGAAGCTCCTCCTGGGGCAGGGAAGAGCCGCCGGGGCCGCAGGCTGGTGCTGGGGGTCTGGAGGGCACCAGTTGTGCCCAGTCCAGCCTCTCCTGAGGATGTGACCCCTGCAGGAGGGCACAAAGGGCCTCAGCAGCGAGATCTGTGTGAGGCAAACACAGCAACACAGCAGGGCTCTGGTTCCTTGGATTGCTGTTGGATGCCCTTCGGCTCCGAGGGCTGGCTGGGGCTTGGGAGGGGAGAGGTGCAAGCTGTGTTCCAGTGATAGTGTTTTAATTTCTTCCTCTTCCGTGCCTGGTTTACACTTACATAGTTTAATTTTAAAGTCTCCCCAGTTTTTTTTTTTCCTCTCCTTTTTTTTTTTTTTTATTTTGTACAAGGTGAATGTCGAGCAGTAATGTAATGAAAAGTTGACAGGCACAGATCTTTTTTAATAACTCTTATGTTGTGTAGCCTAAATTGGTTTAACCATAGCTGAGCTGAATAATAAGCAGAAGGGAATTCATCTCATGAGCCACGGATATTTTGTAAGTCTCCTTTGGAAAGGGTTCAGAGCTCTGGCTCTCATTCCAGAAGGGTGGGATTGTGGTTTGTTGTGTGCTTTTGGTCACCAGAGAGCTGGGAATGGCAGGGATGGGACCCATCATCCTCAAGTGGAATTGAGGGAGAAAACAAATCCATCCCTCTCCAGGAGAGCCCATTCCTCACGTGCTGCACAGTGCAGCCTGGAGTGGGATTTTGGGAAGTGCTGAAGGCCCAGCAGCTCCCCAGCCCTTCTCCCAGCACCCATCACAGGAAGCTGTGATGTAACCCGGTGTGGGAGAGGCTCTGGGGACGGCAAAGGGAGAGGAGAGGAGCCTGGAATGTGCAGCCAGGTGGGAATGCAAAGCAGAGCTGCTCAGAGGTGTGATGGGGCTGAGGGCCCCCGGAGGTTTTGGGGTGCTGCCGATCCTGGATGGAGAAGGGGAACTGTGGAGTGCTTGGCTGTGAGAAGGCTGCCTCTGGTTTGCCTGGCCATGGGGAAGAGGCTTCCAGGGCACCAGAGGGCTGGAGGTGGAGGTGGAGGGAAAAAACCTGCCAGTCCTTGGGTGAGAGCTGGCAAATGGTTTCTGCAGTCAGTGCAGGGCACACAAATCCCCCGTTACCCCAGGGTGAAAAGCCAATTTTACAGCTCTTCCCATCTTCTGTCTCCAGGTGTTCCCTCTTTTCTTTTTCCACATCCTCACTGCTCATACCATTCATCTTCCCTTCAATCTTGTTTTTTCAGGGATGACTTTGTTGTTTTTCTCACTTTTGGCTCTCTCTTCCCAATGTTCTGCATGCATTGACTCCATTCTCTCTCTGTCATCGTGACAGCAACAACACAGTGCGGCATCCTCCTGATGTCCCACTGCAAGCCAAACAGGCGTGCAACAACTTCTTCTGGGGCCCAGGAAAGGTGTGTGGGGACTGTCACCGACCTGAAACACTCAGTCTCTGCTCCAAGGATGCCCACATGGAGGAGATTGCTCTCTGCCTGTGATTTCCCAGTGATTTTCAGCCTGGGATACAGAAAGGTTCCAGTGAAATGCAAAAAAAGGGAACTCCTGTGATGAAAAGTGTGATAAATTTGACCTATCAAGGATGGGGACTTGAAATCACAGAACCACAGGATCATTAAGGTTGGAAAGTACTTCCAGGATCATCGAGTCCAGCCTGTGACTGATCTCCACCTTGTCACCCAGCCCAGAGCACTGAGTGCCATGTCCAGGCATTCCTTGGACANGTCATGAGATGCCCAAAATTGGACACAGCGCCCAAGGCATGGTCTCACGTGCTTGGATTTAGGCAGCTGGGGACAGATCTTTATTTTATCTGCTCTCTGCAGGTGTTTTCTTGCACACCCTCCAATAACATGGCCACACATTATTTATTCTGCACCTTGCTCAGTGCTTGCAATGAGAGAGGCTTAGAAGCCTTCCTTGTACCAACTGCTGTTGTAAAATAAAGCTTGAACTAAAGCAATTTTTTTTTCCATGTGAAATTGTATTGATGTCCAAAATACCTTTAATCCTGGCAGCACAGGCCTCTTACCATGACCATTCCTCATTGCTCCCTGGCTGGGGGGTTGATTTTCCTTTGAATTGGAAGGAATTTCGCACTAAGGAGTTTGAAACAAAGAGGGTTGATCTAAAAATGAGACCTTTCACTTGACCCTGAGCAGTTCTCTCATTCAGAAAACAACTCCAGCTCTGCGCCTTTCTCATTCCATTTGGATAAAAAAGTTGAAATGGAGAGTTCATTTCATCCTACAGCAGCTCAGGATTTGGGATGGATTTGGGGATGTATGATCCCTGCACTGTGCAGGATCAGGGTGAGGGTGGTGCAGAGCACAGAGCAGAGGTGCCAGGGCCAGGCTGGAGCAGCCTCCCTGGGTTAAGGCATGGGAAGATGGGAATCTCTATCCGTGCATCCTCTGTGGTGCAGGGCAAGGAGCTGCAGGATCCTCACCTTGGGAATGCAGATCCAGGGCTGATGTGAGGAACTGCAGATAACTCAACAGAAGTTTACAGGAGGTTTGACTCAGTGCAGGCAGGGCTGAAGGATGATAAATGCTCTGAGTTCGTCAGCCTTGGTGACACCTGGAATAGCAAAAAACTGTTTAGTATATTCAGGAGCTTGAGCTTTAATCTCTGACTCCTCAGCTTCTCATTTTTATATGTGACATTGCTGGGAAATTAATTTATATATAAAATCATTTCTATCTGAAATCATTTATACAGGATGTGCTGAGAAATGAAATATTTTCAACTACATTGTTCACAAAAGTTGAGCCACATTGAAGAGGAAACGAGCAGTTCTCTGTTGAGACAGGGTTTGGGTGTTGTATAGTAAATAATAATTAGGGTGATAAAAGTCTGCAGTGAACAATTATCCATTCCACAAACAAGGCAGGTGTTTGAGGGGGAAAAATAGGAGACAATTGGGTAATGAGGCTGTAGCACAATGTGTGAGCACAATGCAATTTGCACAGACAATTTAAGCCTGGCACGGGCCGTTCTTGGAGCACCTGACATGGAAACCTGGATATGTCCTGGACATGATTTTTGATGTAACACTACATTAACAATTATGAATCTTTCTGTGCAGAATGACTCAGTGCTGCTGGCTGAACTCAGGCCCTGGAACAACCTGAGCTGTGGGAGAAACAAAACAGAGAAGGTGAATATTTGGTGTTTAGCTCCAGTTTGGCCACTCTGTTATGGCTGCCCTGAGTGAGGGGAGACGTGGCCGCTGCATGTTTGTTATTCCACCCTTTCCCTTCGCTCCAGCTCACTGAAAACCCAGCCCTGCAAGAGGGGGGATTTGCTGCTTTGCAGGCAGCTCATTCCTGCTGCTCAGCTGAGTTAAGGAGCATCCTGCCAGCCCTCCCAGCACTGATGGGGATTTGCTGGTGATCCTGGGATGCTGAGGCTGATTCCCAGCCCTGCCACGGTGCTTGTGGGGTGGAGGGAAGGCAGCAGGAACCACATCCCTGCTCCCAGCGTGCTGTGCTGGGTGTGTGGGCAGCCTGTCCCCCCTTCCCATGGTTTCTGTGTCCCTGCAGCAGGGATTGTGCTGCTCCAGCCCAGCTCCCTCGCCGGGTGAAAATGTTTCATCTCAGACAAACACTTGTCTCATTATCGGCCTGCGCTGGCTCTGCACTATCTGCTCACTGCCTGGCTTGGAGACACCTGTTCTGTGTCCAAGCATTTGAGAGAAAAAACTCTCCAAAGCTGTCAACAGACATGAAAAGGCTCCCTGTTTCCATGGAAACGTGCTCTGCTGAGCCCCGAGGATAATGAACTGCTCCCCGTCTGCGGAAACACCGTCCACTGCTGCTGGGAGAGCTGGGGGAGCTGCTCCTGGGGCTGCTCTGGAGATGCAGGTGATGTCCTGAGGGACATTCCCAAAGGGGATGCTGTGCCTTGGCAGTGCCCATGGAGGGGGGGGATGTGGGACCTGTGCTGGAGGAGCTGGGAGCAAACACCGGCTGCTCCCGCGCTCATTCCCTCTGGAGCTCAGCTCCTCCAGCCTCTCACCAGGGCTCTGTGGCAGGATGGAAGAGTGTGGGATAAAACAGTGGCACTACAGGGGCTGCTAAAATCAGCCTGGGCAGGAATGCTTAGTCCTGGGATCTACGTCTCTTTTCAGTGGGAAAGTATTGGAAGAGTTCTTGTGCTGTGACTTCAAGAGTGCGTCACAGAATCCCAGAATGGTTTGGGCTGGCAGGGACCCTAAAGCCCATCCAGTCCCACCCCCTGCTATGGCAGGGACACCTTCCACTATCCCAGGTTGCTCCAAGCCCCATCCAGCCTGGCCTTGGACACTTCTAGGGATCCCACAGCTTCTCTGGGCACCCTGTGCCAGGGCCTCCCCACCCTCACAGGGAGGAATTCCTTCCCAATATCCCATCTATCTCTGCCATCTTTCACTTTGATCATGCCTACTCTGAGCCTGCTGTGCCCACCTTTTCCTTCTTACAGTCATGGAATAATTAAGGTTGGAAAAGCCCTCTCAGATCAACAAGTCTAACCATCAGCCCAGCACCACCTCCATGTTCACCACTAACCCATGTGGTGCCACATTTCCACCTTTTTTTTAACATTTCCAAGGATGGCGACTCCACCACTGCCCTGGACAGCTGTGCAAGTGCTTTACAAGCCTTTCCATATAAAAAATTTTCATAATATCTAATTTAAATCTCCTGTGGCACAACTGATGGAGGTCCAGAGAGTTAGAAACTTGAACTGGGATAACTGGGAGAAAGAAAGGACAGGATCAACAGATCCCTGATAAGTGGGACAGGATGTCCTTCATAAAGGGCAGGCACCGGGCTCCACAAACGTCTTCAGGAATCCTTGAAGGCATCACAGGGTGTGTAGACAAGGTAAATCCAGCAGACAAAAATCCACTTAGATTTCTGGAAGGCTTTTGATCACTTTCCTCAGTTGAGCAGCTTAAGGATACTAAGCCCCTGTGGGCTATGAGGAAAGGTTATCCCATGGATAAGTGCTTTAAAGGCAGGAAGAGCCCCTCACCCAGGGAGGCCAGCAGTGGTGCCCTGCAGGGATCTGTGTGCCTGCAGCTTGTTCCTGATTCCCTGTGCTCATTAAAGGTCTGGAAGTTCAGTCAAGATGGAAGGGAAAGGTAGATGATGCCAAGAAAGGGTGGTCAGGAAGGGAAGCACCTCGTGGGATGGAGTGACCAGTAATAAACTGGAGAATCCCATGCAGAGAAAGGCAGGGATGCACGTGGGGACAGGCACCTGTCACTTCACATGCAAATGATGAGTTCTGAGCTGGGCTCTCACTCCCCAGGGACATCCTGAATTATTCTATGGAAATGGCATGGCACAGCTCTGCAGCTCTCCAAAAGCAAGAGGATTAGTGGGAAAGGATCAGGGAATAGAGCAGAGACTGCAGCCAGGGCTCTGTGACTTGTCTGCTCAGTGCAGCTCCACACACCCACCCCATAAAGGACTTCCAGGAGCTAGGAAAGACACGGGGAGGAGCAGAGAGCGGCAGCAACATGGGGAGAACTCGAATGTAAGGAATTATGGAATGATTTGGGTTGGGAGGGACCTTAAATCTCACCCAGTTCCACTCCTTTTGTGGGCAGGGATGCCTTCCACTAGACCAGGTTGCTCCAAGCCCCATCCAACAAGAATTAGGGGCTTAACAACAGGAGTAGCACGGGGAATATTCAAATGAAGATGATACTTCATAATTAAACACGTAATTGCACATTGCCCCTTGCAGGGTCCCTCAGATTGGGTGTCCAGGTTGACAGACCTCCCACAGGATGTGCTCTAGCCATTCTTCTGGAAATGGAGGGGAAAATGAGATGTTTATTCACGTTGGGAGGTTTCTGTTTCCTACTGTGGTGTCTGATTGTTAACAGAGAAATTGCACACGGCACTTCGTGCTGCTCACTGGGTTTTTGGGTTTTTTCATCTCTGCATTCATGGGCCTTTAAAAGCTAAAAAAACCAGGTCCCCCTCTCCACGAGGCTTCTGGTTTTCTTAAGGGGGATTAGACAAGGTGCAAAGGCATCAGACTTTTCTGCAGAGAAGCCAACAGTGAAGTGTCAAGCAGGGAAAGAAGGAAAACCCCTCTTGGGAGGACTTGTCACTTCTCTCTGTTATTTCAGGTGTCTCGGGCTCCTGCCATGGTGTTTCAGAGTGGCCTGTTCTGTTTATTTGATGTTCTAGACCAGAGGGAAAGGTCAGCTGAGGAGGTGACAACTTACACTGGATGGCCATGATCCCAGAGGGATGATCCCACTTGCTACTGGGCTCCTGAGGCCCATTCCTAGTCCAGAAGAGAGTTCTTAGGGATGCATGCAGCCCAAAATAAAGCCAGCAGAAGCCAGCAGCCAGCTTAGTGCTCAAGCCTGTTGCTGGAGTGCTGCAGGGATGATTCTCCAGCTTCTTCAGGTTTTCATTAGGAGTCTTTCAGCTCTAATGCCCGGGAGCCATTGCTGAGCACTGCCACTCTCTAATGTTACACACTGTAGGAGAGTGAAAGCAAATAAGTCTAAAAGTGTGGAATAAGTCATCCTAATGTCAGGGATATGAGGTGTAAGTGCCCTGCTGATGGCAGAGATGTGATTAGCCCCGGGTCAGGAAGGTGTAGGATCACACAGCCAGCACTGCTGTGTGCTTAATTCTGGCAAGGTGCTTCAGCACTGCATCATTTATCCCTGTTCCAACCTCTGCAGCTGCCTGCAAGTGCTGCTGCCTCATCCTGGGCAGCCCTGAGGGCTGGCTGGGACACTGGGAATCGGTGCTTCCCAGTGCAGGACCCTGCTGGGGAAATTTGTTATCTTACCCTGCTCTTTCTCTTTCAACAAGGAGAAAAAAAAAGAGCTACAGCGACAACAGACCAGAAAATTTAAATACAATAATGAGAAAACAGGTAATAAAAGTTAGTTTGGCAAGAGGCTGCCAGGGCTGGCGGGGTGTTCATTATGTGCTGGATCAGGAAGTCTATGAAATGTCAGTGTGAAGGGAATTCATTTCCCAGTAACAAGCATGACAGAGCAGTGAATCGAGCAGGAGGCTGTCTGCAGGCACCAGGGTGCTGAAGCCTCATCAGAATTTCACTTCCAGGGACTTGACTTGAAGAGTGTGTTCATTTGAGATTCGAAAAGTCCAATTTTTTGCCCAAAGCAAAGATTGGTCCATGCTCTGTGCATGGATGTGCTGCCAGGAGGAACACACCACCTGGGAACACCCCACCTGGGAACATCCCACCTTCCCTGCTTGGCCTCAGGGGATCATCCCTTCCTTTTGTCTTGGGTCTTGCCTCTCCTGGGCTCAGAAATCCCCCTGAGGATCTGTGCTCAGCTTCCAAGGACTTTGTGCCCATTGGTGTGACATGGAAAACCTGTTATGGGCAAATCCATGGGGCTCTGAGGAATTCAACAGTGCTGGGGAGGGGAATATCATCCCAGACCTCAGGGATGGGAGGCACAGAGCAGAGAGTGGAGGATGCAACAAACTGAACTACGGGAATGGGAGTTTATAGGGAATTGGCAAACAAAGGCTAAATCTGGAAGGTGGGCTAAGCATGACACCTTCACCAAACCACAGGGTTATAAAGCCCAGACTAAAACATCCCTTAAGCCCAGGCAGGGTGCAGCAGTTTGTAGTTTTTCCAGTGAGCTTCACAGAGTGATGGTGGAAGGGAATTTCCCTTCCAAGCACTGTCAAAACTGTGTTACTGCTGGGAACTCTTCAGTTAACCTGGAAGTCCTGCTGAGCCCTTCCCTGGAAGGGGAACTCCCTGTTCCTTGGACCTGCCCTCTCCCATCCCCTACTGCCATTAAGTGCCACCCAACCTTGTTGTGGCAGAGATTTCTAGGCAGGGGCCCTCCAGAGTTGTGTCTTCCCTGGAGGTTTCTCCATTAAGTCCATCCTGGGTCCCCATCATCCTGGTTGGATCTTATTCTCTCCTCCCAATGTCTTGGAAGAGCAAAGCCTCTCCACTGGGCATCAGCCAAAATCTGGATGGATGAAACTCAATGTTCCCAACCCAACCAAGGGACTGCTGGTTCTGACACGGCTCACACAGGGAATTTATAGCTCTGGGATGAATGCTCTGGAAGTGAGACTCATATTAGGCTGAAAAAAAAAGGAAGAGGAGCTAAGAGGCAGGAATATAAAGATGGAAGTCCTCCAAAAGAGAGACATTTAGTGCCGGGACTTCGCAAGTCAGACTCAGTATATTATATTTTTATTGCTACAAGAGTCTGCTTGGTAATTTGTGCTGCCCTATTATTGCAAGAGAATTAATTGCACGGTGGCTCTCAGTGAGCACTGGGGATCTGCAGGAGGCAGCCAGGGATGGAGCAGCCGAACATCCGGAGCCTGCGGATTTGGAGCCGGGTGGGACTTCTTGGCCGTGGGGCTCTTTCCTTGCGATTGAAGAGGAAAATGGAAGAGCTGCGAATGAAAGGCTGCAACAAATGGCACCGTTCAAACCTTGCAATGTGATTTTTAAATGAATATCTGCAGCCCCTCTGGGCTGCCTGCATAGGCGGGACTGGCTGTCTCATTCCCTGCTCCTGCCAAGGGTTGGAGTGCCTTCCCTTGGCTTTAAGTTCTTTGATCTATCACACAAAGCACATTGATTAAAAAACAGAGGGAAAAAATGGGAAAGAGCGCAGCAGGACCCAGGACTATGGAGGTCAGTGGGTTTGCAGCAGCCTGCACATGTTTTGCTGCCAACGTGGCCTTTCTCCGTGGCTGGAATGACTCGGGCACACAAGGTCTTTCCAAGGTGCAGAGCTCAGGTGGCAGGAGGCTTCCCTGCTCCCAAGCACAGCTGGAAGCAGAAGCAGGAGTGTGTGAAGCTAGATTTCCCATGGATTTTGGAGAACACAGACTGTACTCAGCTATTTGGACAGCATAGTTACAGGCTGCAGTGAGTTGCCCCTAACAGAATTGCCTCCTAAGGAGCAGCTCTGGAATACAGTGCTCAGGGAATTTGGTTGAATTTCTGCCAGATGGCCGTGTTTCCAGTGCAGGCAGATCACCAGCTGTGGGGCTGCAGGTGATGAAGTGCCTTTGAGGATGAGGATGGGGCAGGAATCCTGGAGCTGTGAGCCTGCCTGGGCAGAGCAGCCTCTCCTGGCTGTGCAGTGTGTGCCTGTGGCAGGGCTGGCTCAGCTCTGCCTCGATTGATCCAGTTAGGGACACGAGCTGCCTCTCGGCATCTGCTCCGCTTCCAGGTCCTCTGGAGCTGGCTTTGGGTCTCTGCACCTGTGTCTTCCTGGCCTTGCTTTTATTTCTTATACCAAATAGTATTGTAGGAGTTGTGATATGTATTCAAATCCACCCTTTCTCCCAAGGGCCTCCTCTGTTTTCTTTGTGTTTATCCAGGGTTACATGGAATCACAGATGGATTTGAGTTGCAGGGAACCTTAAAGCTCATCCAGTGCCACCCCCTGCCATGGGCAGGGACACCTTCCACTAGCCCAGGTTGCTCCAAGCCCCATCCAACATGGCCTAGAACACTTCCAGGGGTGAGCAGCCACAGTGTCAGCAATTGGCAAGACTGGGATAAAGCAGCACCTCTGATTTTCTTCCAAGGCAGAGAATGGAGCATTTGCATCCTGGTTTATTTTCCTCTTTCACCTCATGAACAACTTTCTGGGTGTCTTGCCACCATTTGGGTACTCTATTATTCTTCCATTTCCCTTAAGGAACCCATGTGTAAAGCTGGAGGGTGCTTTTAACCATCATGGCTTTCATGGCATTTCGACTTACAAAAGTCTCCCACAGGCAGGGAGGAGCAGTCCTGCCCATGAGTGACACGTGTGTCACACACAGGGCACACACCCCTCTGTAAACCTCACCCTGGAGGTGCCTGGCGTGGTTCTTTGGGAACAGGAGCTGCCTGCACCCCTTTCTGTGCCTGCACCCCTTTCTGTGCCTGCACCACCCCTGTGCAGCTTTCAGATCAATGCCTGCCTCTAGCACAACTTGCCAGGGAATAATCCTTTCATTAGCTGTGTTCCCACTGGGCTCAGGTTTCTGTTAATTGTTTCAGCTGCCCCACCAGCCCCGGTCTCTCATCAGCCTGTTCTCCCCAGCCCCGCAGCTGTTCCCAAGCTCCCTGTGCTTGGAAGTGCTCAGGCTGGACCGAGCCCACCAGGACAAGGGAGACGCTGCTCAGAGGAGCCCACCCAGCTCGGACGCGTGACCCCGGCGCCGGAGGAGCTCCTGACGTGTGGGGTTTTATGGATTTGTGTTCTCTGGCACGGGGGCCAGCCCGGTCTGGAACAAATCAGGGAGCCCTCGAGTGCTTTGTTGTGTTTCTGGCTGAGGGACTGAGTGAGTTTTGCTGCCTTTGCTGCTCTCCCATTCCCAGCGAGGAGCCGAAACCTCCCGGCGAGGCTGCGGGAACGAGCACAGAGGCTGCGGGGAGCGTGCTGGGAAGAGGATTCTGCTGGAGGATTCTGCTGGAGGAAGATGAAGGCTGAGGCTCCCTTTTACCGCAGGCTCCGGTCCAGGCAGGCTCTGGAATCTTCCGCTGGCTTTGCCCGCCAGCCGCTGGGGCCAGGAATGCCGCGCTCCCGCACTTTTGGCAGGAGGAAACAATTCCTTGCTGGCAAGTCCGTACACATGCACAGGATCTTTTCCAGCAAGATTTGTGATGTTTTCGAAGACATAAAGTAATTTGGGTCTAATTAAATCACTGGAATTGCTGGTGATGGATGGTTTGTAAATTCATCTTGCGAAATGCTGGCAGCTGCCTCGGAGATCGGTGGGAGCTGCTTCCAAGGTCCCCCAACTGTGGTCCAAGGGTTGTAACCCCCAAAGCCACAGCAGGGATGTTGGAAATCACTTCTTCCATAGAGAAGAGCTCTTGTGTTGTCCTTGCTTCCTGTTCCTAAGGGCTGCTGCTCTGAAGGTCCTGTTGTCATTTCTGGAATACTGAGCAGGTTTGGGGTATGTTTGAAATGCAGAGATTAAATTCCTGTTGCTGAAAGGGGATCAAGAACCTGATACCACAATACCTAAGAGGTCTTGCTCACAGTGGTCTGCAAAGGCCTTTGCACTAAAGGGGAACAAATGGAAACCACGATGTTTACTCTTCCATTAGAAGAATATTTAAAGGGAAGCTGCATTCTCCCTCTTTTTTTTTGCAGCCTCCTTAAAGTGGGGTGTTTTAGCAATATGCAGCCAACTTTGCTTGTGCATGAAATGTAAATAAAAATATAACCCTTGTACAGAGCTGATGTCATAGGAAAATGATATCTCAGACCTGGGGACTTGGACCTTTGGGCTAACAGGATTTCTGAAGATGGTGTCAGGCTTACCCCTCTCTTTAGGGCTCACTTGAGGAGCTCACCTGCATTTTCACAGCTGTAACATGAAGGGATTAAGAAGCATCTGGAGCTGTTGTACCTCTGCTCCTGAAAAATGCAAATCTCAAGCTTGGTATTCACCGGATCCTGAAGATCAAAGACACAGCTCTGTGGATGTGGCATGGTTCTGCTGCTCCTGCTGAGAAAGTCAGCCCGTGGGGACAGCTCTGGATGCTGTGAGAGCTGCTGGCCGAGCTGAGAACAGCCACAGAAGCTGCTCTCCCATTCCTATTCCAGCGTTTACTGCTGTGCTCTCAGGGCTCTGTGAGCCTGTCTCCTGAGGGAGCAAGTGGGGATTGCCCACTGCCAGCCTGGTGTTCCAGGGGTCAGGACTGCACAATCTTCCAGCTGCACTCTGTAGAGAAAATAGCTCCTGGAAATACATTGCAAAACCGATTCTTCGGACCAAGAATGATTTTCCTTAAGGTACTCAGGGAGAAAGGGATTTGTGTTGGATGTAATGAGTTAATACAAACGGCACAGATTGGATGTTTTGCCTCAGGATCAGGCAGAGTCGGTGGGTTTTGTCACAAAGCAGAGCTACATTGGATCTTCACAAGGAAGGAAATTTTCCTGAGGGAAGGCATTGCCAGTGTGCAGGAATTAGTTTCTGTTAAGACATGAAGCTGCTGGAGCGGGGCCTGCAGAGGCTGCGGAGGAAGGGCCTGGAGCATCTCCCTGATGGGGAAAGGCTGAGGGAGCTGGGGCTGCTCAGCCTGGAGAGGAGCCCCAGCTGAGAGGGGCCTCAGCCCTGGCTGTCCCTGTGTGTTCCTGTGTGTCCCTGGCTGTCCCTGGCTGTCCCTGTGTGCAGGAGGGGCAGAGCAGGCCCAGGCTCTGCTCCGGGGCCCAGCAATGGCACCAGAGCCACGGGCAGGGACTGAGCCCAGGAAGTTCCAGCTGAACATGAGGAAGAGCTTTCCTGGGCAGGTACAGAGCCCTGAGCAGATCCCAGAGAGGGTGTGGAGTCTCACTCACTGGGGATATTCCAGAGCTGTCTCCACAATCTGTGCCGTGTGCTCTGGGATGGCCCTGCTGGGGCAGCTGGACCCACTGTGCTCCCTTCCAGCCTGGCCCATCCTGGGATTCTGTGTGACTCTTCTTGGTGGGAGGTTCTTGTACCATAAGGCAACATTTTGCCGAGCAATTGCTGCCCCCAAACATTTTCACATCTCTGTGAAAAATTCAGAACATTTGGGATAAAAATTTCTCCAAAGTGAAAACGTACTCAAAAATAAAGTGGGAAAAATGCGATTTCACCACAAATCTTACCCCACCACATTATGAAGGATAGGGAATGAGATTTTCCATACCTTACACTGCTGTTCCATATTTCTTTGGAAGTGAAACCCAGCTTTACCCAAAGCTATAGGGGCACACACTCTGCAATCACTTTGCACTCAGGAATATGTGTTTGCAAATGGAACACTAATCATTCCCACTTTCCCAGCCTGTCTCCGAGGAATACGTAATGTAATAAAGCAGACAAAAGTTCCTGTGAATGGGGGAACTTTATCAGAACTGCTCCTGGGGTGCTGATCAGTGCCTCATCACGGAGCGACGTGACAGCAATGCCAGGCGGGAACGCTCCGCTGGGAAGGATGGGGACTGTCACATCCTGACAGGATTCATGGAATATCTGCTGGCACTGTGGTAATTAACTCGCCCCACCAGCGAGCACTGAGGGCTTGGCTTCACGGGGTGAGAACGGGGATTAATTTGGGCTATCAGTTATTTATTTATTTGTTTGCCTGGGAACACTCTCCTGCAAGTGTCACAGCACTGGCAGAGGGAATTTCAGCTTGTCCTTAGGGCTGGATGTTTCCCTGGCTCCTGTGCAGGTGGGAATGAGGCTGTCTGGAGCGACAACACCCAAAACAGAGAAGCTGTGGCTGCCTCTGGATCCCTGGAAGTCTCCAAGGCCAGGCTGCACAGGGCTTGGAGCAGCCTGGGACAGAGGAAGGTGTCCCTGCCCATGGCATGGGATGGAATGAGATGGTGTTTAAAGTCCCTTCCAACCCAAACCATCCTGGGGTTTTGTGAAATGGGGAGATCCCTGCAGGGCCTGCAGCAGTGACCTGGGGCTGGGTCTCCCTGACTGCTGTGAGGCTCCTGGTGGAAAGGCCAGCGGAAAAGACTCAGGCATGTTCTGTTTTTCTGATGTATGTTGAGAGCAGGACACACTGGGAAAAGATGGATCAGAGGTAGACACATTCAGAATTCAAAAGTTGCATTAAGGGAAGTGATCATATTAATTTGCTTTTCCATATGTTTCCATAGTTAAAAATTCTCAAATATTTCTGCATATAAAACTCCCCCTTTTGCAGTGTTGCATCAGTGGGAGTTCATGTTTTGAGGGGAAGAGGCATTTGGGAAGCAGGAGTAGGTTTGGGTTGTTGCTTTCAGAAGTCTTTTGGAGAGAATTAAGTAAAGACAGTGAAACATCCCAGTTTATCCCAGTTGGGATCCTGACCTCTCATGGCAGCAAGGAGGACTCTTTCTTACACAAGTAGGAAGTTAAAGGTCTGATGCATGTGTAACTCCTCTCTCTTCCTTGTGGTGGTTCCTCCGTTGGAGTTATTCCCATGTGGAATAGCTCAGCCCACTTTTTCCAGAGGGCAGGAGCAGCATCTTCCTCAGCATTTCCCCCAACCTCTGCATTTTGGAGCCTGATTTTCTCCTCTTTGCTCCTTTGGATGTTCCTTGCTGCTCCAGCCGATCCTGGAGGAGGAGGAGGAGGAGGGAGAGCCTGCTGCTGGGAAATGTCCTGCTCCATCTCCTGCTGCCAGGGCAGGCCTTTGCCAGGAAGAGGAATGTGTATCCTCTGCTCCCTCCCCTCCCAGCACGTGGGAAGCTCCTGGATGAGCAGCTCAGCAGCAGCTCCTGTGCTGGCCCCATTCCCAGTACATAATGGGTTCTGCCTGATATCCATTCTCCCTCTTCCTAATGAAGTGGTACCACCTTGGTGGCAGAGCCAGCCTGGAAAATAATAAAGGATTTTGCACTTGGAGGCACAGGAAGGCAGGCCCTGGGGAGTGATCCTCCCCGAGACACAGGAATTATTGCAATTACCCAGCAATTGGAGGGAAAGCAGAACGGAGCTGCAAACTTTCCAGGCACACTTTTCCAGCATTAATATTTTTAATTAAGGTTGTTGGCAGTGAGTTTTGATTTTGGCAGAGCAGATGGCACAACCTGAGGGGTGGGCTCTGCTTGTCCACGTGGTGGGGTGACAAGATGCAAAGGTGTTTCTGCAAGGGTGCCTGGGGCCTGTGCAACCCCTTCTTTCCTCCTGCTGAGGGGTCACTGCAGGGACAATGCCATTCTCCTTCAGTTCAGGGACTATTCTATGAATTTTATGAGAATTCCAAGAGGAATGAAGTCTCCTGCTCGCTCCTTGGCTTCTGCTGTTACAGACAGGGATCCAGGAGATGTGGAGAGGCTGCCACAAGATCAAAGGCATTTCATTTTTTTAAAGCATCACATTGATTTCCAAATCAATCTGGTTTACGTACTTCTGGAGGCTCTTCCTCCTCCACCCCACCTTGGCCATCTCATAACAGTTTTATGAGTTTAAGAGTCTCTAATAATCAGTTTAAGAGTCTCTAATTATCAGACACTAAGTGGTTTCCCCAAGGTTACATGGAAAGACAGCATCAGATCAAGGAGCCAAAGCCAGGTCCAATACACCTATGGATCATCCTAAATCCTTAGGCCAAAAAGTTCTGCTGTGAGGGGGGTTTTGGGGTGGAGTTGTGGGTTTTTGGGATGTATTCAACAACCACAAAGGGCCAACAGACCTGCTTGTCCTCTGTGGTCTTCACCTTGAAAACGTTATAGTTGGGTTGTTCTGCCAAAAGCTGAGACCCTGAGGTTGGCCAGGAGGTTGTTGGCTAGTACAGGACATTACTCCACCTGCTGTGGCAAGGACAGAAGGCTATGTGGGGGTTGGCTTTGAGGGTAGGAAGGCAGCAGTAGCCAAAAAACGAAGTTTATACTGCATATTATATGATATTATATTAGTTATGTTATATTATCTTATATTTGTTATATTCTATTTGTTCTATTAATCAGGAGTGTTTAGTTTTTGAAGGGTCTGCTGCTCCATGTCTGCATAGTGAGGAAGGAAGGGTTACAGGGTTCTTTCAGAATATCCCATTTAGGGTTTGCAGCTGGAGCCAGTGGTCATAAGGTCAAGGTTAAGCTTTGGGACAGTGGCTAAGTGACCTCAGGTATCTGGAGTGGGGCTAATAATATGTGTCCTCACACATTGCCTCCTGCCTGGAATTGTTATCCAAAGGTTTCCTTTGCCCTCAACTACCAGAGCCGGGCATTTTAAATTCTTGGGTGCAGCTCTCAGCATCCTGCAAGTGTCCAAGGCCAAGTTGGACGGGGCTTGGAGCAACCTGGGATGGTGGAAGTTGTTTCTGCCCATGGCAGGGCATGGGACTGGATGGGATTTAAGGTCCCTTCCTACCCAAACCATTCCATGGTTCTATTTACATGAACCAACTCACCTGGACCTTTCCAAGCTCACTGCACTTGAGGCAGCATTTTCTGGAGCTTGAATAAAAGTCAACTCCACATAACGATGCTGTATTTCAACTTTACCACCTTTTCTTCCATTTTGGGAAAGCTTCACCTCCATCTCTGTCAAAGCTGACAGGAAAAGTTTGGCCTGGATTTTCCAGCTGCTGAGCTCTGTGAGGAGCTGATGCAACCGGGACCACACAGAGACAGTGGAAACCCAGCACCCTGCAAGTGACCCACGGCTCGTGTGTCCCAGCCAGTGGATGCTGACATCATAAAGGAATAATATCCATCGTAATTCCGTAGGCAGGAGGCAGCTCAACCTATCTCTACTCTTTCAATTTCAACCCTGATGCAATTTATCAACGACCAGCGGTTGTTTATTAGGTTAATTCACAAGCTGTTTGTCAGGCACACACTCACAGGGGTTTATTAACAGTATAAATCCCCTACGATCTTTCATTTCCCCATGCCTGTGACTGTAGGTGCTAATCCAGTAATTTAGACCTCACATATGACCTGTCCTCAGCCTCTTAAAGTAAAAGTCAAACCTGACAGGAGATTTTTCTCTTTAAGTGAAGACCAGCTTCGATGGGACTTGGAAAAACCTGGTCTAGTGGAAGGGGCAGGGGATGAAATGGGATGAACTTTTAGTCCTTCCCAACTCAACCCTTCCCATGATTCTAAAGCCAGCCTGCAGGATCTGGGGAGAAGGGAGAAGAGGATGGCTCCTGTCCCTGTGCCTCTGGAGCCCAGGGCTAAGCTGCAATGAGCAGCTCCCCAGAAGTAATTTCCAGGCGAAATTGCTGTAAAGAAAAAATTGACTTTTGACATAGGCTGATAAGCACTGATGTTTGTTTCCAAGGGCTTGTATTTTATGCAATTTAATGCCTAACAATGACTGACAACAGTGGTGATGGTGAAAAACATTAAAAAGGAGGGAACTGCAGTCATTTCCAGCTGCAAGCTTCTCTCCTGGTGGGCTTTTACCTGTGATTTTCAGCATTTAGCCTGGTTGTTCTTATGCCATTGGTTTTGCAAGCTGAGACTTGCACCCGCAGACACTGGATTTCCAGCTGAAGTAAACCCAAAAGTCTCCATGAAGGATGCAGTGAGTGTTGCCTCATCTTTGAAGGGGAAACATCTTGCCCCTCTCGAATTATCTTCACAAATGGGGAAAATGCAATGAGGTTCTGTCCTTCTAAGAGACACCTCTGAACTGGAGCTCCTGCTGAAAGTCTTGTTTTGAAGGGAAGAAAAGCTCAGTTAAGCTCAGTGTTTTCCCTCATCAATCATTCCCATTCAGGTCGATACTTCCGTTAGGACAAATATAACAAGGAGCTGGAGTCTGGAGGCCAGAAAGGAACAAGCAGCAGGAGCCTCTGATTCTTCTTTACTGGTGGTTAATGTGGTGTGGTCTGAACTAAATTCCTTCAGGACACCCAGAGCCTCTTGAAGTGCCCTGAGCCTGGCAGAGCTTCTGTCCATTCCCTGCTCTGTGTCATCCACGGCGTGAGCCCTGCTCACTCTTCCCATCTGTCCTGGGAATGGTGAGGTGGAATAGCGTCCCATTCCCAAGCAGAGCTCAGTGCGGACAGAGAACAGGAGTGTGAGTGTGGTTTGAGAGGACAGGGGGGTTGGAATGTCCATGGAGTGGGTCAGGAGCCTTTCAGATACAGCCTCCTCCAAACCTGGAACTTGTCAGTGTTGGAAATGTGCTGTCCCAGGTGGGTGTTGATCCATCAAAAGAGTGGAGGTAAGGGCGGGAGGACACAGCCCCAGTGTGGGGCCCAGGGCTTGGCACAAACAAAACCCTCTGGCATTTGTCCTCACTCTGAGAAAGACATTGAGGGCTGGAGCGTGACCAGGGAAGGGAATGGAGCTCGGGAAGGACCTGGAGCACCAGGAGTGGCTGAGGGAGCTGGGAAAGGGGCTCAGCCTGGAGAAAAGGAGGCTCAGGGGGGACCTTGTGGCTCTGCACAACTCCCTGACAGGAGGTGACAGCTGGGGATGGTCGGGCTCTGCTCCCAGGGAACAGGGACAGGATGAGAGAGAACGGCCTCAAGTTGTGCCAGGGGAGGTTCAGGTTGGATATTGGGAAGATTTATTCTCCAAAAGGGCTGTCCAGCTCTGGCACAGCTGCCCAGGGCACTGCTGGAGTCCCCATTCCTGGAGGGCTTTAAAAGCCATGTGGATTTGGCACTTGGGCACATGGGCCAGTGGTGGCCTCGGCAGTGCTGGGGAACAGTTGGACTCAACGATCTTGGAGGATTTTTCCAACCTAAATGATTCTGAAGAAGTTTCCTTAGAGGTAGGACTTCGCATTAAAGGTTGGATTGGAAGATCTTGGAGGTCTTTTCCAACCTTGCTCATTCCGTGCTTCTATGAAAGTGTCCAGGGGAACGTGGCAGTTGGTGACTCCAGTCTTTGTTTCAGTGCCATTCTCAGTCATCATCATGGTAGGTGTTGACCCAGTTGCCCAGTTTTTATGGACTGTTGATCCAAGGATCCTGAGTCAAACTCTTTTCTGGTGTCATAGCTGATGAATTCCTGTCTGGACCCAGATATAATCCTGGTACCACCAGGAGTTTGGGGGTGGTTGGAAAGTGCTGAAGTGCTGTCAAATGAGGTGGGCTCAGCAGAACGAGTCTGTTGACAGCCTGGAGCATGAATACTTCATGCTTCATCCCTCATATAGAGCCCTCTTTGTTTATTCCCATCTTTATTCATCATCATCATCGTTATTTATTAATTAAGTTGCTTTGCCAAGCCAACAGCGTGAGCTCATGTCTGGACTTGAGTGCATCCATAATTAATTGCAACTGTTGTGTTGTGTTGTTGTGAGCAAAGGAGTGAGGAGTCTCAACAAAAAGTCTCTGGAAATTTAGAGATTATATCCACAACCCAAGTGCTTCCTGAGCAAGAGGAAGAACTGGAGTCCAATGTGTTGTTTAAGGGATTCATGTTTGCACTACACCTTCAGAAATGACTGATCCTCTGTCCCCCCTGTCAGGAATCTTCCTGAGCAGCTCCAAGCCTGCTCTAAATCAAATCAAATTTTTCCTTTTCACACCAACTTCTTCCCCCGCTGCACTGACCTTCCAACGAGAGGCAGGGAGGAGAAGATATCGCACGTAAAACAAAGTGAGAGGAACCCACAAAGAGAGAACTGAATTCCCCCAAAATGTCACCTCGCCAGTTGGCTTTTATTGTTTTGATAGCGAGGCAATTCCGCTGACAAATCCGTTATCGGCCGCGTGCCGCACAAAAGCGGGAATGCGCCAGGGCATCAGAAAGTCCTTCTGAAACAACACAGCTCCGAGGAGCACTTGTTAGGGAGCAGGGATACAAATGCATCCCGAGCATCCAGAGAGCACTGCAGAGGGGGCATAAATCAATCCTGCTTAAGCTGCACCGTTCCCTGGAAAGTCTCAATATTTGGATGCACGGCAGCGGAGGAAGCGGGAGCTCTGCTGGGTGAGGGACACAGAGGCAGCAGCCTCCTGTTCCTGGTGAGAGGATTTTATTCCAGCCAGCACTGGGTGGCCTTCCTGCTGATAAATTTCTATCAATAACCTGAGATCAGGCAGGAAAAGGGAAGGAGAAAAAACGCTCGATCCTCCCACCCTTCCTAGTTTTATTGCCCTCCTGTGCCATAAACCCAGAAAGGTGCTTTCTTCCTGCAGGACACAGGCCTTGCAGAAACACCTGCTGGGAATGGCAATTCCTACTGGGAGTGGTAATCTGGGGGTTTGTCTTGCCTCTTGCATCAAGGCAACACAAGTGGTGCCGGGGCGCCTTCTTCCACCTGCACAGGACAGGAGGAAACAGCCTCAAGGGGAGGGTCAGGTTGGACATCAGGAGGAATTTCTTCATGGAAAGGGTGGTCAGGCATTGGGAGGTGGTGAAATCTCCATTCCTGGAGAAGTTCAAGGAGAACTGGATGCAGCACTCACTGCTCTGGGCTGGTGGCAAGGTCGGGATCAGTCACAGGTTGGACTTGATAATCTTGGACATCTTTTCCGACCCAGGGATTCCTGGACTCTGGGATTTTCAGCATGGACATGGGAAGGTTTTTAACAGCTGTGAGAGTAGTTGGACACAGGTAAGTAGAGTTTGAGTCTGAGCAAGCCAATGTGTCCTACTCAGCTTTGGGATTCACCTTCTTTTTCACCCTCTCCCACAATAATGGTTTATATGCTGATCCTCTCCTTTTGCCATCCTTTCCAAGCTTTCTTCCATGCTTATCCTTCCCAATGCCAGTACACAGACCATTCAGGACAGTTTCTTGAAATAAACCCTTTGCTTGAAAGAATTTAAAAATAGGCAGATTTAAGTGAAAGGTTTTGCTCAAAGACTAAGAGTAAAACATGAATTTCAGCAGTTTTATCCCTTTTGCTTTCCTTCTTCCTAAGAGACTCTTTTCGAAAGCCAACATGAAAAAAAAATCTAAATACATGAGGTTAATCACATGTTGTAAATGCACACTAAATAAATGTCTAATTTGAGCTGTGTCTGTGCTGTCAGGGGACCGCACAGGCCATGACCTCCTGCATGTGGAGGACTCCCAGCAACCACATGGATTTATTTTATTTTTCAGTTAACTCCATTCGTAGCTGCTTCAGTGCAGTTTTTCTTCAGCACATTGGAGACTGATGGGCACACCTGGAGCTGAAGCCAGGGAGCCGTTTAGGAGTCAGGCCCATTCCCATTTGCTCCTAGGCTTAATTTAGTGCACATGCAACCCTGGAGCTCCATATTGTTATGTTTGATGCTTTCTTACACGGCCAGAGTAAAAACCAGAGACTCCCAGAATGGTTTGGGTTGGAAGGGACCTTGAAGCTCATCCCCTGCCATGGGCCTTCCACTCTCCCAGGTTGCTCCAAGCCCTGTCCAACCTGGCCTTGGACACTTCCAGGGATCCAGGGGCAGCCACAGCTTCTCTAGGTACCCTGTGCCAGGGCCTGCCCACCCTCACAAAGAGGAATTTCTTCCCAATATCCCATCTAACCCTGCCCTTTGTCACTGGGAAGCCATTCCCCTTGTCCTGTCCCTCCATCCCTTGTTCCAAGTCCCTCTCCAGCTCTCTTGGAGCCCTTTAAGGCACTAGAAGGGGGTCTGAGGTCACCACCCTCCCTTTACCAGGTCTTCTCAGCCTTTCTAGCTTAGAACAAGCATGCAAAAGGAAAAGCAGCTCCCTAAATGCTCTTGATCCCTCCACAAAAGGCTCCATTATTCCACAGGACAGGAGCAGAGAATTCCACCCACGCCCCTGGAATCAGCACCAGAGCAGCATCGCTGAGGATTTGCGTGGAGCATCCTGCAGCTCCTGCTCCTGGAGCTGTGAATGTGTTCATTTTTTAGCTCCAACAAGGTCATTCCCACTGCTAAGCATAATCCTGACACATTAGCAGGAGTGCTGTCCAATTCATTCGCACTCCATTAGGCAGCACGCCGGGAAGTTTTTCCTGCTCTCTCCGTGTTCTTTTCCCCCCCAGTCACACGCAGGGAATCATCTCTCAGGAGCTCAGGTGGCTGTGAGAACACATCGTGTCCTGCAGTGCCTGCACCCTGCTTCCCGAGGTGGGTGTGAAACCTGAGGCATTCTGCTGGGGCTGGGGAGCCCAGCGTGGTGACTGGGCTGCAAACTGGACATTCCTGTCCCTGCTGTCCCTGCAGGGCAGTGCCCAGTGACATCCTGTGGCCTCCGTACCGCTGCTCAGGGATTTCTCTCTGCTCTGCTTACTGAGCTTCAGAAAAGTCACCAGCGTTTCAAATGTCACCGTTGTCAACTTTCTGTCATTCCAGAGGAAAGTGGCAGCTGGTTTTTCCGTTGCTTCCGCCTGGGATTTCCATCAGAATCTCTCCAGGCCACTGCCTGCATTTCAGACTTGCTCCCTGGGAAAAGGCGGTGCTGGGGTTTTGACAGCAACCTTTCTTCCGAGTTGGAAAGATCCTCTGTGGGTTTGTTTCGCTGCCCTGGTTTTGTGACAAAGCTCAGGGAGAGTCTCCTGCTTCATCCTGCTTGGATGGGTGTCAGTTCTGCATGAGCTGGGCCAACTCAGGAGGGTGCACAAGGAAATATTCCCTGTCAATTAAACTGGAGAAAGTGTCAGCAGGAGAGGAGTGAAGAGGCCTCCTCTGAGAGCCCTCCCTGGGGACAACAGGTCCTTTTCTGTCTGGATTCCATGAGCCACTTGTCCAGCCAGAAGTTCTCACAGCTGGAGACAGACTAGTGTGCCAGGAGATAAATTCCCTGTTTTCTAGAGCTTTCTCCAGTGGCTGTCCCCAGTTGAGACCGTTTTTTAGAGATGCTCCTTCTTTTTCTTACACCTTTTAGACCAGTAATCAGATCAGTAGCTTGGGATTGAGTAAAGTTCTGGTTTAGTTCTGGTTCTTCATCCCATAGAGTTAGTGACTCTAAAGAAGAACCTGAAGACCTGAAGACAGACGAGTCTGTGTGTCTCTTCCCCCTGTCACACCTGGTTAGGTCACAGTTCATGGAATCGTGGAATAATGTGTTGGAAGGGACTTTAAACATCATCTGGTCCAACCTCTCTTAGCAAAAGCACAGTCTAGACAAGATGACCCAGCTCCTTTTCCAGCTAAACCTTAAAAGTGTCCAAAGTTGGGGAATCCACCACTTCCCTGGGGAGATTATTCCAATTGCTGACTGCTCTCACTGTGAAAAACTTCCTCGTGTCACAACGTTTTATGGACGAGGTTTCCTCTGATCCTGCTGCAGTTCTGAGCTCACCCTGGAGTCGTGGGATAGGGAACATGGTTTGAAAAAATCTTGGAGCTGGAGCTGTCATCTTGCCTTGGTCTGCTGGGAGCAGGGTGGTGCTGGCCCTGTTCTCAGCACAGCTGGCCCAGCCCAGCCACCTGCCATGAGGTGCCCACAGCGCTCCTGTCTTGGTCCAAACCCCCAAGTTTAACTGAAGTCTCAGCAAAATAATGTGAGTCCATGGAAATCAATGGAGAAGAGCTGAAAACAATTGATTGGAATCAAAACACGCTGCAATCAAATTTGGAGGGACTGAACTAATGGATCATAAGGTGCCTGGTGAATGGGGCTGATTGAATTGAGCTGAAAGGTCCTGCATCTTCATTACAGCACCTGAAACCAGGACAGATGAGGAATTTTCTAACCATGTTTAGTGTCTTTTTTTACTCCACTGATAACTGGATTGCAAACCCAGCACTTGGGAATTAACCCAAGTGTACAGTGTTGGGAGGGGAAAAAAATGGAATTTGGATAGGACAAGGGGCAGTGACTTCACACTGGCTAAGGACAAGTTTAGATGGGATATTGGAAAGAAATCCTTCCCTGTGAGGGTGGAGAGGCCCTGGCACAGGGTGCCCAGAGCAGCTGTGGCTGCCCCAACCCTGGAAGTGTCCAAGGCCAGGTTGGACAGGGCTTGGAGCAACCTGGGATAGTGAAAGGTGTCCCTGCCCATGGCAGGGGGTGGGACTGGATGAGCTTTTTCCCACCCAAACCATCCAAGGATTCTGGGATTTGCTGGTCACAGGCAGCTCCATGTCTGAGGACAGGCCAGGAACTGGATTTTGGAGTTCTCCTTGCTGCTGACACCTTTATTTTGCCTCGCTGAGCATTCCCAGAGTCAGTTTCCCATTTCTTCTGCCTTGTTATGGCAGAGTTTTGAGATGCAGAGGTGTTTCCCACCATGCGTTCACTCCATATGCTGGCCAAGACCTGGTTATTCTTGCATGTTTTGCCAACAGTGATTTGTAGCATCTCCTTTTTCCACGAAATCCTGCAGATTCTTTGGAATTTTCATTATCCTAATGTAACTCTGCTCTCTATCACAGGAACAGAAGGCATGAATGATTCAATAGGTTTTCTAAACACCCATTTTTTGGTCTGACTGAAGTTCCCCTGTTACAAGGGATGATTTATTACTGCAGTGATTAAGGGACATTGTTGATATTTCTGAAAATTTCCTTTTGGAGCTGCAGGCTTGCCTGGAGTCAAAAGGCAGGAGAAATATGTGAATAACAGGGTGGGTAATGGAGCATTTGCAATTTCCTATTAAGAAGAGGCTCCTATTTGTTCCATGCTCCCACGGATGGGTGGTGTGGATCTGGAGCCAGGTTGTCTTACAGCACTTGTTCTGTTGGAGCTCCGATAGGGAAACGGGAAAAATGTGTTCCCAGGAACCCAGCACCTTGATCCATCTTGTGACAGTCTGAAACTGATAGTCCTGGAGCTTGTTATTGTCTCCTGATTGGACTCACTGTAGCATTGGGACACAATGCCTGGATTTAAATCCCTTCCCACCCACTTCAAGGTGAGGGGGGATCGGCCTGTACTGTCTTCCTTGGGCCTTTGTAGTCCCAGATATTTCCTGAAGTAGTGGGACTCCTCCTGTCCTGTCCTGTCCTCTCCTGTGCTGTGCTGTGCTGTGCTGTGCTGTCCTGTCCTGTCCTGTCCTGTCCTGTCCTGTCCTGTCCTCTCCTCTCCTCTCCTCTCCTGTCCTGTCCTCTCCT